>JAGSMR010000014.1:5437500-5815000 GCA_029286605.1 Sericinus montela
TGCCATCTGGGGATCGAACTCGGGTACTTATTCATACAAACATTGCTCAGGTCTTTATCTTTATAAAGCCGACCTTGAAAAGTGGGTTTGAATCGGTTCCATATATATAACCCGAAATGCACCTGACCTAAGCTCAAATCCTACACAGTTATGCATATTTTATATTCCACGTGAAGCCATTTCTTTTTTAAGGACGAATTTACTTGAACTCATGTTATTTATATGTTGAATTGAATTCGAGTATGAAAATAAAACTTTTGAATTTGTAGAAATAATGACGGAAGCTACGAAATGTTTAGAAATACATTTCCAAGCTTCCTGTTTAATACTTATTTTTTGTCACACCCGATAACGTTATTATTGTACGACAGTGAAGTATTAAATTTAAATCACCTCTACTCCTTTTTCCGAGTAAGTTCTTCCACTCAATTCTCTTTCGTCTTCTTCATCACTGCTATCCGAATCAGAGTAGACAGGTTTAGATGATTCTGTTTCAGAAGATCCTTTTTCTTTTGAGTCTTTCTCCGCGTCTATTTCACCTTCTTTTTCCGTTCCGGCTTCCGATGTCACCGTTATCTGTATAAAAAATGAAAACATTTTTTTTAAATTGCGTTTGTTTTTTAAACTCTATATCTTTTATCTCATTTTAGCTAACACATGACCCCTCGAGTTTTTTCTCTAGAAAAGATAATTAATTCTTTGATTGTCTTGAGAGTTAGTAAACATTACAAATGGATTAATAAGACAACTACAGATTTTCCAACATTGTCCAATATCCAATGTACAATATAAATATTTTTGGATTTTTCCTTATTTACTTTATTATTTCTTATATTTTCCTCAAGTACTGAGCATATACATACATACATACATACATATCGGCCTGTTATAGTCCACTGCAAGACATATGCCTCTCTCATAGAGAGAATTTGCCAAAATCGCCACGCTTGGCAGGCGGATTGGCAATCGCAGTATTTGGTACCACTCGCACCTCAGACGCTCTTCCTTCGCTGCCCATCTTCGGTCTGATTATTTTGATCCGATAGTTTTAGAGATGGTTATCCCGCCATCTATCAGTTGCCATAACGATTTTCACGGCTGTTTCCTTAAGTCGCCTTTTACGACACACACAGGAAGAAAGGGAATGGCAATATTCTTACGTTGTTACCACACCGTCACTGAGCATATATTCATAGTTATTTATTTAAAAAAGTAACGGATATGGCGTCAAACTATTGCAATATTTATATATAATAGTTTATAATAGTTTTGGCTAATCTTAACTCACATTCATTATTGTATCTTAATACGCTTACCTTAATTTCGTGTTTGGGGGGCCGTTCGGTTACTTTTGGAGCTGGCGATTTCTTATAGGATGGTTTTTTTGTTGGGGCTGGTGGTGAAGCTTCGACATCTGAAGAGTCAGTATTCTAAACAGAAAAAAAAACTTTATTGTTGTGTTACATTATAAACTTTTAAAATACACAGATAAAAACTAATTATGCACATGATTATATTATTTTTCTATAAAATTACAAAGTAAGATTGTTTTATATTATCTATGAATTGAGGATTTTTGATACTGGCTAATTTGAAAATTTTGTAATCATCAAATACAAATTTAACAACATTTTGATAACATTAATTGATTATCATCGTAGGTGATATTCTAAATATTGATTTTTTATGTAAGTACCGTATATTCATAAGCATTTGTTTATGAAAGTATACCTATGTTTGTTACTTTAGAATTACAAACGGACGCTTAAATGTTATTTTTATTTATTTAGACTTATTCAAGGAAGATGAAGAGAAGAAGACTATATGAAATTCTTACCCATGCTATCAAGCTCTGGACGGTGAGAGAGACCGTGTTACCGGCAGCTTTGATGAGCTGGACGGCACGCTCGTGCTGCGCCGTTCTAACGCAAACTCCATCTACTTCCAGGATTCTATCTCCAGTCTAAAAGAATGACAGACTCATAATATTCAAAAACAATAACACCATTTCGTTTTCGTTTAAATTTCTGCAAAATTGTTATCGATTACAGAACATTAGATATTTAACACATTTGAGACTTTAGAAATAATTTCAAAAATCAAGAGAGAAAGAAGGAAACATTTATTGCATACAATACGCAACGGACATAATAATTTAAATAAAGAAAATTAATTCAAAACAAATTAACAAATTTCGAGAAAAAGTTATACTAATTACAATACCTATAAACAAAATTTAAAAATTATATTAAAAATAACGTTATCGTTGTCACAAGTGGCGCAATGGGCAAAGAGAAAAATTTATACAATGGTTGATTGCAACACGCCAGGGGTAGCTCGCAAAGACTGCTTAGAGCTTAGTTGTCAGGTTTTTAAATCCAATTCAATCAAAAAAAGAACTAAATCTGTAATGTACGGGACAATAATACTCGGAGATTCGGAGCAGACTTATTGTACTGCACTTGTTACATAGTGAAGCGGAAACATTTTCAAATCTACCTACATACACTACACCATCCCCCCCACCACCCCCTTAAGATATAAGAAACTTACTTAAAATTAAATAAATTTACAGATAGATATGTTCTGTAAATAATATAGGTAACTTATTCACGGTAGGTAACTTATTGATAGACACAACATATGTATATATAGACATTCATTAAACAGTGAAAAATCACTATTAAAGATACTAAGATTACATGTTACCTAAGGTTTTAAAAAAGGAAATACGTACTAATTGGCACGATATGTGCTATTTTGACATTCTAAACTAATTATTATTTACTTTTAATTTTTTTTTAATTCATCTCTGCATCGCTCAGCCGCCTTGCGTCGCACCCTAACGATAGAAACGTCCGGTTCCGTATTCTTATTACTATTCTTTTTCTCCTCCTCACCGCGATCTTGTTGCAAAATTGCCTCGTTATTAATTAGCGGTTGGCTTGCGGTGCGGTCCGAAGCGCTGCGGGGTACCTCACACGATTCTTTACCTGTGTCCATTTCTTTATGT
Organism: Sericinus montela; assembly: GCA_029286605.1. Classification (NCBI taxonomy): domain Eukaryota; kingdom Metazoa; phylum Arthropoda; class Insecta; order Lepidoptera; family Papilionidae; genus Sericinus; species Sericinus montela. Next base: position 5,440,514 of record JAGSMR010000014.1, read on the forward strand.
ATTTGGGCTAAAGAAAAGCGTGTCTTGCTACGCCGACTATCATCTAAATTTTGTTCAATGTGTCGCTTTTGTATGCGTCCGTCGACAGTTTTCACAACATACGACACGGGGCCGGGTCTCTCTAGCACTACTGCGTCAGCCCACTTATTTCCTAGTTTGGAGTAGTCCTGAACTAGTACCGGGTCACCGGGCTGCTGCACGCGCAGCGGCGTGGCGCTGGCTTCGGGCCGCAGCAGGTCGAAGCGCCCGCGCAGCCGACGCCCCAGCAGCGTCACGGCGGGCTCGCGGCCCGTCGTGCAGCGTTCCGTGTTGCGATATGTGAATAAAAATTTACTTAGCGCCGTATTATCGTCGATATTTTCCATTTCAGCTTTTTTCAAAGCCTGTTTCACAGATCGCACTGCATTCTCCGCCGCGCCGTTGCTAGCCGGATTGTACGGAGCCACGAGCGTATGCTTTATGCCATTACGTTTCATGTTAAGCTCAAATTCCTCTGAAGCGATCGGAGGGCTGTTATCGGTGACAATGTGCGTGGGTAGCCCAAATCTAGCAAAAATTTTTCTTAAATGTGTAATGACGACCGAGGCCGAAGTACTAATTACTCGTTCGACCTAAATCCACTTAGAGTGAGCGTTGACGATAACTAAATAGTACTTATTTCTGGAGGGCCCGAGAAAATCCATTTTGAGTCTAGAGCATGGCTCGGCCGGCCAAGGTCTCGAGTGCAGCGGGGCCGCCGGCGGCAGAGCGCGCTGAGCACGTCATCGTTAATCACTTCAGTTTTAATGTCCTGAAAATTGAGCGGAAAATTTTCTTGTACGAAATTTAAGTAGGCGCAGTCCTCGCCCTCACTCCCGACTCGAATTGTCGAGCTCAGTGGAAGGCGCGAGAGAGCATCGGCTTTGCAATTCTGGGACGAGCTTATGTATTGCATATCGAAGTCGTATGCAGCTAACTTAACGGCATAACGTTGCAGTCTACTCGCGGCGGTTACCGGTATACCCGTATTTTTGCCAAAAAATATAACTGAGTGCACGATGATCAGTGCGTAACACAAACTTCCTACCATATAAGTAATGACGGTGACGAGTGACACCAAACATAATGGCTAGTGCCTCCTTGTCGATTTGAGCGTAGTAGGCTTTGGCAGGAGCAAGCGTGCGCGACACGCAGCGCACGATTCGCTCTCCGTCCGCGTGTGCCTGCGTAAGCACCGCGCCCACGCCGTAGGACTGCTGTCGCCCGATAGGACCAGAGGCCCGGGTCGTAGTGCGCTAGGACGGGAGCACTGCATAGCACTTTTTTAATTTTATTAAAAGCAAACTCGCACCTATCATCCCAATGCCATTTAACATTTTTCTTTAACAAATTATATAATGGATTCAAAATGTCACTCATATTAGCACAAAATCTACCTTAGAAATTAACAAGCCCCATAAAACTTTTTAACTGTGTGACATTAGTCGGCCTCGGTGCGCCTACAATGGCCTCAATCTTCTGAGAGTCTTCTTCTAAAACACAATGTTGTGAACGGTTCGCCGCCGCCCAGTGCGGCAAACAATTCCTCTATCCGCGGCAATGGATAATGAAAGTCTTTTAAACGCGGATTAATAGTGACCTTGTAGTCACCGCATATGCGAATCCCTCCGTTAGCTTTAATAATGGGTACAATCGGCGTCCCGTAGTCGGATCTCTCAACTTTGTATATAACCCCCTTCCCGCTGCAGCCTTGCGAGCTTGTCCTCTACTCGAGCACGCAGCGCCAGCGGAAGCGGCCACGCCTTCACGAATACTGGACTATCGTCTTTTAAAAACAAACGTATGCGCGACTTAAAGGTACCTAAACCATCTGCGAAAACCCCGGGGATCTCGGCTCGCAAGGCCGTCGCTATCGAGTCCTCGGCTATGTTATGACAATCTGTAACAGCTAGCTTTAACTCTCGGATCCACGTTCATCCCATTAAAGGTGGACCACCATTTTCAATTATGTGTAATTTTAAGTTAGCGATTTTTTCTCCATACTTGACATTTACATTAATATAGTCAAGCGTATCGATGACGTCACCCGTGTACGATTTTAACATTAATTTTTTTATGTACTATTGGAACATTTAAAAAATTCTTATTGTAGAACGACTTAGATACAGCTGAAATTTTACTGCCCGTATCTATTTCAAATTTGCACATTACATTTTCAACTTCAACGTTAGTACAATAAGGACTATCGCTGTCGTTAATAACAATTTTATAGAAATTACTATCATCCGAATCGTTATCAGATTTGTTAAAAAAAAACTGACCTTTAGACTTGTGACTTTTGCTAGAAGCGCCATAACCACTCTTCACATACTGACCGCACATAAGCTTTAGGTGTCCTTTTTCTCCGCATGAATCACATGTGTAGTACTTGTAGCGGCACTTGCCCTCGGCATGCTGCCCTCGGCATGCTGCTTCGGTGTGGAAAGACACCGTCGACACGTGCCGCGCACCGACAGGCCCGCGCCCGTCGCGCCGCCGCCGCCGCCGCGCCAGAGAGAGCTCCACAGCTCGCGCGTAGTCTATATTTCTCTCAGCAAACAGCCGCGATCTCATTTCCTCGCTGTATAACCCCGAAACGAACTGATCACGAATGTTGATCTCAAGGGTCGCATTAAAATTACAGCTTTTAGCGAGATGCTCCAAACATTGTAAATATGAACGAATACTTTCTCCTTGCTGCTGCTTTCTTTGCCTGAAGAGATGCCGTTCTGCTATCTCCGATCTCTCGGGCTCCAAATGTTCCTTAACTAGTCGAACTAATTCATCGAATGTTTGGTCTTCGGGCTGGGTCGGTGAGCACAGGTCGCACATCAACTCGTAACACTCAGCGCCCACTAATGTCACATGCGTTGCTACGTGTACATTGTCCTTGATACCATTCAACGTCATGAATCGTTTCTCACGACGAATGTAAGCGTCCCAATTTTGACTACTAATATTAAAACTTTCGATATTACCAAACGGCATTGTAAATAACACAAAACACACGCGTAAGTTTCGATTTTACAACAAAATATTAATTTTCGTTAATATTTTGTAACACTCGTCGCCAGTGTGATGTACGGGACAATAATACTCGGAGATTCGGAACAGACTGTTTATTGTACTGCACTTGTTACATAGTGAAGCGGAAACATTTTCAAATCTACCTACATACACTACAAAATCCAAATTCGTTAGATTAATACTCTTATACAATTTCCTATATAATAAAATGTCACGATAGCCGAGTGGTTCGGTGATCGGAATTACTAGTCAAGAGACCTGAGTTCGATCCTCAGGTGCCTGGCTCGTATCGATGAGTTTTTTCAAAGACCTATGAACGATTATATCGTTGGCTTAGACGTAAAGACGGCGAAAGGCTCACCACTGGTGGAAGGCTCATCATCTTTTACGTTGTCCCGAAAAATATCTTCGGTGGAAGGTAGGTCGAAGGGATTTGGTTTATAGTTTATTGGTTTTAAGTGCCAAAAACACCGAGGAAATGTGGAAAAAGTGATTTATCTAAATTGATCAGTCGGATGTCGAATACGGGAATTATCACATTCAACGAAACAAGTAATAATATTACATTTATCGATTGTCATTTTTTAATCTACCATTCCCCTGAAAAATAGTCACGACAGCCGAGTGATTGGGTGGTCGGTAATCGAGTCGAGAGACTCGAGTTCGATCCCCAGGTGACCGGCTCGTGCCGGTGAGTTTCTTCAAAAACTTATGTACGATTATATCGATGGTTTGGATATTAAGACGGGGATGGGCTCACCACCGGTGGAAGTTGGGTCGAAACGACTTAATAGTCTAGAGCTCTGTCTTCTTTGTCTGTTTTGGAAATATAATTATATTCCCCCGATCGAACCCGGTAACTCATAGCTGACTGCACCATGAAACCGGTGCCTAGGCCACTCGTCCACGGAGTTCGTTAGCATCTGTACAGGTTGAAATCAAGTGAAATAAACCAACCTGCAGCTCGCCACACAAGCCGGCTGGACTGTTGGGGACCACGTTCTTGATGAAGATGCCGAATATTGCTTTGTCATCGCCATTCGCTGTGTTCTGGTGCGATATAATATCAACCTGTTTAAGATCACAAGCTCGGAATGAATATAGTTTAAAAAAAGTGTAGTTTTAAAAAAAAATAACTTGTTACTTATTAATTAAAGTGAAATATTCTTATTTATTCTTATAAGGCTATTCTATTAAAATAATTTATGTCTTTGGTTTTATATAAAAACGGCGACAGACTCATCACCTGACACGCAGTCCCAAAAAAATTTCTTCGGTGAATGGTGGATCGAAAGGAATTAGTTGCCAAAACCTCTCTCTAGACTCAGTATTGGAATTGGGGCGAAGATATATATTCTAACAAGCACTACTTATTGATTTGCTTGAAAATAATTTGGGTTAATACAATCATATTTAAGATTAGCTGCCCCGCGCGGCTTTGCTCGCAGTTTAATACTTAACGCGGAACCCTAATTATGTTTCTAAAATAAAAGTGTATGTTATATATAACATGTTGTTACTCCTTATATCATTATCTATCTGTCAGTGAAAGCCTGTTAAAGTCGTCGTTTCCGAGATTAGCCGGAACAAACAAATAAACAGACAGACAGATAAAAATTGTAAAAAAAATGTTATTTTGGTCTATATACCGTATATATTCATGTAAATGTAGTAAAAAACGGTTATTTCAATATTAAAAACAGACACTCCAATTTTATTTATATGTACAGATTGCCTGTTATATCGTTGTTATATCTGTACGGCTTTCAGCTACATCACCGAATGTTATTTTAGCATTTTTATTGCACAAAAACGTTTGTACAAGAACCAAATAAATACGATAACAATTTGATGGTACAAAATAAGAAATTGTTAAGTATTTAACGACCAAAATAATAATGATAAAAAAATGTAATCTTTTCAACATTAAAATACATCTTACATGAATGGCCTATGGGCTACAATGGACTTCTAGAATCCGTTAATTAAGTATTATAAGTAGCTACACACATCACACTAATTAATATAGATTATTAATTACCCGCCGACATAGCAATGATTAAAATACGATGTAATTATAATTGAAACAAATTAAAACTAACTACAATAACTAAACTAATTCCGAAATCACATTATACCCGTAGGATATGAAAATTGATTTTAAACTTTGGAATATTATCCAGTGCCTAATTATATAGAGTAATAAATCCGAATAAGTGCCAGAAACATTGCAAGATTTATTAGTTATTTATTGTTTTGACGTAGTCTGTAATGTCCCTTGGGGAATTTAAATCTGCTATTAAATCTTGATTATTATCATGAATAGTATATTCTAGGGATTATGTGTTAAAAATTTGAGGCGATCATAGGCATAAATACGTATTAGTATCATCATCCAGCGTCTAAAACCCCACTGTATGAAATAGGACTCTCTCAATATCCGTATTTTTCAGGTATTGCCCTTATTGCACGGTAAGAAACCACTCCCTTCCTTACTTTAATAATAAAAAGGCATAGTTTTTAGAAAGAAAAAAAGCCGAGTGGGGAATTTCGAGTCAATAGACCCGAGTTCGATCCCCAGTTGGTAGGCTCGTACCAATGGGTTTTTCAAAAACTTATGAATACGTTGGCGAACGAATATCGTTGGCTTGGACATAAAGACGGCGAAGGGCTCACCACCTCTCACGTTGTCCCGAAAATATCTTCGGTGGAAGGTGGGTCGAAGGGAATTAATTGTCTAGACTCGACCTCTGTCTACCCCTGTATTGGGAATTGCGTAAGATATTTTTTTTGTAATTTTTTAGAACAATATTATATCTACATTATTATATAATTGATTGAAGTATGTCCAGAAATAGGAACCAGAAATAGGTACACTATTTCTTGTTTTATTTTTTAGATAGGCCTGTACCAACGAGCTTTATCTAAACTTATATACTATGAATACCGTTGGCGTGGACATAAAGACGGCGAAATAAGCTCCTGTGAATTATGGGTTGGACTAAAAATTGTCTAAACCTCTGTCTACCCCAGTACCAGGAAATACGTGTAGATAAAACAATATTATTAAGTATCTTACCTTTCCACCAACAATGCTAACCCCCAGAGGAGCACCAGGGCTCCTCTTCAAAGTGACAGTTCGCGGCGGACCCCAGCGTTGAGCACCAACCGTGTGACGGTCACTAGAGACGGTCACCGTCATGTTTGGATAAGTGACGTGACTGTTAAAAAAAGTTAATATTAAATTGTTATTATATAGTGGCAAGTTTCAAATAGTCACGATAGCCGAGTAGTTGGGTGGTCGGAATTTCGAGTCAAGAGACGCGAGTTCAATCCCCAGGTGGCAGGCTGAACGGTTCGAAGCTGACGAATTTTTTGAATCGGTTCGAATCTCGATAGCATTTACGTTTTAACAAATGGGTTTTTCAAAAACTTATGTACGAATTATATCGTTGGCTTGGACATAAAGACGGCGACGGGGTCACCACCTGTCACGCTGTCCCGAACATATCTTCGGTGGAAGGTAGGACGAAATTATTTAATTTTCTATACCTCTGTCCACCCCAGTATTGGGAACGGCGTGAAGAAATTTTTTTACCTTATGAAATAATTAGCTAAGTCTGTGTCAGTGTTGTGTGCGCGTATTATTGGCACACATCAAAGCATAGTCAATAGACTAAGGCGATTATTTTTAAGAGATGTTACAATAAAATTACTTTGCAAAATTACAAATTTACTAATTACAAACACTTACTGCCAATTAAAAAATTAATGAACGAACCAATTGCTTAGTTAGCCTTCGAAGCTGACGGTTGCAGGTTCGAATCTCGATAGCATTTGCGTGATGGATATCTCGAATGATAGGTGTTTATTTCTTAAAAATACATATTTGTCACTTTGTCACGTTGTCACGTTGCCCCAAATAAGTTAGATTTAAGACAAGAGATGAGAACAAGAGAGTTATAATTGTATTAATTGACATACATTACTAGTTATAATTATTGATAATAACAAATTTATCACCAATATCACGATCAAGATATAATTATTAGATAATCCTATTAAAAAAAAAACTTGTGCAGAAAAATTTTATATCGGCCTGTTAAAGTCCGCTACAGGAGATATGCCTCTTCTATAGGGAGGATTTGCCATAATCATCACGCTTGGCAGACGGTTTGACGATCGCAGTACCAAACCACTCGCACTTCAGGTGTTGCTGCCCGTCATTGGTCTGATAATTTTGATCTGATATTTTTGCAGATTATTATCCCGCCATCTATCGGTTGCCATAACGATATTTAAGGCTGTTTCCCTTAGTCGCCTCTTACAACATCCACAGGAAGTAAGAGAGTGGTAATATTCTTAGGCTGTTACACGGAATTAATGTGTGTATATACTTTATTGTACATCAGTCACATCATAACTCAGACTAGAAAAGACTTAAGGACAGTGGGAGGTGGTGTGTATAAAATTACATGCAAATATCTAAGTAAACTAAACCGATATATTTTATTAATATAATGTTTCAATAATGCACTAACACATAAGAAATATATGAAATATAATAGACATACATAAACGTAAATAAGTATGTGTTAATATTGATAATAATGAATATATATTATAATCATAAACTACCAAAACAAATAAGAATATTGATAATGGTAATCAATTGTTACAGGAACTCAGATAATGATTTTAACGTCATTCTTAAATTTATTTATTGTCTTCTCTTCGTTTAACGAATTTCCTGAGTAAGTTCATTCCACAGACAAATGGCCTTGTTGTCAAGGTAGGGAGTTCTTATAATATTTAGTTTTGTATATTAGTGGTGCGAGAATAAGTTCTCCAGCTGATCTTAGTCTGTCTGGTCTATTATGGCCAAGAAACTTAAAGTGCTCTTTTAAATAGCTTGGAGCCATGGGATTGAATAATGCACAAGTAGAGTCTAGTACAAGAGAGTACAAGAGAGAGACAGTTTGTAGATTCCGGCGAAAACGAATAGGTAACCACTTGAGCTTAGAACGAAATTCAGAGATGTGATCATATTTGCACAAACCAAATATGAACCTGATGGCTAAATTATGAATACACTCCAGTTTATTTAGTTGATCTTCGGCTAAATCAAGATAGATTGCATCCGCATAATCGAGAATGGAGAGGCGTAAGGAAGTAAATTAATGTAGTATATAAATTTATAATACTATAAATAAACATCACTGGCTTGGACATAAAGACGGCGACGGGCTCACCACCTGTCACGTTTACCCCAAAAATTTCTTCGGTGGAAGGCGAGTCGAAAGGACTTAATTGTTTAGACCTCTGACTACTCCTGTATGGGGAATGGCGAGAAGATATTTTTTATAAACAAATATATTAATTATAGTAACCTGGGACTCAGTTGATTGCTCCTATACTATTATTTAATGTTCAATATTGTACGTTTTCTATAAAGAGAAACCCTCGGAGATTATTGTTCTCTCAAAAGGAACCTCATTTCGAAACGATTAAAAATATTTCAATCGATGGACGTACATTGATCTATATATATACGAACCTAAAGTGACGAATATACAATTTGATTTAAATCCAACGCCGATTTACAACACAATATAAAAAAATATTAAACCTAAATTTGAGAATTTTATTATTTTGTAACGCAAAAGTAAGACTCACGTAAAGTCCGTTTTTAGTCCACACTTTGGCCGTGTGATAACGCCGTAAGAATATTGCCACTACCTTTCTTTCCGTGGGTGTCGTAAGAGGCGACTAAGTGAAACAGCCTTGAATATCATTATGACAACCGATAGATAGCGGTATAACATCTCTAAATCATACCAAAATAATCATACTGAAGATAAACAGCGTCTGAGGTGCGTGTGGTCTGGTACTGCGATCGCCGCCGCCAGCGATTAAGGCAAATCGTCCCTACGAGACAGGCCTATGTTCTGCAGTGAACTTTAGCAGGGCGTATGTATGATATATGTAATGTCCACTTTACCTCGACTTCCCACGAGTGAGGTCGCGGAGTCCCGACAGACACCAGCGCATGTTCTACACCGGACTGTTATTCGAACTTTGTATTTACACTTTGCATACGCCTATATTCAAAGTGAAATTCAATTTGAAAACACTAGCTTTATCCAATCGGCTCGTCGGACCATCCTTGCGTGGGGTACAATCGACGATACAATTGTTACAGAATAAATATGAAAAATATATTCACACCATACCCAATACAGGGGTAGACAGATATATAGTCAATTAAGTCGTTTCGACCCACTTTCAGGACAACATGACAGGTGGTGCCCGTCGCTATGTTTTATGTCTAAGCTAACGATATAAATCGTTAATAACATTTTTTTAAAAACCATTGGTACGAGCCTACATCCTGGGGATCGAACTCGGGTCTCATGAATCGAATTCCGACCACCAAACCACTTAGCTAGCCGAGTGGTTGGTGGTTAGCTAGACAGAATCAATATATTTTTAATAAATACATACGTTACGGCCTGTAAAAGTCCAATGCAGGATGTAGATTTCTTCTGTAAGGAACATTTGGAACAATCGCCACGCTTGGCATGAGATTTGCGATAGCTATATCAGACACTTCGCATCTTACACGATGGCCCAAGCTTACCTTTAGCCTTTGTGTAACTTGGTGTCAATAAAAAGTATTGTATTGTAATGTATTGTCAAGGGGTTTCTCTCAAATACTTCTTACAACATCCACTGGAAGAAAGGATATGATAACAGATATACTTTACAATTAGGAAAAAAAAATATCTTCACGCAATTCCCAATACAGGGGTAGACAGAGGTCTTAGTCTAGACAATTAAGTCCCTTCGACCCACCTTCCACCGATGATATTTTCGGGACAACGATGTAATTCGTACATAAGTTTTTTTGAAAAACTCACACTTACAATTAGAAGATTATGAAATTAATAGAGGACCGATACAATCATTCCTCCAATAAATTCGGGACTTTGTGAATAAAGTACAATTTTAGAGTAGTCTTAACCGCGAAGCATGTTTCAAGGTTTCGATTAAAGTAAATAAAACGAGAAGAGTACGTTAGAATCATAGCAAGCCGGAGGTTGTCTACCTACCCCTACGAGCGTGAGGTATTTTTTAAAATAAATAAATTCATATTTAGATAGGGACAACATCACGTATAATTGCTTAGATCCAAATGTAAGGAGCTAAAGCACTTGTGGTATGGGAATCGGAAACAACGAAGGCACCAAAAACACCCAGACCCGAGAAAATGTAGAAAAAGTAGTTTTTCTACATCGACCCGTTCGGGAGTCGAACCCGGGACCTCGAGATGGCGACACCTTGAAAACCGGTATGTACGCCACTCGTCCATGGAGGTCGTTGAGTCGGTCGTCGTTTTCATATCAAACTTATCAGTCAAATGAATGTCAGTAGACTTTATGTAAAAAGCAGCCGGTAAATGCCCACAACTGGGCTAAATCCTTCTCACAAATATTCTTTGAGAGAGATTAGAGCTGGGAAAGGTTCCTCACGCTGTATTGGTACGATAAGCAGATTTCACACTTACACTACACTAAAATTGTTAAATATTTCGTTTTTGATATATATATAAAAGTCACGATAGCCGAGTAGTTGGGTGGTTGGAACTTCGAGTCAAGAGACCCGAGTTCTATCCCCAGGTGGCAGACTAGTACCAATTGGTTTCAGAAACTATGTACGAATGATATCGTTGGCTTGGACATAAAGACGGCGACGGGCTCGCCACCTGTTACGTGGTCCCGAAAATATCTTCGGCGGAAGATTGGTCGAAGGGACTTAATTGTCTAGACTAGATCTCTATCTAAATGAAATGTGTTGAAATTTTTTTTTATAATTATTGTATTGAATTTGAAGGCGACTTGAATGGAAAGACTATACTTCAAGGATATAAGCATCAGTAATTTAGATAAAACTAGTAATGGAATTACCATCTCTTATAAACTATTAAAAATTTTTATACTTATTTTGGTTTCAAATTCCGTGAGATTGTTAACTATTTTCTATTGTCAGAGTAATTAAAATAATTTATTACATCTACATGTGTGAATATTATTAAACGTATTCGAGCAATAAGTACAAGTATAATCAGTTCAGTTCAGTTCAGTCGATGGTTTGCTTTTTACGCGAGTAACCCTAATCTGATCCCCACGCCAGAACCACTAAAATTATTTATTTATATGTCATAAATAAATATCTTCACGCAATTCCTAATACAGGGGTAGACAGAGATCTAGTCTAAAAAATTAAGTCCCTTCGACCCACCTTCCAACAAGGTATTTTTGGGACAGCGTGACAGGTAGTGAGCCCGTCGCCGTCTTTATGCCCAAGACAACGACGTAATTCGTACATAAGTTTCTTTTGTTTGTAAAACCTATTGGTACTAGCCTGCCACCTGGGGATTGAACTCGGGTCTCTCGGCTCGAAATTCCGATCACCCAACCACTCGGCTATCATGACTATGACTATAAATATAACAATCGATAAAATGACGCAGCTAAGAAATTAAATTACGTGAACACTTTTGTGTTCGACAGCACAGGATGCCAACAGTTCAATCACTTAGCACAATGCGACACGCTCGGACGAACACGCCTCTCGTCACATACACATGCTGTAATATATGCCGGTGCACGTATGCTTATCGACGCGATGTTTCTCCCGATAGATTGTTTGTTTACGTAAAAAAGTAATAATAAATATCTTCACGCCACTCCCGGGGGTCACCACTCCAGGGGAGACAGAGGTCTAGACAATTAAGTACTGGCGACCCACCTGCCACCGAAGATATTGTTTTGGACAATGTTTGGGTCTTTATGTTCACGCCAACGATATAAATCATACGCAAGCTTTTTAAATAGCAAAGTAATTAAAAAAAAACTTTTTGAAAAAAAAAAACATTGGTACGAGCCTCGGGGATCGAACCCGGATTCTTTTGAATCGATTTCCGATCACCCCACCACTAGGCTATCGTGACATTAATTTATTACATAACGGCCTGTTAAAGTCCACTGCAGGACATAGGCCTCTAGCATAGGGAGGATTTGATGCTGCTGCCCATCTTCGGTATGATTATTTTGGTCTCATATTTTTAGGGACAATTATCCCGCCATCTATCGGTTGCCATAATGATATTTAAGGCTGTTTCCCTTAGTCGCGTCTTACGACACCCAACGGAAAGAAAGGAGTGGCAATATTCTTACGCCGTATTACGCAATAATATTTCTTACACGGCCGGAAAAATATTAAACAATTACTACTTTTAAGTCACGATAGCCGAGTGGTTGGGCGGTCGGAATTTCGAGTCAAGAGACCCGAGTTCGATCCCCAGATGGCAGTCTCGTACCAATGGGTTTTTCAAAAAGTTATACGAACGAATTTATCGTTGGCTTGGACATCGAGGCGGCGACGGGCTCACCACCTATCACATTGTGATATTTTCGATATCTTCGGTGGAAGGTGGGTCGAAGGGACTTAATTGTCTAGACTAGACCTCTGTCTTGGGAATTGAGTGAAGATATTTATTTATTTATTTACTTTTGCTAACCATGGCCTAGCGTCCATTACAACGCCTATAACGAATGATTAATTATCACAAAACATGACTACGATGTTATTGCTCGGTGAGAATTTCCGTGTAATTAATTAATATGCGAAATTATAATACTTTGGTAGTTACTAGAAATATTGATTGGGCGTGTGGTGTGGTCTTAAATACCACTTCTTTTCTTCCTGTAGAAAAAAAGTCTTGAAAAAGCAATTGACTATCGACAGATGGTGGGATAAGAAAATACACACCTGGCCTTTATGAAGAATGACAATAAGTGAAGGGAAGGCATATATACTTTTTTGTATATTATATATATAAATATAATAGTTTAAACATTCACTGGCGCCATGGCATCTTAGCAACAAGACTGTTATTCTCATTTTGAATCTACATTCATTGATAATAAAGTTAATGTTAAATTTAAGACATTTATCAAACCTGAGATTGTGAAAGGGAAGAATTCACGACAGCCGATTGAATTGGTGATCGGAATACGGTTCAAGACAAACTAATGCATTTTTACATAACTTGTGTACGATACATATCGTTAGCGTAGGCATGAAGACGTCGACAGGATCAGCACCTGTCATATTGTCCCAAAATAAGCTCCGGTGAACTGCGGTGTGGGTCAAAAGGACTAAATTCTCAAGGGATCTGCCTACCCCTGTATTACCCCTGGAAAATACGTGTAGGTAATAAAAAGAGGAAGAAGAAAATTTTAAAATATTGTAAGGAAATGGCTAATAATTAAAACGTTTAGTTCATTAAAGAATATTTTGAACGATTATTATACTTTATACCAGAATTATATTTTAAATAACTAATGAATTATATTCAAAACTAGCTTTTGCCCGCAACTTCGTACGTGTTGAAGTAGGTAGTAAATATCCATACATTTTTCTTTGGATGTACAAAGAAGGTAATCGGCATACATAAAACTTATCTTCTCTTCTTATTTTACTCTCTTCTTATCTTATTTTACTTACATATTAACCGCAAACATATTAAATGTAGAATTTAATTTAATTATAATAGATGTAATAAGTATCGAAGCACTTAGCTAAAAGGGTTATCCAGTTAAGAATGATAAGAAATTACTTACCCTTACCAGATTGACTGTATGGTACAGGGGGTATAAATTATACTAAGATAATATAAATAATAGAATAATTAAGCATTCTTAAATCGAATTTTATAAAAATGTATGTAGTTAATATTGAATATAATGTTTAACAGAATAGTTGTATATTCATTTAAATTTTGTTTTGTAAAATTGTTTTCGTCATTTATTTTAAATATTTTTTATAATAAATACTTATTATTAAAAGTAAATAAATACGCCGGTATTAGGAATGTGTGGAGATTAAAAAAAATAAGATCCTAAAGCGAGGTTAAATAACGAACATAATAGGAAACGTATAAATCGCTCCGTCGAGTCCGCCAGTTAACGCGCTCCGTCGAACGGAAAATTTGCAACGGTCTATTGCACTGAATGCACAAATATAATCTTTAAACTCTCGTCGCGCGGTTCATCTTCCGGAAACTTTTATTATTTTCCGATCGAATATTTGTTTATTAAAGAAAAGATAGGCATACATAAGCTTGTCTTCCAATAATAAGTCACGATAGCCGAGTGGTTGGACGATCGGAATTCGGGTCGAGAGATCCGAATCCGATCCCCAGATGGCAGGCTCGTGCCAATGGGTTGTTTCAAAAACCTATGTACGATTCATATCATTGGCTTGGACATGAAGACCGCGACGGGCTCACCATTGTATTGGGAATGGCGTGAAGATATTTTTTTTCTTAAAAGTAGAACGTGACAAATGGCTCTTTATAGTTGCAATGTCAATAATAATTGGAGAAAAGCTTAAAGTTGCCTAATGGTTTCCTATACAAGTATTTAGTCAATACGGAACTGCTACCTTCGCTGTTTCTGATTCCATAATACACCTTCCACCGAAGACATTTTTTGGAACAACTTTTCAGGGACTTTTTATGAGCCGGTCGCTGTCTTTATGTCCAAGCAAACTACATAAATCGTAGATAAGTTTAAAAAAAAACCCGGTGGTATGTGCCTTCCAGCTGGGGATCGAACTCGGGTCTTTTAAATCGGATTCTGATGACCCAATCACTCGCCTATTGTGACTTTTTTACTGTTTCTTCTTTAAAGCCTAACAGAAGTCCAGTGCAGAACATAAGCTCTACCCAAACAAAGCCTAAGAGAACAGTCCCAAACCACCAGCAACCATGAATCTCTTGTATCATGTGACGTCATTCCAACACACAAAATTCCTAACGGTGGACTACTAACTACTAAGTATGTATGTATATTCTACTAGCTACGTAGCCGGCACATTGCCACTACAGCCTGCTAATTAGACTATGTCGGTTACCGGTTCTACCTGCGGATGTCTTCGCGCGGATTCTCTCTTATAAAGATATATCGAGTGTTGCCCTTTCCAATACCCATTTATCAATTTTGCAAATTGTATTCACAGCTTTCTCTTTCTGTCTTCAGTAAAAGGTCTCATCATTCCATAGGTCACAATTGCTATAATTTATAATTGACTAAAAAATATCTTCATGCTGTTTCCAATACAGAGGTAGACAGGTCTAGACAATTAAGTCGGTCGGTCGAAAGGTGGGTCGAAAGCCTCCTTTCTCCGAAGATATTTTTTTAGGCAACGTGACGTGATGAGCCCGTCTACGTCTTTATATTCAACCCTATACAGGGGTAGATAGAGGTCTAGAATTAAGTCGTTTTGACCCACCTTCCACCGAAGACAGTTTTTGGGACAACGTGACAGGGGTCATTAGCCAACGATATAAATCGTACATAAGTTTTTGAATAAACCGGGATCGAACTCGGATTCTCTTGACTCGAATCCCGTCCACCCAAGCACTCGGCTATTGTCACATTAATTTACTGGAGCTCATATAAATCTCAAAGTACCTACGGAAAGTAAATAGGCACGTAATTCACTTCATGCGATGAAGCCTTACACAGCCGACAATCTTTTTATTATAACAACTTGACCGTAAAATTCTCTTCAAGGACTTTTAGTTACGCAAAGAGAATATCAACACATATAGAGAATATAACAATACTAATACGGAGTTATTATTGTTCCACCGAAGATATTTTCGGGACAACGTGACAGGTGAGCCTGTCGCCGTCTTTATGTCCATTCCAACGGTATAATTCGTACATAAGTTTTTGAAAAACCCTTTGGTACCAGCCTGCCACCTGGGGATCGAACTCGGGTATCTTGATTCAAAATTCCGACCACCCAACCACTCGGCTATCGTGACTTATTATACTTATTTTAATAAACAACGAAAAACAATAAACTTACAATCGATAGCCTAGTATCCCTGCTATCGAAGCTCGGGGTTCGAATCCCGCTGGGAGCAAACATTTGTGTAATGAATATTAATGTTTGTACTACGAATCAAGGATGTTTGTATGTATATATAAATATTTGTTTATATAAAATATATCTATGTAAGTCTAAGTATTAATGTGGAGTTAATTTGAATACTAAAACGGCAATAGCTCACCACTTGTCGCGATGTCTCAAATAAGCTTAGATGTGAAGTGTGTCGAAAGCACTTAAATGACTAGATCTCTGTCTATACACTAAGCTTCGTACCGTAATTATTAAATTACAACAGCTTGGGTGACCTAGCTTCGGTTGGTGACAAATAGATGGCGCTATAACACATTTTTATTAGACTAATTTGTTTTTCGGTGGTATGTAATCGATTTTTTTTAGAGATTATACTTATTATACATTTGGAATATCAAACAGTACCTTCATGAACAGTATATACATGATAATATCAAAATTGATAAAGTATTTTCGGTGATACAACTATGTAATTAAAATAACTTTGTACAACTGCTACACTTGCGTTAAACTTGCTTGCACAATATATTAGATAAATATATTTCATAATGGTTTACGTGAACACAGTTGGGACACCAAAATAAATCCATATATATATATATATATATATATATATATATATATATATATATATATATATATATATATATATATATATATATATATATATATATATATATATATATATATATATATATATATATATATATATATATATATATATATATATATATATATATATATATATATATATATATATAACAATATACTGCATCCGTTAGTTTGTGATCACAAGTTCCCACGGAAAACGTTTTTTTTTTTTTTAAATACGACATTTAATAAATAAAATCGCTTTATGCGTCAACACCGCCATTTGTGACACTATAATCTTGCAAAATTTATTGTTATATTTTTGTGTGTTGGGGTCCAATAAAGAGTATTCTATCTATCTATCCATCTATCTAAAAATATAATTTTTTTCATCGTTTTCGAAGGTTTCACCACAGTTATTGTCTTAAAAATAAACAAAATAATATTCTGTGTAGCGTTTACATACTCTTTGACACTCTCGTCATTACTATCTTCAAAGATTAACTATTTACTAATTTTAATTCAGGCAGCCACAGCGAAGCGAAGGTTTAACCCGTAAATAAATAAAATTAAGCGTGAAATCACAGTAAATTGTTTCATTGAAAGACTTACCGATAAAAATATCTTATAGGGCAACACTACATCTCTTTCTAAACGATAACTTACAAAGTCTCTTTGCACTACTAAAAATATTTATTAAACTAAACAAAAATTACTGATAAGCGTGGATCATATGCGACTTGTCAATCGGTAATGGAGCATTCAGGTCGCCTAACCATAACTCAATTACCAGCATTAGCAATTTTGTTTTAGTGAAGCGCCGAGCCTTTATGAGTTTATCGATGTCGACTTTTAATAACATGATTATAACAGAAATAGCATAACAGGATACTAGCGTAGCTTTAAACTTTCTTCTTATGTAGACATATAAATATATTCACGCCTTTCCTAATACAGGTGTAGACAGAAGTCTAGACAATTAAGTCGTTTCGACCAACCTTTCACCGAAGATATTTTTGGGACAACGTGACAGGTGGTGAACCCGTCGAAACCGACCACCCAATGACTCGGCTATCGTGACTTCTAACGTAGTTTACGTTGATAACATATATATGTATAAGCCTGTGATATCGGCGTATGAGATGACGAAGGAAAATCCTTAAAAAAATGAAATTGGCTACTGAAAGACTTCAAAAAGTACCGTACCAAAGTGCAGCAGACCGTAACGGGCAGCAGAGTCTAAGGCCGTATTGCCTAGTACCGTGATCGCATTCCGCTTACCAATCGTGCTGATAAACCAAGTCCGGGAAAAGAGGAAACCAAAGAGAGAGAGGCCTATTCCTAGGAGTTGAATTTTACAGGCCGGAATGATGATGAGGATGATGCTGAAGGTTAAGTTCGTGTTAACATCTCAATATTACACGTCCTTTTTCGTAATCAATATTAACAAGATTTTACAGATATTGTTGAAGATATCAAGTATTTTTAAACTAAAAATATTTGGAGTAACGTTTCAGTAAAATATCAAAAGTGTATTTTCACTGTTTCACATTTTTTTGCTTCTTAGCCCTAATTGATGTTTATTGTAAGTATTTTATAAAAATTAATAATTTATCTATTTAAATATCGTTGGCTTGGACATAAAGACGGCGAGGGGCTCACCACTTGTCACGTTGTCCTGAAAATATCGTCGAAAGGACTTAATTGTCTAGACTAGACCTCTGTCTACTCCTGTATTGAGAATTGCGTGAAGATACACAAATGACAGATATACATACAATTAAATGACATTATGCCATAATGTATTTGTATTTCTCACTTCTATTTCCTCTGTCATATATATTTTTGTATCGTATCGTAATATTTATTTATTTACTCATTTACATTAAAAATTGTGCTACATTAGTTGACAGATCACTGAATATTTCAGCGTTTTCGATAAGACCCAGAAATCACTGTAACAACACTAACATCAGTGGCTTAATCCTGTAGAGGTTTGAATGTGAACTTATGAATTGTTCTGTTATTCATATGCAGTTCTATGTCGTTCCTAGTTTATTAACTTAACGCAAGCTCAAGCATTATACGGCTTTCGTGTTTAATTTGTAGGAGCAATTACAAAATAGTTTGATTCCATGCAAATTAAATAAAAATTTGTACATTAAATGTAGTAAGGTAATATGACATTTACTATAAATGACATTTACTATGAATGAAACGTATACACGAAGAGAGCATGTCGAGACGGTTTGGAACATGTGTATTATAAATGATAAGTCACGATAGCCGTGTGGTTGGGTGGTCGGAATTTCGAGCCAAGAGACCCGAGTTCGATCTCCAGGTGGCAGGTACATACCAATAGGTTTTTCAAAAACTTACGTACGAATTATATCATTGACTTGGACGTAAAGGCGACAGGCTCATCACCTGTCACGTTGTCCCGAACATATCTTCGGTGGAAGGTGGGTCGAAGGGACTAAATTGTCTAGACTAGACCTCCGTCTACCCCTGTATTGGGAATTGCGTGTAGATATTTATATTTTTTATTTTTATTGATTTATGTATAAATAGTATAAGTATTGAATTTATATATATCAGAAAAACAGATATCTCAAGACGAGTATAACATTTAAGTAAATAGTGCTATATCTTCATAAAAATTGCGGCTAGTCACAGACTGATCTAAAACGAGACAAATAAATTGCCAATAAAACAAGTTTAAAAGAAGATCTATAAGTAGGGCACCGCAAAGAATAAGATGACATCGATGAATTAGTGGAAATAGAACGATAAAAATTATATAATGTTAAGAAAAAAGAAGAGATTCGCCGAAAATGACTTTAGTATATATTTACAAATAGCTCGAAACTTCTTTATTGTCTTTGACAGAAGATTTGATTGTCTATGAAGAGTGTTTTTAGTTTACAAATAGCTCGAAACTTTTTTATTGTCTTTGACAGAAGATTTGATTGTCTATGAAGAGTGTTTTTAGTTTACAAATAGCTCGAAACTTTTTTATTGTCTTTGACAGAAGATTTGATTGTCTATGAAGAGTGTTTTTAGTTTACAAATAGCTCGAAACTTTTTTATTGTCTTTGACAGAAGATTTGATTGTCTATGAAGAGTGTTTTTTTGCTAGAAGCGCAACAGATAATA
The DNA here is from genome assembly GCA_029286605.1 of Sericinus montela. NCBI lineage: Eukaryota > Metazoa > Arthropoda > Insecta > Lepidoptera > Papilionidae > Sericinus > Sericinus montela. The sequence goes on from JAGSMR010000014.1 coordinate 5,460,305, forward strand.
CATGACTAGTGGATAGAGGTCTCTATTTTTGCTGTCCAACTTATTTTAATTAAATATTGTTTTAAACCCGGTAGCTACTTTGTCAAAGTCAATTATTTTTAAAGTGTGTTCCAGATGTGTGTGTATATTTTGTTACCTTCGAAATAAATAATTACCCTTTTTGTCGCTTTACTCACTCAATTATCTATATTCCTAGATCTGCAGGGCTAAAACCTCTCCCATAAGTATTAACATTAACAGACACGATAGCGGAGTGGTTGTGTAATCGAAATTCGAATCAATAGACTTGAGAGTGGGTTCGATCTCCAGGTGGAGGGCTAGTGCCAATGGGTTTTTTTTTCAAAAATAATGTAATAACAATGGAATATGGGTCGCAAGGACTTAATCGTCCAGATATCTGTCAAACCCAGTATTGGGAATGGCGTGAAGATATTTTTCATATGAAACTACGAAATATCACTTAATAATTTCATCGGGATATGAGGAATTTCCTCTTGGTCTTCACGGATAACAATATATTAGTTTATCTAACCTTCTTAGTTGGAAGTAAATCACAGGTGTCCATGAGGTATTGTCGACAATAGGCAGTTTACTCTTATCTTGTATATCCGTTTTTAATGCTGGAGTTGACCCACATTTTACCGGAGCTTATTTGGAACAGCATGACCGGTAAGCTGCCTAACACAAGTTTCGAAAAAAATGCAATGGTATATGCCTTCTTCCGAATCGAACTCGGGTCCCATGACTCGAATTCCGATCATTTAAACGAAAATTGAGGTCCCTAAAAATATATCGATATCCCTAAAAAAAGAACAACTACGAAAAGTTTTTCTGGAACACATTTGATAATATTCAGTAGTATTTTAATTAATTAAAAAATATGAAAATTATTTTTGAACATTGTAACTTCAGATGCGATTATTACACCAAGTACATTCTCAAAACCTTGAGCGTATTCGTCACAAATATTTGCAGAGTTCGTCCAAAAATTTGCCAATTGACAGTAGCGTGACGACCCACAAACGAAATTCATGGGTATCAATTCAATAAGCGGTACCGCGGGGACTTTGGCGAATTATATCTCCAATTACATTATCCAGCTCCCATGCGGATTGGCCACTTACCCAAATTAATACCCAACGAACATATTACGTAGTTATGGACTTTAGAATGAACGCATACGGCCTTATGTGACCACGTGTCGTGCCTAAATATACTAAATACTCTTTTGTCGAGACTATACTATTAATATTACAGTGGTCATGTACAAGAATGAAACTTCAAAACAGAGCAGTGAAAATTTAATACTAGCAATTATCACGCAATTCCCAATACAGGGGTAGACAGAGGTTCGGGACAACGTGACAGGCGGTCCACCTGGGGATCGAACTCGGTTCTCTTGACTCAAAATTCCGACCACCCAACCACTCGGCTATCGTGACTTTTTTAATACTAGCAATACTAAATAACTGTAACCTCTCCAAATAAGTTGCAATGTTTGTGTATGGGATGGTTCACGACAATAGTGGAATGGTGGGTCATTCGCTTGAACTATCCCTAATGATTTTACATACATACATACATAACAGCCTGTTAAAGTCCACTGGTGCACATAGCCCCCCCCCCCCCACCCCCTTCGGTTTTCTATTCGTCGTATAATGTTGTAAATTCGTTTATATATAATAAATAAAATTGTTATTTGTTTAAACTAATAACTCTATCTATACCAGCGCAATGGTCTCTTACTGAGGTAATTAAGTCAGGGCATTATGGGCAGCTGAAGTTTAGACAATGAAGTCGTCCTGACCTACTTTTTACGGAATATTATTTGGAACAATGTGACAGGTGGTGAGCACCATCCTATCACCCTTAGTCTCAGCTACAATTATAAAATATACCTACAATATACTTTTGTGTAGAATAAATATTTATAAAAACATCCATGGCTCGAGTACAAACATTGTTTTTTTTTAATAATCTTTATTGATAAACCAAATAAATTCAAATTTATCATACGAATGTTTGCTCCTGGAAGGACTGAACCCCCACGTCCGTTGCTTGGAAGGCAAGGTACTACCGACTAGGCTAGGTGATCCTCATTATTACTGTCATTATAATTGCATTATTAAAAAAATTATAGCAACGCTGCTAACAATTATATAACATCATTGTCCGTGAGTGCATTGCATATTCTCAACAATGAACTTCGTCTTGAACTTGATGAATTCAATAAAAATGATTATGACGTACAATTTAAACTGTATTATGCAATTCTGTTGAATAATGAACTTAGTCACTTCGATATAAAATTAATATTTCATCGTACACAAATGGCCGTGCTCTATAATAGATTCTCTAATAGAAATAAGACTTTAACACCCAGCTAATAGAGTTGGATTTTCGTTATATGTGAACAAAGAGCAAAATATGTCGCTTGGCCTCGTTGAAAAGGCTTCATCGGATTAAGGATCACGTGTTTCAGGAAATCTTCTGTCAGAGCGTTGTACCTACATGTTAAACAATTAATACCGATAAAATTAGTCTGGTAATGACTTAATTTTATAGAGCTTAAATTAAACCAATTTAATAGATGATATATTTAAAAAAATAGATTTATCGAGTGTCTTGAAAGTAATTTCAAAAGATATAAAATACCAATAGCTTTACACAACGTCAAATAATATTAGAATATACAAGAAAACATGTATAAAAAAGAAAGAAATATCTTCATGCCATTCCCAATATAGGGGTAGAAAGAGATCTAGACAATTAAGCCTTTTCGATTCACCTTTAAGCGAAGACTTTTTCGAATAACGTGTCAGGTGGTGAGGCTGTCGCCGTCTTTATATCCAAACCAACCCTTTAGGTACAAGCCTGGGGATCGAGCTCAATCATCAGATCGAGCGAGTTTCTTAACTCTTGAATTCCGAACACCCAACCAGTCGGCTGTCGTGAAGTTTTAAATTTTAAATAATATCAAAAATTAAATATACTTGAAAAGAAAATGAAATTTGCCAGTAATAGTTAATTACAGGAAGTGTCTCTTCAGAGAGGTTTAATCATATTCGTTGCGCTCGACAAGTGGATTGACGAGCGTAAAAGATTCTTTGCCCGTCACCGGTCTGCTATGCTCTGACGTTTTCTAGCTATTGGTAATTCAGCTATCAATCGGAAGCCATTGACATTTTCAAGGCTATTGCCCTTAGTCGACTCTTACGACATCTACGGGAAAGAAACGAGCGGTCTATTCTTGCGCCAATACGCGACCGTGGACGAGCGGCGTATACACTGGTTTTCATGGTGTCGCCAGTCTGAGGTCTCGGGTTCGATTCTGATACGGAGTCGTTTAGGAAACCATTTTTTCTACAATTTCAAGAGTCCGAGTATTTGTGGTAACTTCGTTGTTTCTGATTCCATAACACGCGTGCTTTAGCCACTTACTTTTGAATCAGAGCAATGTATGTGATGTTGTCCCTATCTATGTATGTATTTTATTAACGAAACTGGTCCCTCGAGCCGGATTTTACGTATTACGATCAATATCCACAGCGATCGGCAATATTTGTTAAGTATCCGATCCGTTTGCCGTTAATAGTATTTGCTGCTATCGCTATCCTTGTCACGTAAATAAGGTTTGGGGATCACATTAGTGTTCTTTACAGCAAAGTTGCATGTCCAAAAAATGTCAAATTAAGAGTAGAAAAATGTATATTTTGGTTTCTTTTTCCGTAATATACGCTATATTACAGGAAAAGAAACAAAATAATAATATACCGTATATGTTACATACTACTACACATGAAAAACCTGCATGACGACCTCAGTGGACGAGTGGCGTAAACATCGGGTTTCAAGGTGTCCCCATCTCGAGGTCCTGGGTTAGATTCCCGGTCGGATCAATGTAGAAAACAACTTTTTCAACATTTTCTCAGGTCAGGGTGTTTGTGGTGCCTTCGTTGTTTTCGATTCCCATACCTCAAGTGCTTCGCATCTTACATTGGGATCGGAGCAATGTATGTGATGTTGTCCCTATCTATATATGTATTTATTATATCGTTGTTATATCGGCACCGCATTTAACCTCATCAGTAAATAGTGCTAATAAAATGTGTCGTTTAAATTTTTGAGTTAGCGTTTATTATGTATCCATAGGTGTATATTAATGTATATAAAGAAAATAATCTACTTATGTAAACATTCAGCATCCGGATGTTTGTAGTCGCAAAACTTTGAAAGTAATCAATGGATTTACTACAAATTTGAGAGTGTTTATACTAGTACATACTTTGTATCTCGACATTCCATTTATTTCTTTAATTAACATATGATTTAAAATTTAATGTAACATGTGATTTATAATTAATAATAATTAAATTATTTATTTTCTCGGCGAATCTATATTTCGCAGAATATTTAAGAGATTGAGCCAATGCGGACCGGATTTAGCCATAACTTATAATAATTAATAATAGCTTACCTTGGTCTCCTGGAAGGCATTAAAACTGTCAAAGGCCCAGCAGATTTCCTTCTATCTTTCACTACAGGAACAGCTAAGAAATCTTCTTCATCCGTTTCTGATCCCGGACTATCCAAGTTGATCATCGCTGGCGCGGACATCCTCCTGTCTGGTATAGTCTTTGGAGGTTCAAGCATATTTCTTATAACTTCACAATACTTGCAAGCATTGGCTTCGGCTATATATGCCTTTGTTATAGCATATGCATAATTTTCTAAGAAACACTTATGGCATCCTGTAACATAACTATTTTCCAAGTCAGTTGATTCGTCACTAGGCTCTTGCTTCTTCAGCATCATCTTTCTTTCCATAGCCGTAAAATTTTTCTTTATTATCTTTTTCGTTTCCTCTCTGTGCTTTTTTTCTTCTTCCTCTAGTTTTTTCTGTCGTATTTCTTTCAAACACTCGTCTTGGTCGTTATAGTATTCGATGCAACGGCGTTCGTTTTTGGACGGTTTAGTTGGACTCTTTTTTCTATATTTCTTTGTACAAATATTTACATTCAGTGGTTCTATTCTCAATGATTTCATTTGTTTTATTATATGTTCTTCCACATATGGCCGAGTGTAAAACGACAATTCATCGACATCGTCTCTCGATTTCTGATCGTGATTTGTTTTGGCACACGTTTCGATGTCTTTGTTTTCAGGAGCTATTTTATTTTGTTTACAAAACTCTTTGATCACTGGATCTCCGTTGATTTTATAGCCGTTTTTTTCTGTACACTTCATAGACGAGGAGTCATCGTCGAGACATGTTTCGTAACCGTCAATTTCATGGTCGATGTACAGCAGTGTACTGTTTTCCTCTTGGACGGATATTCTTGTAGTTGTTTCATAAAAACTAACTTCTTCTGTAGGTGAATTTAAACATTCTTTCCAGCTTTCATCGCTTTTCACATTCTCTAAAGTTTCTTCTTTATTTTCTTCTTCGTTGCTATTTTTCCAATATTTGTCGAAACTAATTCTTTCTAAGCCTGTTGGAGTTACGGCAAAAACCATTTCATCAGAAGTAGATAAGTCTTTGCTATTTTGTTTAGAAAGACTTCTGCTCCCATTTACTTCCCTTCTATCAACTGATTTGCTCCTTATATTTAACTCTCTCGGGGAGACTAACACGTCATCTTCAGTTATGGTCATGTCATCATCCTGCTCGTCTAAGGACTCTTCTGATTTGGAAGACTTGAGTTCAGTTACACCATTTACCTTTTCATTATCTTTATTATTCTCAATATCATCATTTAAAGTCTTTTCTTTCTTGTTACAGTCATCAAAACTGAGATCGCAAAGAGCAGACAGTTCATCTTCTTTTACTGACGTATCTTCTGGCTCTAGACAAATCTGTACTACTTCAATTCCTTCTCCATATTCTTGAAGGCATTCGTGGAATGAATCCATTCCAGTGTGATCATCAGAAGCGATAGAGTTTACACATTCCTGCGAATTTAAATATAATAAGTCACAAAAAGTAAGCAAAATTGAAAAGATTAATTCCGATTTTTTATCATCTAATTTTCACAACATTTTTCTTAAAGTGCTGTGGTTGTTATGTAATCGACTAATTAATAATGATTACATATGAGAAGTTCATGGAAGTAAGTTATGACTCCTAACCAAATTAATAAATCGAGATAATACGTCGACCCACTCAGGTGCCGCGAATTGAACTCGGTGCCTCAGAGCTGTTTACACTTTGGAAGCCGGAGTGTACGCCACTCGACCACGACGTCATATTATTTTGTCGCTTCAAAATTAGATATTAAATAGGGAGTACTATATAAGTTTTAACTAAATAAAACGATTTATTTGTAATAACATTTATTGCAATACACACAACAAAGCATTTTGAAACAACATTTACCACAAATAATCTTATCGCTATCCACAAACTAACCTAAGCGTTACAACAATATATTAAAAACTACATATTTGTGCTTTACCTTGTAGTAACTCTATCAAATAATAAAGGAATAGCTACAGTACATATATAACATATTAATATTTAACACCATTTTTAACTACAATATATTTCTTCGATATTTACTTCTAAACGATAATAAGTTGCTTATCATACGATTGATAACATTAAATTTCTCTTGTCGTACCTTTATTACATAACTGTTTAAAACCTTTTAGATTTATATAATGGCTATCCACCTCGGCTTTGCACTGTGTAGCCATACACGCGTAAATTTTTTTTCCTATCATAGTGTCGTATCAGGCTGTAGAGTAGAGCATATAAATTATAATAAAAGAATATGTCCATCATACTTGAAATATTAACGTTTTAAATGACAAAAACACTTGTCCGCACTCAATCTTCCACTTATTAATACGCTTATATTATTATAATATTTTATTATTATATAACAGGACTATTGATCGTGATTACTAATTTTTAATAGTTATAAATAACATAACATATTAAAACTCTTTAATTTAAAACAACAAGTTCAGCATAACTTATATGCTTGAAAATCAATAAAATTGATTCAAAATCGTAATCAATTAGTTGGCGTTATCTTATTAGTATTTCCTGGCTGAAAAGTAATGAATATTAAGCTGTAATTTACAAAAATAACAGTAGATGGCGTCGATGCCTAAAACAGACATAAATAAAGAGATTTGAAATTTCAACTGATGCGTATAGGACACGGTGGCTAAGAGGCAAACGAAATAAAGATCGCAGGTTTCAATGCCGCTATAGTTAGTTACAATTTAAGAAAAAAATCTCATTAATTTAGTAAAAAAGGGTAAGGCATCACTTATATGCTTTAAAATCAATACAAGCATTGCTTTAAAACATGTTATTAGCAACAAAACAAGTGGAAGAATATAAGTGTTTGTGTTACTAAAACCTAATATTGAATTCTATTTTGTGCAACGACTATCGTAACTATATTATAAAGTATCTCACTTTATATCCTGAAAATATTTTTATTGCATTCATGAAATTTATTCAAAATAAAGCGGGAGATTTTTGTTTTTGTTTTATAATGATTTTACAGTGCAGATATATTAAAGATAGCCCACAATTCACCTACTCACTAAATATCTTTCACCATTTCACATATTACAAATCTATGATAATCTATCATTGAGCTTTGAATACATAACTTACATATATAACTGTCGGTAAAAGTCCACTGCAAAACAAGCTTTTATATGGTAGAATAAAACGTAGCGATTATACAAGGCTTTGCTATAATCGCCACGTCAGGCAAGCGACTTGACATTCGCAGTATCAAACCCTGAAAGATGCGGCTGACCGTCAACGTTCTGTAAGTTTAAAATTTTCGCCTTATTGATATTCAAGACTTAGAAAGAAAAGAGTTAACATTATTTCTAAGCAATAAAATTTTCAATATTTATCAATTACTAGTTTCTGCCATATTATTGCGCAGTATCTGTAAATTCCCGCGGAATTCCTTACTTAAATCCATTCTCTTCTCTTTCTAGAACAATCGCAGACTGTTAATTTTTCAATTTATATTATATTATTATATTATTATATATGTAATATGAATGTTCTTAGCAGCTATGATATGTCCAAAATTACCTGTATTAAAGCAATTGAATTCATATTATCTTGTCCATCACTTATAAACAAATGTTAAATAATATTTTTGAAAATCACGCAAAAATACTTATTTCCATAGACATTAACGGACGGTATTTTAAGCACAAATTTGTAAATAAATTTAAAAACAATACCATATTATCTTTTAATTATACATTACCGTCAACAATCGAATTTACAATCCCACTTCGCTTTATCACATTTAAAATTGGCAAAACCATTTGTAAACAATCAATTCCCTTATTAAATATTACACAAATATTTATTACTATTTTTAATCTTCAAGACATTTCCCAGCACTAGGGTGGAAAGAAATCTAGACGATTTACATCGAAGCATATTTGGCGTAACGTGACAGGTGGTCAGCATGTCGCCGTCTTCAGCATCCAAGCCAAGTACAATATACTCACATAGATATGTATTTACATAGATCAATATTTATATATACATATAAATAGCTATGAGTCGTGTACAAACATACATATTCATCACATTAATTTCTCCTAGCGGGACTCGAACCCGCACCTTCAAAGGCAGGGTCACTACCAACTAGGCTATTGGGTCCTCAAATATATTGAGGACTTGCTACATTTTTACAAATTATCCGTCTTACTTAATATTACGCATCTAAGCTTACATTTAAAGGTCATATGGAAATTCGCCGCTTTAAGAAAAAAAAATAGCAGGGAATTTTATTTCGGTGTAATCACTATTATAAAACGTAAATTGTTTGAATATAAAAATTTGGTTGAGAATGCAGTATAGCATTAAGCTCGCCTTTTGTACATTTTTAATTTGGTGCAATAAAGATTAAATAAATAAATAAATAGAATTTGTTATAACTGCAATACTTAACACGTCTATTGTTTACTCTTAATTTGTTTTTGTGACATCATGTTTATTCTAAGAATGACTTGGATCTGTCAATTGAAATGTATATATGTAGCAATGCTAAGAGTTATTACTAAAGAAGTAAATTAATAAAAATACCTTCACGCAATTCTCAATACGGAGGTCTAGTCTAGATAATTAAGTACCTTCAACACACATTCCACCGAAGATATTTTTAGGGCCTACGTGACAGGTGGTGAGCCCGTCGCCGTAGTAAAGAAGTGGTTCATACAAAAGTTGTTTTAGTACCACAATATAACCTTCCTAGAAAGATAGAAATAGAATATATATAGATAGATAGAATAGAAGCCTAGAAATTTCGTCTAAGCTTTGTCAGATAATGAACCTATGTAGGTCAGATTACCCGCATAATTAATGGATTTTTGGGGTAGGACTGCTTACAGAAACCTTCTAATTATTTGTTTTTGTTTTTTATTAATTATACTATTAATAATGTTTTTGGAATATCCGTTAGAGACTGCTACCTGATAAATAGATTTTAGTTCTTTTAAATAGTTTTCTTCATTAAGAGGGACTGTTAACAATCTATTTACATAACAATGAAATGCAGCCATCTTGTGCTACTATGGATGTCACGATGACGCGGAAATGACCGTATACGTATAAGTTGGTTTACGGTAAATTTTGAAGTCATGTCTATTATTTTTCCTTGATATAGTAAGATCAAGAAAATTTATCACGATAGCCGAGTTGTTGGGTGGTCGGAATTTCGAGTCGAGAGACCTGAGTTCGATCCCCAGGTGGCAGTACCAATGAGTTTTTCAAAACTTATGTACGTATTTCATCGTTGGCTTGGACATAAAGGCGGCGACGGGCTCACCACCTGTCACGTTGTCCCGAAAATGTCTTCGGTGGAAGGTGGGTCAAAGGGACTTAATTGTCTAGACTTGACCTCTGTCTACCCCTGTATTGGGAATTGCGTGAAGATATTTTTATTAAGAAAATTTATGGAGCAGTCTTGTTCCAATTCAAGTTTGAATTTAATTTTGGAATGAATCTTGTTCAATTTGTTAGAGAAAACGTCCAGTTGTCTTTTGGTACCGGTCCAACACATAATTATGTCATCTACATACCTATAATAATATAAGATATTTTTATCGACAGCTATGTTTTGTCTTTCATAGTTGTCCATAAACATATCCGCCATAAGTGGACTCAAAGGGGGCCCCATTGTTAAACCTAGAAATATTTCATTTCTATCAGCATCTCTTCTTCCGATCACCCAAACACTAGGCTATCGTTACTATATTTTACATTATTTTATTTATTTAGTTTTTCTATATTATGATTATTTCATATTCTTGATTCAGCGTCCTTAGAACAGTGTCCCTCTTCACGATTTCTAATCCTTGGTACATCAATACTAACAGTGTAATTCAGTTTGTCTGTTCGTCATTTCATCGTGATCTCCGCTTTTATTTTTGGCGTTATACCATATGGGGGGCGTAATGGTGGTGGCGTGAGTAACAGGTCCTGCGTACATTGCAGCTGTAGCTCCATGATGTCACGATGAAGCGACATTATCAAGCGAAGGATCTTCGTGAAGTACTCCACTTTCTGTGGAATAAAATGAAATGTTTAGACTCACGAGAGGTTTAGTGCTTCATGGTATAGTGAAAACAATTTAGTGAAAAATGCTTATAACATGAAAAACAAAAATAGGTTAAGAAAAATATACCATATTTGGTTTTTTATTTTATAAGCTCATTAAAGTGCAAAATACATCGATTTGATAGAGCTGGTGATATCGAGATTATGAAAATTTCGATGATTGCATTGTTATATGACAAATTAAATATACGAGCATATAACTTATAGTGCCATGATAGTGGAGTGGTTTGGTGAACGAAATTCGAACCAAGGACCTGAGTTCGTTCCCTAGGAAAAAGGGTCGATGACTTTTCGAAACTTGTCCACGATTTGTATCGTTGGTCTGGACACTAAGATGACGACGGGCTCACCACCTTTCATGTTATAGCAAATTGGTTCCAGTGAAATGTGGAACCTTACTAGAAAATGAATGATAAAATATTAAGCGCAGTTTGATTAATCTACCGCCAGGTTAGGTCTTTAAAACATGTCGAGAAAATCGTCTTGTGTGTGAGTAGTTGATAAGAATTGTGGTTAATTTATGGACGCCGGATAAACCAGTTATCCAGAAATTAAATAATACTGACGTGAGATTAAATAACAATTATAAATATTATTAAATGAAACATGAGAAATGAGAAAGGCATGCAAAATAAAATATTGTACACTAAAGGGATAATAATTACAGTACATGTCACAAAAAACTTGACTAAACTAAAAAGCTGAATAATTTTAAATCTTAGAGCGGTAGAGTCGAGTCCCTTTATTGTACAAAATTAGTAGAAATGTCCAAACGTTAATAAAATAGCATGCTTTATAGATCTTAAAGATTTGTACTGCTCTAAGCATTTTCGAAAAAAAAAGCTTTAATAAAAAAAAGTGGTAACTTACTTTAGACTTTTCCCCTCAGTGTACAATATCACAACATTTAACAACAACAAACTATTTATATTGGTTTGAGGACATCAACAATGCGAAAGTTCATAAATGGAAATGTTTTTTTTTTTGTCCGATCATGAAACGGTGGTCGAAGTTATGTAGTTCTGTAGTAATTTCGGTCACAATTTATTTTAACAGAGTATAGATTATATTCACAGTGTTTTGTTTTGCCGTGTTTATTTTTTTAAATATTAAATTACATTAATGCTGGCACATACTGCTGACATATGCAATAAAATAATTTTCGTTTTAAAATATTTGTAGATGACGTGTTGAAAAAATATTTAAAATTTAATCATTTAAATCTTGTTATTTTAAATGATTAAATACTTGTTTATTTTCGTTTTTAAAAATAACATATTTGTGTCTACTTTGTAGCGTTATCAAGTGAATTAAGTGTTTTATTTTAATATTTGAAATACTTTTTATCTAACAAACTCACCTGACTGCTTTGCATGCTATGACCGTTTGCTTTCTCTCCTCCAACAACTGTACTACACGGCAATGGTTTTGCCACTCCGATGGTAACCGTCCCTGTAACATGATCAACATTCAATTAAAAATGAAACTGTTAAATATTTCTTTAAAATAAAATGATTTTCGGATTTTATCGCGTTTTTAATTAGTTTTTACAAACTATTTTTATTTCCCGTCGTTTCGGATGCTTTACAGCAACCGTGGTCACGAGGGGACTCACCGTGTCGCGATAAAATCCGAAAATCGTTTTATTTTAAATGTGTAGTATTCGCGTAAATACAAGAAATTATTGTGTTAAATATTTGATCATGATTTATTTAATTTCTAACTGTGTCCATCAAATTAAATAATTCATTCATGGATATAAGTAACATACACATACATGTGGCATAATGTGGTTCCTTAACGGAGGAGACGAAAGAAACTCAACAAGTATCTTTCTGTATATACTTTTTTTTTAAAAAAAGGTAATAAAATATTGAACGTAGAATAATTAAAAACAGCATGAGGGTAATCAACTGATTCCCAGAGAAGTATAATCCTTTTTATAAAGCATGCTTTTAAAATTTTTCTTGAACCTGTTTATAATACTCTTTCCAACATCTTTAAAAAAACAGACATCTCCTGATGTCTTATAAATATTAATAATCACTTATTCACGTAAACATTAAACGTTGTTGTAACTCAGTAATTTTTAAAATTTAGCACAATGACTAAAATAAATTGACCAAAATATGGAATAAAAGGAATAAAGAATTTTAAAATTAAATTACCTATATTGTAATTGGTACCTCTACAAATTCAATTGATAACAGGATATTTAAATCTATATGATTCAAATAACATTTGTATTTATTTCAACACAAAGGGAAACAAACAGCACTTAAAAACACATAATAAACAGTTAACAACTATATTTAAATCACTAGAAATTAATGAATTAACAAATTTTAAATTTATTAAAAACGAAATTGAATTTTTTTAATTTAAATTTTTACAAAAAAGTAATTCATCTGTAATTTACGTAGTATCTCACTAACAATCTCAATCACATAATACAGTGTAACTAGTTTTGTGTTGGTTAACTTTTATCTGGTATGAATTATTTCTATTTACAATGGTGTTAATTATAATTTTATTTACACGAAACGTTTTAAGAAGTTTGTCACCGATAAGATAGCAGAGAACTTTATTAAATCTAACGTTCATATTGCGGTCGTTTCGAGCGAATAGCATATAAATAAATATAAATAGATAGATAGATTTGGGGAAAACATATATACATTGGTTTCTTCTTTTATTTGATCCTAAGGTAAGTAGCTAATTCACTTGTATTGTGTAGTCGTAATCACGATAGCCGAGTGGTAGGGTGGTCGGAATTTCGAGTCGAGAGACCCGAGTTCGATCCCCAGGTGGCACGCTCGTACCAATGGGTTTTTCAAAAACTTATTTACGAATTATATCGTTGCCTTGGTTGGCCACGTTGTCCGAAAAGTATTTTCGGTGAATGGTGGGTCGAAACGACTTAAATGTCTAGGCCTCTTTCTACCCCTGTATTGGGAATAGTGTGAAGATATTTATTTATTTATTTACTTGTATTATGAAATCAAAAACGACGAAGTATGTTTCCGAAAGACCCGAGACCACATAAAAAAGTGTTTTTTTTTTATTGAAGTTCGCGGGCATTGAATCTGGGTCCTCAGATCTGACCACTCGTACGTACGCCACTCGTCTACGGAGGCCATCATATAACTTATTAAACGGTCTGTAAAGGTCCACTACCGGCTATCAGCGTCTCCCGTAAAGGAGGGTTTGCTACAATCGTCACGCTTAGCAAGCGGATTGGCGATCGCAGTACCTTACAATTTGCAACGTCTAACGCTGCTGTCCGTCACCAGCCTGCAAAATTTCGATCAAGTATTTTGCAATAGGTTTATTTCGCCATATAATGGTAGCCTATGGTATTTTAAGAACTTTTCCTTCAGTCGTCTCTTACGACAACCACAGGAAAAGATGGGATATATTCTTGTGTCGATACCACACGGCAACAACACGAATTATAATTATTTATTGGTTCTGAAAAATAGTTTGTTAAAACTAATTAAAAACGCGCTAAAATCCGAATATCGTTTTATTTCAAATGTGTAGTATTCGCGTAAATACAAGAAATCAAAAACGAAAGGAATTAAAAAATTCATGCGTTCGTTGTTTCCGATTCCAAGACACAAAACAACACTTTAGCCACTTAATTTGTGGTGAGATTGCTTTGATCCAAAAATAATCAGCTAAATAACTTGTTTTATAGATCAGGAATAACGAAGCTACAACCAGACCCGAGACAATGTAGAAAAAGTGTTTTCTATATTGAACTAATTAACCAACAGGAATCGAAACCGGGACCTCAGAGATGGTGACACGATAAACCGCTGTGTATGCCACTAGTTCACGGAGGTCGTTAATATATGTGATGTTGTCCGTATGTATGTCTTATCTAGTAACACCGGTTACTAGACTCCATAGAGTAAGTAACTCGTTCATAGGGCGGTGTATACGCTTCTACAACAAAGTCCCGATAAATGTGCAAAGCCTGTCTATTAACAGGTTTAAGAAATTTATTAAAGACAAATTTTATAATACCACAGCAAGAAATAGGCTTCTCCCGTAGGGAGGATTTGCCATAATCGCCATGCTGCTGCCCATCTTCGGTCTGATAATTTTTAGAGATGGTTATCCAACTATCTATCGGTTGCCATAATGATATTCAAGGTGGTTTCCCTTAGTCGCCTCTTACGACATCCTCGGGAAGAAAGGGAGTGGCTGTATTCTTTACGCCGTTACCACACGGAAATTATTATAATTTAACTTATAATTTATTTTATAATTTAACGTGGAGATTATTGTAATATAAATGAATATATTAATGACCGTAACCCTTGGGAATGAGATGATCGCTCCCAAGCTATTTCTAGAAAATGTCACACCACATTTGTATAATACATCATATTATAAAAAAAAGATTGACCAAAAAAGAGGATACCTACGAAGTTTCTTTCGTCTGTTTCTTCTCCGTTAGAGGAACCTCATTATGAGACGGTGGAAGATTAAACAAATGACTATCGATGAACGAATGTACATTCTTATGTCTGTTAATGAATGATTTGATTAAAAGGTATCTTACCTACGGGAATTCTTTCGCCCGTTTCATCTCCGTTACACGAACCTCATTACGAAACTGTGGTAGATAAAAAACTTACCTACGGAAAATATTGACCAAAAAAGAGGATACCTACGGAGTTTCTTTCGCCTGTCTCATCTCTGTTACATGAACCTCATTACGAGACGGTGGGAGACTAAACAAATGACTATTGATGAACGAATGTATATTCTTATGTCTGTGAATGAATGATTTGATTAAAAGGTATCTTACCTTCGGAGTTTCTTTCGTCTGTTTCATCTCCGTTAGAGGAACCTCATTACGAGACGGTGTGAGACTAAACAAATGACTACCGATTAACGAATGTACATTATTTTGTCGCCGAATGAATGATTTGATTAAAAGGTATTTTAACCTATGGAGTTTCTCTCGCCTGTTTCATCTCCGTTAGTATCTCATTAAGAAACGGTGATAGATTAAACAATTGACTATCGATGAACGAATGTACATTGCTGTGTCTGTGAATGAATGAGATGAACGAACGTACATTCTTTAGTCGATGAGTGAATGATCAGATTAGATTGGCGCCGGCGCAGCTGACCTCTGGGCGCGCTCCGGATGGCGCGCACGGCGGCGGCGAGCGGCGCGCGGGACACGTCCAGCCCGTTGACGGCCACCAGCCGGTCGCCGGGCGCCAGCCGGCCGTCCGCCGCCGCCGCGCCGCCGCCCACCACCGACCGCACCACTATCACCGAGCCGCCCGGCTCCGACGGGTCCTGTCACAACACACAGGACCGCTCATCTTATCATCCAATCGGTCATTCTACCATCATTAACGAGCTACTTTTACCGCGCCGCCGCCCACCACCGACCGCACCACTATCATTATCATCCAATCGGTCATTCTATCCGTTCATAAAAAGTCACGATAGCCGAATTGTTGGGCGGTCGGAATTTCGAGTCGAGAGACCCGAGTTCGATCCCCAAGTGGCAGTACCAATGAGTTTTTCAAAAACTTATGTACGAATTTCATCGTTGGCTTGGACATAAACACGGCGACGGGCTCACCACCTGTCACGTTGTCCCGAAAATATCTTCGGTGGAAGGTGGGTCAAAGGGACTTAATTGTTTAGACTTGACCTCTGTCTACCCCTGTATTGGGAATTGCGTGAAGATATTATTTTTATTATATTATATCCGTTCATCATTAACGAGCTATTTTTAAAGTATGACTTCTTTACGCCAACTCGATTTGAAGTATAGGCGTAGCGATAGCGAAACTCGTGATCGTGCGAGACGTTCATCTTATTACTTTCAACAAGCTATTTTTAAAGTAAAACTTCTTTACCGAAGATATGAGAGCGGTGGAAGTTAGATCGGAGGGACTAAATTGTCTAAAATAGACCTCTGTCTACCTCTGTATTGGGAATTGCGTTAAAACTTCTTTACGCACACTCGATTTAAGGTGCGTGACGAGAGACAGAAAGCGTGATTACGCGAGGCGAACGGAAGTTGAGAGGATCAGTATGTGAAGATTGAAAGAGAATAACGTTTCTCATGTCACTGTAGGTGCAAGAGAGAGGTGCAAGCAACCATTTTCTTTTTCTCATAAACAGTTATATTATGCATACTGAAAAAAATTTAGCTTCACGTCATTCCCAATACAGGGGTAAACAGAGGTCAAAGATTTTTTTGGGACAACGTGATAGACAGCGAGCCTGTCGCCATCTTTATGCCCAAGCCAAATATATGAATCGGAGATAGCTTTTTTGAAACACCCATTGTCACTACAAATAATATTTATGTGTGTAGTATTATATATTAATTACTAGAGCATTTACGTCACACTGTAAAAATATTTAATTAGTTACACGAAGAAATACTAAGTTATAGTCGATAAAGCAGATACTTAACACTGCGATTCGTTAAATCGATTCCCAGGTACAAACTCACGTTTCTTTTGATTGGAATAGGGTAAAAAACAAGATGGAGCGACGATTTGCAAAACATTGGGGGAAGTCGTTGGATGCAGGTGGCTGAGGACCGTTCACTGTGGAAAGTTTTAGGGAAGACCTATGTTCAACAGTGGACTCTTGATAGGCTGTAAAGAAGAAGAAGAAGAAGAAGAAAAATGAACTACCAGTTTACCTGATGGTGGCTACTGAAGTCCATTACACCTGGGAGCCAGTTTTAAGGCCAATCGGCTATCATTGTACTATACATACAAAATATATGAAACATGGAGACATTCATCGACGATACAGATATTTATCGACTATATAGATTACTTACTTATTTATCTTCACGCACAATCCCTGACGGGGTAGCCAGAGAGAACAGATCGCCAAGTGTCAAGATCCTTACATACCTCAAAGTATATAGATTATTTGTTATATATATGTTATATATATATATATATACATATATATATATATATATATATATATACATATATATATATATATATGTATATATATATATATATATATATATATATATATATATATATATATACATATATATATATATATATATATATATATATATACATATATATATATATATAGCTATAGCTGAGTGGTTGACTGATTTGAATTCAAGGAGTAAAAAGCTAGCAAGGAGAAAAAAGGCCTATGTCTTGACTCCCTATGTCACCTTAGCATTGGGAATGTCGTGAAGATGTATATTTTTGTCTATTTTAGACATACGTACTGTGCTTACCAAGTAGTCCAGAATAGAGAATCCTAGTCCCCTGTCCTCCTTGAGCAGCTGTATGTACTCGACGTGGTCACTCCACATCGCGAGACCGCTCAATGGCTCCAAAGACCGAGACCGGGTCCGTTCCAAGTCATCCGAGCAGAACTCTGTACCAAAACAAAAAAAAAGTAAATAAATATCTTCACGCAATTCCCAATACAGGGGTAGACAGAGGTCTAGTCTAGACAATTAAGTCCCTTTGACCCACCTTCCACAGAAGATATTTTCGGGACAACGTGACAGGTGGTGAGCCCGTCGCAGTCAACAACAACGTTATGTAACAAAACAAACTATGTAAAAACGTATGTCTTCA
Source organism: Sericinus montela (assembly GCA_029286605.1). NCBI lineage: Eukaryota > Metazoa > Arthropoda > Insecta > Lepidoptera > Papilionidae > Sericinus > Sericinus montela. The sequence goes on from JAGSMR010000014.1 coordinate 5,478,542, forward strand.
TGCAATTTCTCATACTAGGGCCGGCAGAGTTCTAAACAACGAACCTCGCGATTCACTTTTCAGCAAAGATTTTGTATAAGAATGTGACTGGTGGTGAGCCAGTCGCCATCTTATTATCAAAGACAACAATACAATTTCCATTTTTTTTGTGGAATAGGGGGGCAAACGCGCACGTGATGGTAAGTGATTACAGTCGCCCATGAACATCTGCAATACCAGAAGAATAGCAGATGCGTTGCCGGTCTTTGAGAAGGTATAGGTTCTTTTCTTGAAGGCCCTTAAGTCGTATCGGTCCGGCAAAACCGCTGACGGCGGCACATTCTCAATATCAATCTCTGATCATATATTAAAATTGATTTCAGACCAAAGCTTCAACAGCTACTGATTATCAGGTGTACTATTTGCTCTATTCAATCTATTGGAATAAAAAGAGAGAGAGAGAGAGAATCTATGGAAAGAAGCGTACCATCATGATCATGGCCAGCAGACATGACAGTGGCAGCGCTACAGAGCGATGCCACGGAGCTCTCGGACTTCGCCTTGATGAGTCTCTGCGGCGGCGTCAGGAGCTCTTGTAAACTGCCCCCGATAAGTGCACTCTGAAAATAAAGACAAATAGATAGTACCGAGTGGTTGGGTGGTCGGAATTTCCATTCAAGAGACCCGAGTCCGATCCCCCGGTGGCAGGCTCGTACCAATGGGTTTTTCAAAAACTTATGTACGAATTATTTTTTTTTATAGAAAAGGCCGGCAAACGAGCAGGTGGCTCACGTGATGGTAAGTGATCACCGTCGCCCATGAACACCCGCAAAACCAGAGGCATAGCAGATGCGTTGCCGGCCTTAGAGTGCCCCCTCCCCCGCAAATTGGGGGAAGGGGGTGTGTGGGCCTCCGGTTACCTGCACTCACCAGATGAAACGCAGAAGTTTGTAGACTTCTACTTCACGCCGGTATTAAGTGAGGTCGTGGTACTTCCCCGGTCGAGCCGGCCCATTCATGCAACAACAAAAGCTTTACAAGTTATATAGTTGGCTTGGACATAAAGATGGCAACGGGCTCTCGGTCTATCACGTTGTCCCGAAAATATCTTCAGTGGAAGGTGGGTCGAAGGGTAAAATAGTTAAGTAACTATCTAGACAAGACCTCCGTCTACCCCTGTACTGGGAATTGCGAGAAGATATTATAATTATCATTTTTAGCATATACTACTCCGTGGACGAGCGGCGTAATGTCGCCGGCTCTGAGGTCCCGGTTACGAATCCCGGACGTGTCTTTATAGAAAACCACTTTCTAAATATTTTCGCAGGTCTGGGGGTTTGTGGTACCTAAGTTGTTACCTATTCCATAAGTCAAGTACTTTAGCTACTTACTTTGTGATCAGAGCGATGTTTGTGATGCTTGTCTATGTACATTTCTATATTTCCACTACCCGAGGTCCCGAGTTCGATTCCCGGACGAGTTACTGCCGGGAACCACTTTTTCTACATTGTCTCGGATCTGGGTGATTATGGTACCTCCTTTATTTCTCTTTCCTTAAGGGAGACCCTTAAAGAAAGGTTGCTTAATTTAAGTTGCTTAATTTGGGATCGGAGCAATGCATGTGATGTTGTCCCTATCTATTTATATTAACTATATACAACTATTCTACCTTTGCAAAGTTTCTTTCACTGCGGCCCGTGTTCTCTTCGGGTCTCTTCCTCACGCACACCAACAGAACGGGTGACGTCACAGCCCTCAACCTCGTCACCACCTCTACATGATGCGAGCCTAGTACCCTCCAGCCGTTTACCTTCAAATGGAAAAACCTAGCATAGAATATATATTCATATACTAAAAGATTGTCTTGAATACCGAGGGATTACGCAGTTTAACTCTTTCACAATCAAATCCAAAATGTACGACTTAAAAAAGATCGGTAATTCACGATAGACGAATGGTTGAGTGGTCGGAATTCTAGTCAAGAGACCCAAGTTCGATCTCCAGGTGGTAGGCTCGTACCAATGGGTTTTTTTCAAAAACCTATGTATGATTCATATCGTTGGCTTGGACATAAAGACGGCGAAGGGCGTACCACCTGTCAATTTGGCCCAAAATATCTTCGGTGGAAGGTGGGTCGAAGGGACTTAATTGCCTAGACAATAGTCTTAAGTAGACCTCTGTCTAACTCTCCCCTGTTTTGAGAATGGCGAGAATGTATATATACCAATAATTGTATAGAAATTCATTCAGATTATTTCATACTGTGATTGACTAATAATAATATGGCTTATATTAAATGAACGGACGGTTGAATTCACCAATCAATAGTTATATTCACCAAGACAGACACAGATTCATTAAGCGTCGAACAAATTAAGCATAATGGACGCCTTCACAGCCGCGGGTAGTGATTGGCATGCGAAGAATAGTTGCAACGATCTTAAACCGTAACATAGCCATAGCTGTATTCACCAAGCCATAGTTACATTCACCAAGAGAACAGAGTTTTATTAAGCATCGAACAAATTAAGCAAACTGGATACCTTTGACGTCCCACCTTATTCCCTATATTCATTAACTTAATGACCACTGAAAGTCCATGCAGAATGCACACCTCTCCAGAAATGAGGATTTTTGATATCGCCATACTTAGCAACCGCCTTGGTTACTAAGTATCTAATAGTAGTACCAGATACTTAGACGCCGTCACCGGTTTATTTTTGGAGTGGTGCATTGAGAGATGACTATCTGATGATGGTAAGTATAGTAATTTCCAATGCTTCGCTTTTAGCCACTTCTCACAGCACCGACGAGAAGAGAAAGAGGCCGGAATATTCTAACTCCGATACCGAACGGCCTTATGTTGAATATAATCAATACACTAACGGTGCAACGAAGAATACGCATGTGTGTGCATAGAGCATGTGCTAGTGCTTGTACGTGTACGTATGACGTTAATGTGCATCTGTGTATTTGTGTACGTGTATACGTATGTGCGTGAAACCAATACTAAATCCCATCATAATGACTACAATAGGGCGGCAATAGCCTAATGGTTTAGGGTGCGGACTAAACATGACGTCGCAGGTTCGGGCCCCGCCATTCGACTATTGACGTAAACCAACTCCAGACACAAGACACAAGCATTGCAGCTTAATTGGAGTGGTTAACAGGAATACTAGTAATGTTATTCGGCATTGTTAGTATTCTTTAAAAAAATGACTACAATAAACTAACGGTCTTACGATAACGTCGCATGTGTGCGTGCGTGGCGTGTGCGTGTGCGTGTTCATGTGCGCATGTGTATGTGTGAACGGGTACGTAAAATTTAAAAATTAAAAACATGTATAATGTTGGTTACCTCTAATAACTCATCCCCAACTTTGTAAATTCCCAGTTTGGCGACCGGACCATTGGGAGCTATAGCGCGAATGTAATGCCGCGCCTGTACCTCTTTGCCCCCCACAACCCTCACTGTACCTTCTAACGAAATTCCCAGTCCGCTATCTCTCTCTTTCATTATTGTACCAACCTGAAAAATGTAAAGACTGTAAATAGTCCACTGTTTGATTGGTAATAGATAATAAATAAATACATACATAGATAGGGATTACATCACATACGTTGCTCTGACCCCAAAATATGCAGCGAAATCACTTGTGTTATGGAATCGGAAACAACGAAGGCACTACAAACACCCAAAACCCGAGGATATATAGAAAAAGTGGTTTTTCTACATCGACCCATCCGGGAATCGAACCCGGAACCTCAGAGCTGTTGACAAGGTGTTTACGAAGGAGGTAGAAACCTAAGTAATGAGCTAAGTCATTGTTGTTGTCGTCATCTAATGATGGACGAAGAGTTTGTGAAAGGTGGGACCTTTCACCGAAGACATTTTATTGGGACATCGTGACAGGCTGACGACGTTTTTATGTCCAAGCCAACTATATAAATCGTACATCCGTTTTTTAAATTATCCATTGGTTTGGTTACCCATTGGAGCTTGCCACCTGAGGAGAGAACTCGGGTCTCTTCACTCGAATTCTGATCACCCAACGACTCAGCTATCGTGACTTCTTATCGTGACTGTATGGGATTTAATTTTAAATTACAGATCGGTGGCGGCCTTTAATCAGCATTCAGGATACTTAGGCATCGGATTGATGATCTCAAACCCAAATAAAAGACATCTTTGACTTTGAGATAGATATTTCGCTACAAGGTATTTTTTCGGGGTTTTCATAGTCTCTCTTGTGTGTGTGTGTGTGTGTGTGTGTGTGTGACTTTAACTGGTAACACACACAAAAACACTTTTGTTTATTAGTGAGTTGTATTGATAACTAGCTCCTGCTCCTTCATTTGCAAACTTCTTGTTTCTTCATAGTCAATTAAGTTGTACGTTGCTTGCCCAAGACTATCAAGTAAGCGAATTTTATATATGTTGACAGAGAATATATATTAAAGAGAAGAAGTGTTTAAAATTTCAACTGACACGCGGGATTAATTAAAAAAATATCTTTAATTTAATAACAAAAACTACAGCTATATGCTTTAAAATCAATAAAAAAATTGCATTGAACATATTTTATTTTTATTTGCTCCATTTGTATTAATACTTTCACATTTTTCATTTCTCTCTTGAACCCAATTCTGATGTCCACACAGACAAAGTCGCGGGCAGGAGCTAATACATATATAATTTTAAATCTTATAATCTACTTACAATAATATCATACTGGTGCTGATGTCCCGGCCAATCCTTTTCATTTTGCAAAATGTCCCGCCACTTATCCTGTATTCTGCGCACCTCCCGTTCCGAGATATCATCGTCGCGCCCTATCACGATCTCCGCCTCTTCAGAGGGCGAAGTTGGTGAGGGGAGATGGGGCTGTGCCTCTGATTCCGCCTCTGCCTCTATCACGGTTGACTCGTCGTACTGTTAACGAAAAACTCTATGTATACTTCTTTAGGTATTTAACAGACTAAAAACATGGGCAATACCAGTACAACACGTATATATGTCATCTGATGCAAAGTAATACTATATATTCTGTTATTGAACTAAATGAGGTTTTATTTTCAAATGTCAACTCAATAGCTTTTAGTTCTATTTAATTTATAGACAAAACAATAAATTTCAATAATTCACTACGAAATAAAATCAACAACATACAAGTTTTAATCAGAGGTTTTTACCCGCGCGCGCCAAAACTGTTAATACTCACACATCGAAAGCCTTTAGCCTCCAATCGTTATTTACTATATCTCTCTTTCCCGCGCAGATGAAAAGTATATAACAAAGTGATTACATACTCTTTGACGTAGTGGTTATATATTCTTTGGTGCAGCGGCCGGCGTCGCCCAATACTTACGCGGGAAACGTCGGAATTATTCTATTTATTTGTTTAGGTTTTACGCTGCGTTCTGCTAAAAAATATTTTTATTAATTTTCCAACTTAATATGTCTACTAAGCGTGTCCTTTCAAATTAATCCGTATGAAATTAAGGCGACCAATCAATGATGGTAAGTAGAAAACCGTCATTATTCAGTTAATATGAACTTTGTCGGTTAGCCTTTTGTTTTTTCAAACGAATTGCTGCTATCCCAAATAAGTTCCGGTGAAAATTGAGATGTAAAGACTAAATTGTCTAGCCCTCTGACTACCCCATTATTGGTAAATGCGTAAAGATAAAAAAATGGTGCATTTTTTAAGAAGATATTTTATTTATTATTTATTTTTTTGAAGATAAGGTAACGTATTATCGTAGGGCATCGGGTTACTCATAACCATATCATACCACACATATTTTATCCTCCAGTGAGTCTCGTAAGAAGTGACTTAATAAGAAAACTCACAGACTATCCATCAGGCAGATCGGACAGCAGCATATAGAGGTCGGAATCTTGGAAACGATTATGACAGACGATACTAACTGGAGATGCCGATGACTTACATTGGGCGGTTAATAACAAGTAAAATAATTGGAAAAAATGACCAACTCAAATAGATAGATTAAATAAATTAATTAGAGAGTTACACAACTAAACTAATAAGGATTCTGCACCGACAAAAACCTAGCTCTTAAATTAAATAAGAACAAATAAATTAAATGAAGACCATTTAGTTCGTTTTAATTTATCCATCAAAAATGTTTTTCTAATTTGTTTGATAAAATATTTATAAGATTGTGTTCATTTACTACCACAACTAACACTTGGTAAGGCCGAAATTGTACAGAAAGGCTTAAGGCTGCTAGTTATGAAAACCGTTTTAACTTGCTATAGGGGAAAAAATATTTTTCAAATATTTATATTTCATAGTACTGTAGCTACTGACCGTTATCTGTAGCTACTAAAATCTAATGAAATGTTATCAACTTCATGTTACTTAAAAAATCGTAGGAACCGCAGTACGGCAGAGGTCGCGGGATCGAGTCACGCTCGTGTTAGTTTAGTTTTGAATTTGGTCAGAAAAATTCACTAACACATAACAATTGATACAAAAATACCTACCACACTAAAACTATATTTAGCAAGAGAGGTGACTGATGGGCTGGGCGGCGCGATAGGACACTTTCTGCCATCTTGAGCTGCTAACGCCTTTTGAAGTTTTTCAAACCCCGCCCCACGCAAGTACCTGAAAAAGGAATAGGACTGTATTTACCTCACTTGCTATAAACTTATAAGATAAAAATACCACTTCCACCATATTCTGCGTAGCCGGTACTCCCTGTTCGAACTGACCCATTTGATATAGAGAAACTGCAGCTTGGTTCTTGTTATTATTCTTCTTTACAGCCTATCAAGAGTCCACTGCTGAGCATAGGTGTACCCCAAAGCTTTCCACAATGAACGGTCCCCAGCCACCTGCATCCATCGACTTCCTGCAACATTTTGCAAGTCGTCACTCCATCTCGTGGGGGGGTCGTCCTACACTGCGTTTGCCTGTACGAGGTTGCCACTCGAGAACCTTTCTTCCCCAACTTGGCTTGGTTCCACCACTTTTTATTTAGTCACAGTTTCTCAAATACCACCTATTATAGTAATATTTAATGTTTAGATCTTATGAATCATTCAGATTGAGGTTTAAGTAAAAAGAAAAGTAACATTGTGTGTATGCCTCCTGCTGGATTCTCTGAAATATTGTGAGAATTAGATTGGAGCTGCAGAACTTCTCCGGTGAGATGGAAAACTTCATACAGCATCAAAATAATTTTCTTTTTGTTTTCTCAGACGTCATGCAGATTTTGTCATGATATTTTCCTTTTTCGTCTAACGTTAAATTAAAATAGAATTAATTTAATTTATTTTGACCCTTTAATGATTAAAAATTTTTAATTTTCCTAACCTTTTTTTAAAACCCATTAGTACTGGGGATCGAACTCGGGTCTCTTGACTCGATATTCCGACCACTCAACCACTTGGCCATCGTGATTTTTAAATATAATAAATAAACAATATTGTAATTTAATGTCCACACACCTTAAAGCTTTCAATCGCACAATGGGCCCCCTGGCATCGCGTAACAGCGCCACCGCCTTGTGGTTTGTTACCCCATGTAGTGAAACGCCATCCACCTGAAAATAGATTGATTTACATACAAAACGGCCTGTAAAAGTCCTCTGCAAGGTATAGGCCTCTCCCGTAAGGGAGGGTTTGCAATAATCGCCACGCTTGGCAAGCTGATTGGCGATCGAAGTACAGGACACCACGCATCTTAGACGCTGCTGCAATAAATAGATATCTTCACGCAATTCCCAATACAGGAGTAGACAGAAGTCTTGTCTAGACAATTAAGTCCCTTTGACCCACCTCCCACCGAAGATATTTTCGGGACAACGTGACAGGTGGTGAGGCCGTCGCAGTCTTTATGTCCTGGCTATCGATATGAATCGTACGTAGAGTTATAACAATGAGAGAATGAAGCATTTATAGACATAACTAACATTCACTACATCCATCAATTACCGCCGTTTCACAATGAGGTTCTTCTTAAGAGAAACAGACGAAAGACGAAAGTCCGCAGGTCGTTTTAGCATTTTTTTTAACAACGGAAGCGAAAATTCGAACAGGGGTTATATTATAAAAACTTCATGGAAGCTGCAAAAAAAGTGCTTCCTTCTGTACTCGATTGAATATACCTTCGTAAAATCCAAACCAACGGCCAATAAACCTTTTTTTATTGTTTTTATTAATTTTTATAATATTTTCCCGTGTAAAGTAATAAACATTGTTTGTATCAATTTCTTTTTTAATTAAATCAGACGGGATAGCCAGAGATAACAGATCACCATGTGTCACGTTCCTAACATATGAGTACTTCCTTCACTTCTTTACAAATACTTCATTTTCTTCATTCACGCACATCAAGGTATCTGACTATTCTAGACACTCGCCTCTTCAAATAATTTGCTCGCATGGTCTTCGAACAAGATTCTCGGCCTGCCATGCCCTCTTCTATTGTTAACTTTAGCGCTGTGTTTATCTTCACCATTCGGTCTTCTTTCACCACGATGCACAATGCACAAAGTGCACAAAGCACAACAATTTTACCATTTAATATAAAACACGCTGTTTGCAAAGTGACGAGTTTTAAATTAAAGGAGACTATGTATTTCTTTGTGTCTTAGTTCAATTTGCTGTAGAGACTATTGGTGTGTGGGGTTCTTACAAGATGCAGTTTCTAAATGAATTGTATCCGCGTCTGGTCGTATGGTAATTAAAAAATATATATAATATCTTCACGCAATTCCCAATACAGGAGTAGACAGAAGTCTTGTCTAGACAATTAAGTCCCTTTGACCCACCTCCCACCGAAGATATTTTCGGGACAACGTGACAGGTGGTGAGGCCGTCGCAGTCTTTATGTCCTGGCTATCGATATGAATCGTACGTAGAGTTATAACAATGAGAGAATGAAGCATTTATAGACATAACTAACATTCACTACATCCATCAATTACCGCCGTTTCACAATGAGGTTCTTCTTAAGAGAAACAGACGAAAGACGAAAGTCCGCAGGTCGTTTTAGCATTTTTTTTAACAACGGAAGCGAAAATTCGAACAGGGGTTATATTATAAAAACTTCATGGAAGCTGCAAAAAAAGTGCTTCCTTCTGTACTCGATTGAATATACCTTCGTAAAATCCAAACCAACGGCCAATAAACCTTTTTTTTTTGTTTTTATTAATTTTTATAATATTTTCCCGTGTAAAGTAATAAACATTGTTTGTATCAATTTCTTTTTTAATTAAATCAGACGGGATAGCCAGAGATAACAGATCACCATGTGTCACGTTCCTAACATATGAGTACTTCCTTCACTTCTTTACAAATACTTCATTTTCTTCATTCACGCACATCAAGGTATCTGACTATTCTAGACACTCGCCTCTTCAAATAATTTGCTCGCATGGTCTTCGAACAAGATTCTCGGCCTGCCATGCCCTCTTCTATTGTTAACTTTAGCGCTGTGTTTATCTTCACCATTCGGTCTTCTTTCACCACGATGCACAATGCACAAAGTGCACAAAGCACAACAATTTTACCATTTAATATAAAACACGCTGTTTGCAAAGTGACGAGTTTTAAATTAAAGGAGACTATGTATTTCTTTGTGTCTTAGTTCAATTTGCTGTAGAGACTATTGGTGTGTGGGGTTCTTACAAGATGCAGTTTCTAAATGAATTGTATCCGCGTCTGGTCGTATGGTAATTAAAAAATATATATAATATCTTCACGCAATTCCCAATACAGGGGTAGACAGAGGTCTAGTCTAGATAGTAAAATCCCTTCGACCCATATTTTCGGGACAACGTGACAGGTGGTGAGTATGTCGACGTCTTTATGTCCAAGACAACGATATAATTCGCACAAAGTTTTTGAAAAACCCATTGGTACGAGCCTGCCACCTGGGGATCGAACTCGGGTCTCTTGACTCGAAATTCCGACCACCCAACCACTCGGCTGTCGTGACTATAATTTTTATTTAATAAGTGTTGTAAATATTAACATAATTTTATTTCTGTGATTAAATTAAATTAGAAACTCAATGTCGCTGCAAAAGTACAATATGATTTGAGACGTGCAATTTTATTCGACGTAAGTATAGAAGTGGACTTTCGTACTTGCATGGAATTCATAATAAAGGAGCTCTCTCGACTGATATGACAAAGTCTTATCTACAAATTGCCTCAGGAAGAAGACGTGCTGGATATTTTGCGGAATAAGAATAGTACACATGTACTTTATACACAATATTATACACAAAGATTACACTAATTTGTAGGTAAGTAAATTTTTATTTCAGTAAAATAAATAAATAAAGAAATAAATAAATATCTTCACGCAATTCCTAATACAAGGGTAGACAGAGGTCTAACTTTGAAGATATTTGTGACAGGTGGTGAACCCATCCGGCGACGGATGGATCTTTATGTCCAAGCCTACGACATAATCCGTACATAAGTTTTTGAAAAACCCATTGGTACGAACGTGCCACTTGGGGATCGAACTCGGGTCTCTTGACTCAAAATTCCGACCGCCCAACCACTCGGCTGTCGTGATATATTTATTTCAGTTATATTTTTATTTCTATATTAATAGTTTATGATGTTGTGACATGATTTTTGTTAAGCTGGCGGGATTTGGTGCTGTTTCAGTAATATAGGCTTTAAATGTAGAACAGCTTCAGAGGCTAACTCAGGCTAATAAATAAGGCAAGATGTATCCTACATTGTGTTGTACTCGAGTCATGGATGTTAGGACGGCGACCAGCTCACTGTCACATTATCCGTGACGAAAACGATGAAAAGTCGAAACGATTCAATCGGTTAGATATGTGTCTGTCTAATAAATCCAGAATCGCAAAGTGTGTGAAGATAAAAGAAAACTAACTTCTTTAGCGCTGTTTCGATTACATTTCCGATAAAAAGAAAAAGTAGCACTAAAAACATAAAAGAGACGAATGAATTAATCAATAATGAGGGAAAGGGACATCGACGTCAATACGTTTTTGTAAAGGTTTATTTTCTATCACATCACATGTGTTTTCTCAGGAATGTAAGAGTATTCGTCCATGTGATATCAGCCTAAGAATAACCTCTCCCATTCTTCCCATAAGGCAACTTAGAAAAAGACTTTCAACAGTAAAATACTGTTGTTTGATGGCGAACTCAGAAAAAGACTTTCAAGAGTAAAATACTGTTGTCTGATGGCGGAACCATTGCGAAAAATATCAGGTTACGGTCAGCAGCGGCTAATGCAGTGTCTAGGTTCTGCAAGCGTACGCTTCAGAAGCGTAAGCAGTTCTTCAGTACGCTTGCCAAGCGTGGCGATCGATCAAACCTTCCGTCTATGTCCTGCAGTGGAATTTAACAGGCCATTCCCAGTAAGTATTAGTTCCAAATTTATATGTTTCGACTCGTGCAGTTACGGCGTATGAATATACTCTGTTTTCCCGTAGGTGTCGTAAGAGGTGACTAAGAGATAAACCATGAAAATACAATAAGCTACTGATAGATTACGGAATAACCATCTAAAACATACTCGACCAAAATACGGCAGACCGATGCCGGGCAGCCGCGTTAAAGTGCGAGATGTCAGGTACTGTGATCGCCAATCCGCTCGCCAAGCGTGGCGATTATGACAAAACTTTCTGTAAGGTAATATATCTATGTCCTGCAGTAAGCTTTGACAGACCTACAGTAAGTTTCATCCTACAGTAAGTTTCATGGTCGTTCAAAAATACTTGAAACGGCTGATTTGTATTTTTCCTATATAAAATACATTTTAAGTTCTCTCGCGTACCAATTTCTCTATATTTGTCCACTCCATAGTCCCGGCATTACGTTGCTGAAGGGTCGCCAGCGTTCATTTCGCATTCAGTACGTCGTGAATGTTTGGCTTTATTCGTTAATTTCATGTTTCGCATTGTACGGACACGACACAATGGAACATTGGATGGATGTACTCGTTAAAGAAACAAGCGTATAAAAAGTTTTTATATAAGTCTTTTGTTTTTTTTTAATTTTAAATGACGAACTGACGTTGTTATATCTCAGTGCAGTATCACTATTACTAATAAAAAATACAACCTCCGTTCTCGAAATACTTATTTGAGATATAACAACATCAGTTCGTTATTTTAAAATTAAAAAAAAAATTTATTCATATATATTTTTTTTACAATTTTAAATAACGAACTGACGTTGTTATATCTTAAATAAGTATTTCGAGAACGGAGGTTGTGTTTTTTATTAGTAATAGTGATACTGCACTTGCGAAAGACTCTTTTCTTTTATTAACATGATATGACATGATAGCCTTATGTATCTAAATTGATTTTTGTTGTATATTTTCCGTGTTGAAGAATGACGAGTGTTCTATAAAAGAGTTTTCTATCTGTCTATCTATTTAAATCAAAAAAGGTAAATAAAATACACATCGTTTGCCTTCACACCGTCTATACCGCGCCTTCTCTGAAACAGACATCTAATACGCTTTTCAAACGTGGCTAAGATGACGCTTAACCTAGTTGCGAGAGTCATTTCTCACGAGCTGAAGTGTTCTTGCACTTAAATAATAATTGCAAAGCGGAATTGAGTGCAGTGCAGTGCTGGTGCGAAATTTCAGAGCATTCTATGTTCTCTCCCGCCGCGTATTTACGACGTTAGAAGGTGGGTGGGCCTTTCTGTCGTGGGTAAGGTACCCATGAGTCAGCTAAGGGAAAAGCTTTGAAAATGATATTGGATCGACTCTATTTATCGAGATCTAGACTCCAGAGCACATATACACAGCATGAGTATCATACCTAGGAATTTAGAGTCTAAACGTGGGTCGAAAGGTCTTAAAAATGTCCAGATATCTGATTAATCCAGTAAGTTACTAGTACTAATTTGTTTGATTAACACAGTTGAAAATAATATTGGAGACGGTTGTCTCGAAAAAATATCAGAATATATATAAAAGCGGCTACCGATAGATGCTGATTATTTTCAATACCTAAATATATATAAAATAAAATATCACATCTGGTTTTTATATTATACCTAAAATACCAGAAAAATATCAGTGACGGGCAGCAGCTTCTAAGGTGCAATGTGTCTGGTGCTGCAATCGTCATTATCTGCGATGGTAATTATGGCAAATCCTCTAAACTCTAGAGCAGACTCTTAAACACAGCATAGGTATCAGACATAGGCCCTCTGGAGTGGAAAGGTCTTAAAACTGTCCAGATCCCTGATTAACTTAGTATTGGGAAACGCGTGAATATTTTAAAAATATTAGTATAACATAAATTAAAACTTGGTATTTTCCTTGAAGATATTCATTTATATTATTGTTTATCTTCACGCACAATCCCTGACGGGGTAGCCAGAGAGAAAAGATCGCCAAGTGTCACAATCCCAACATACTTCTTTCGCTTCTTTCAGATTTATCATCTTCATACATGCACGTCTAGGTATCCGACTACTCTTGACCCTCCCCTCTTCGAGCAATTTGCTCACATGGTCTTCGAAAGTTAGTCTCGGTCTACCTCGACACCTTTTAATATTAACTTTCGCGCTATATATTTTCTTCACCATTCGGTCTTCACTCATTCGCTCAACGTGCCCAAACCATCGAAGCACGCCCTTATCCATTTTTGAGACAACATCTTTCAAATCTGCCATATTGCGAATCTCTTCGTTTCGCTTTCGGTCGGCCATGGTAAGGCCGCACATTTTACGAAGAGATCGCATCTCTACTGCATTCAACCTGCTTTTATTCTTCTTCTGGCATACCCAGGTTTCGCTGCCATATAGCAAAGTCGGTACCAACAATGCGTTATGTATTGCAAGGCGTGCATTTTTTACAAAGCCTTGCCTTTTGATTAACGCAATCAGGGCACCATTGACTTTGTTCCCGGCAGCGACACGCCTGTCCACATCTAAATCACATCTTCCATCCCGGCTAAACGCACTCCCCAAGTATACAATTTCATTCACCTGTTCTAGACATTCCTGATTTACCCCTTGCTTAGACATTGCTTGAAGATACTTAAAATTATTTCATATGTTGCTATTATTTTTTCGACAGTTTATTTTTTTCATATCAGGGGCTTGGACATAAAGACGACGACAGGCTCACCACCTTTCACGTTGTTTCAGAAAATGTTTTCGGTGAAAGGTGGATCGAAAGGATTTAGTTGTCTAGATCTCTTTCTAATATAGATATCTGTCTATCCGTTACCATTAAGATTTACAAAATATTTCTCTCCGTCGCGTCTTCGATACCCATCAAATTCTTATGGCATACCCTCGGATGGGTTTTGGGTAACGAGAAGAACTGGAAATCGAGAGGGTCACGCTATATATTTTCTTCACCATTCGGTCATCACTCATTCGTTCTACGTGCCCAAACCATCGAAGCCCGGCCATTTCCACTTTAGTGATAAGATTATCTTTCAAAACTGCAATACTGTGAATCTCCTCGTTTCGCTTTCGGTCGACGAAGGTAGCGCCGCACATATCGCATAGATGGAGAGATAGATAGGGACAATATCATATACATTGCTCTGTTCCCAAAGTAAGCAGATTAAGCACTTGTAATATGCAATCAGACAAAAAAGACCACAAAGAAACCCGAGAAAATGAAGGAGTATTTTCTACTTTGACCCGACCGGGAATCGAACCCAGGACCTCAGAACCGAAACCTTTAACATCGGTATGTATGCCATTCAGCCGCGGACATCGTCAATTAATGTATATATTGCTTTTTGTGACGGTCTATTTTATGTTTGTTATCCCACAATCTATCCCTAGACATTAACATTTATAAAGTTTTTCCCTTCGTTCCTACGATACCCGTGGCTTTACTAGGAAACCGGATAGACTAAAGTCCGAATACATTCGCACTGTAGTATAGAACGATATTGTATTATAATTATTTCAATATTTGTATCCGTGTGTTGTCTCAGAACAAATAACATATTCTATTAAATCAGTAGAGAGTGAAACTACAGCGGGGTGCAATTATAATCTCCCCCAAGTACTAATTACTGTTCGAGCCCCTTCGGCGCTCGAGCCATTGAATCCCTGAGAAGGTCTCGCTCGTTTAGTATTCAGGTCGGAAATGTTAGGCTACATGTGTGTCACTGGTGTATTTAATACTAGAGGCTTATTTATGAAATGCTGAGATTTTTCGAACATTAAATATTTTTTTACAGTAATATGTACGCATTAAAACACATAGAGACAACTTCATGTACACTTCTCTGATCCCAAAGTAATTTAAAGTTATGGAGTCGGAAACAATCAAGGTTACACAAATACTCAGACCAGATATATCAGATAATGGCGATACCATAAACTCCGCTGGGTACGCCACTCGTCCACGGTCAACAGAAATGAATTGGAAAAAAATGACGTTTCTTAGTCTCACAAAATATCGAAAAATCATAAACAATTGTAGACTACAAATATTCATGTTCATTACACAAATGTTTGCCCCTAGCGAGATTTAAACCCTTCGCTTCAAAGACTTGATAACTATCAACTAGGCGATGGAATCGTTACATTTATATATTTACTAACATGTTTACCTAGTAAACACACAAAAGAACATCCTATTTATAATTTCAGTAAAACACATTTCATCTTAGAGTCCTCTCTCAGAGAAGCCAAGGAAGTGCTTAACCTAGTTTCACAGAGATTCCTCTCATTAAGCTTCCGTCTCTATATGTATATTAATTACGGTAAAATGGTTCTGTCCTCGTTGTCATACGTTGATTTAAATACGAATCGTCGTTTCACTCATTGTAAAATATCGCGTATACTTTTTAATTATTTATTTTGGTTAATATTTACGTTACGTATATAGGAGAAAACAATATAAAGTTTGCATTTGAACTTCTTATACGTATGTGCAGACCCTGAAAGGGCATGCAGCAATTTCATTTCATTTAAATTTTCGTATATAACTTGTAAGGCAATACCCAATATATATTCTTTTATAGAATAATAACATTTTTGTATGAGTAAAAGTTTCTGTATGTTAAATAGTCAGTATAGCCGAATGGTTGGCTGATCGGAATTCTGGTCAATAGACCCGAGTTCGATACTCAGGTAGCAAACTCGCACCAATGTGTTTTTCGAAACTTATGTACATTTATGTCGTAGGCTTGGATATAAATACAGTGACAGGTTCACCAACTGTCAAATTGTCCAAAAAAATTCTTCGGTGGCAGGTGGATAGAAAGGATTTAATTGTCTGAACCTCTGTCTATCCCGGTATTGGGAATGAGGTGAACATATTTTTTTTTTATAATTTATAATTGTTTTTTTGTAGTAGCCATTTTTATTGTGACAAACCCTCTCGTACGGGAGACCCCTATGTCCTGCAGTAAACTTTGACAGGCGTTTAAGATGAAATGACTCCAAAACCACTCATATGTTATGTGGTCGTTCAAAAATACTTTAAACGGCAGAATTTGAATTTTACCTATATACGTTTTCTCTATAGTCCTACGTTTTCTCAAGTACCAATTTGTCTATATTTGTCCACTCTGTAGTCCCGGTATTACGTTGCTGAAGGGTCGCCAGCGTTCATTTCATATTCAGTACGTCGCGAATGTATGGCCTTATTCGTTAATTTTGTGTCTCGCATTGTACGGACACGACACAATGGGACATTGGATGGATTAAAAAAAAAACGCGTGTATAAAAAAAGTTTTTATATTTGTTTAAAATAAAACGATTTTCGGATTTTATCGCGTAACTGCCGCCCGTAGTAACTTTTTACTTGCCTGGTATAAGATCTTTGCGCTTCCTCGGATGTCCTTTTCCATAGAAATTTTGACACACGTAGGAATGAGCTCATGGTCGCGACAGCTCTTCAAGAAATTAAGGCATGTTGTAAATCTTGAACGCTTAGTCATGAGACCTTCCAACCGGCGAATTTTGTTTGCAATATCCAGTCCGTACCGGTGCACATAATAATTTCTTGTATTTTTGCGAATAATACACTTTTAAAATAAAACGATTTTCAATTTTATCGGGCGATAAAAACCGAAAACCACGTTACAAGAAATTTTATATTTATTTTTCGTTTTTTTTTAAAATAAAGAACTTACGTTGTTCCATATCAAATAAATATATTGAGAACGTAGATTGTGTTTGTTATTAATAAGAGTGACACTGTACTTGCAAAAGACTCTTGTCTTTATGTATTAACATGTTGTGACATGATAGCCTTATGTATCTAAATTGATAAATTGATATAAGAATGACGAGTGTTCTGTAAATAGTATTCTCTCTATCTATCTATCTATCTATTTAAATCAAAAAAGGTAAAAAAATATGCACCGTCTACCTACACACGTCTTTACCGCGCCCTGTCTCAAACAGACATCTAATACGCTTTTCAAACGTGGCTAAGATGACGCTTAACCTAGTTGTGAGAGTCATTTCTCACGAGCTGGAGTGTTCTTGCACTTAAATAATAATTGCAAAGCGGACTTGAGTGCAGTGCAGTGCTGGTGCGACATTTCAGAGCATTCTATGTTCTCTCCCGCCGCGTATTAACGACGTTAGAAAGTGGGTGGCCTTTTCTGTCGTGGGTACCTTATGAGCCAGCTAAGGAGCAAGCTTTGAAAATGATATAGGATCGACTCTATCTATCTATCTATCGAGATCTAGACTCTAGAGCACATATACACAGCATAGGTATCAGACCTAGGAGTCTAGAGTCTAAACGTGGATCGAAAGGCCTTAAAACTGTCCAGATCTCTGATTAACCCAGTAAGTTGATTGATTAACCCAGTTGAAAATAATATTGGATCGAATCATCTCGAAAAAAATACCAGAACATATATGCAAATTAATATAATAAATTCATGTAATAATAAATTCAATATATAATAATATACATGTAATAAATTCCTGTGCGTAGTCATTTAACACCGTTTCTTAATAAACTTTACGTATTGAAGATGAAATCTAGACGCAAACTCCACCTGGCGTGCCTTCTCTTTGGTGTCGTGATGTATAAAAATCCACCATACTTACACGACAAACTAGCTTTGGTCGCGCGAAACCGACAAGGTACCAACAGACTGAGTTCTCAACAATTATCTATGCAGCGTCACAGAACATCAGCTTTCAGGGGTAGTTTTAGATATGCGGCTACAAAATGTTGGAATAATATTCCGCCTCCAATCAAGAGTTTAAAAAATTTCCACCAATTCAAAATCAAGCTAAAAAAATTTCTTATTGATGCACAAATACAACATGGCAATATCAACCGAGTAACCTCCTTCCTATAACGCATTGTACGGTTATTTACAAAATTGTTTGTATGTTTCTGATGTGTCGCTATGTTTATCAATATAAACTGTATTGATGGACATATTAGTATCGCGTTCATATTTTCATTTTTGTTTATTATTGTTATTACTAATCCATTTAAATTGATAATTGATAGTTGTTACCACACACAATTATGTATAAGGTTATATTTAATGTCTTATATTGTATTTTTGCTGCTTTTTTTATCTTCATTTTTGTGTTATAACTATATAGAAAGTTTAGGCTTTTTTCGTTTCATCGAAGGACTAGACTACAGGTAACAGGTGTGCTACGTTCGTGACGCCAATGAGTAGGTTTCTTGGCTGAAAATCAGCGCTGTGTGAGGCCATACTCACACAACACATGCTGAGCCAACCCCTTTTCGGCACAATGCGACCTTTTTTATATTTTATAATCAATATGTACTTATACTTTCATGTGTATGAACTGCATGTGCTGCATACATGTTTTTTCTATTCTATTCTATTCTATATGCGGCTACCGATAGATGCTGATTATTATCAATACCAGAATATATATAAAATAAAATACCAGATCTGATATTTCATATAAAATATAAAATACTAGAAAAATAGCCTTGAGTCACAATAGCCGAGTGGTTGGGTGGTCGGAATTTCGAGTCAAGAGATCCGAGTTCGAACCCCAGGTGGGAGGCTAGTACAATGGGTTTATCAAAAACTTGTGTACGATAGAATAATCGTTGGCTTGGACAGCGACAAAGACAGCGTCGGGCTCACCACCTGTCACGTTGTCCCGGAAATATCTTCGGTGGAAGGTGGGTCGAAGGGACTTTATTGTCTAGACTAGACCTCTGTCTACCCCTGTATTGGGAATTGCGTGAAGATACTTGTATTTATTTTATAGAAAAATATCAATGATCTGCGTCCGCAGCGTCTAAGGTGCAATGTGTCTGGTGCTGCAATCGTCATTATCTGCGATGGCAATTATGGCAAATCCTCTAGACTCTAGAACTCTTACACACAGCATAGACATAGGCCTCTAGAGTCTAAACGTGGGTCGAAACGTCTTAAAACTGTCCAGATCTCTGATTAACCCAGCGTTGTGAAACGCGGGAAAAATTAAAAATATTAGTAGAACATAAGTTAAATCATATTTTTTTGCTTGAGGCCGACATAAAGTTATTTAGTATGTTGCTATTCTTTTTTTCGACAATTTATTTTTTTATATCGGGGGCTTGGACATAAATACGACGACAGGCTCACCACCTGTCACGTGGTCTCAGTAAATGTTTCCGGTGAAAGGTGGATCGAAAGGATCTCTTTCTAATCTAGATAGATGTCTATCTAGATAAGTGTCTAGATCTCTTTCTAATCTAGATATCTGTCTATCCGTTACCATTAAGATTTACAAAGTTTTTCTCTCCGCCGCGTCTTCGATACCCATCAAATTCTTATGGCTTACCCTCGGGTGGGTTTTGGGGAACGAGAAGAACTGGGGAACGAGAGGGTCGCGCTATATATTTTCTTCACCATTCGGTCGTCACTCATTCGTTCTACGTGCCCAATCCACACCCTCCCTTAGAGTACCCCCCCCAATTCTGGGGGAGGAGGGCAGCCCAGAGGGAGGCAACGCATCTGCTAAGCATCGGTATTGCAGATGTTCATGGGTGGCGGTAATCACTTACCATCACGTGAGCCACTTGCTCGATAGCCTCCCTTTTCTATAAAAAAAACCATCTAAGCCCGGCCATATCCACTTTAGTGATAAGATTATCTTTCAATACTGCGTATTGCCTCGTTTCTCATTCGGTCGACGAAGGTAGCGTCGCGCATATCATATAGATGGATTGATAGATAGATACAACATCATATACATTGCTCTGTTCCTAAAGTAAGCAGATTAAGAAGAAGAAAGCACCACAAACGACCAAACCCGAGAAAATGAAGGAGTATTTTTTACATTGACCCGGCCGGGAATCGAACCCGGGACCTCTGAACCGGACCTTGAAGATCGGTATGTACACCATTCGGCCGCGGCCAAGTCAATTATTTTATATATAGCTTTTTTTGACGGTTTATTTAATGTTTGTTATAATATAAGTACCACGATATATCCCTAGACATTAAGATCAACAAAGCTTTTTCCCTTCGTTGCCTCCATCAATACCCGTGCCTTTATTCGGTAACCGGATTGACTCAAGTCCAAATACATTCTCACTGTAGTATAGAATAATTTCCTAACGATATTGTATCATAATTATTTCAATATTTGTATCCGTGTGTTGGCTCAGAATAAATTACATATTCCCTTAAATCAGTACAGAGTGAAACTACAGTGGGGTGCAATTATAATGTCCCCCAAGTACTAATTACTGTTCGAGCCCCTTCGGCGCTCGAGCCATTGAATCTCAGAGAAGGTCTCGCTCGTTTAGTAATCAGGTCGGAAATGTTAGGCTACATGTGTGGACTGATGTATTTTATACTTGAGGCTTATTTATGAAATGCTGAGATTGGTCGAACATTAAATATTTTGTTACAGTAATCTGTATACATAAAAATACATAGAGACAATTTCACATACACTGCTCCCAAAGTTATTTAAAGTTATGGATTCAGAAACAACGAAGGTACCGCAAACATCCAGACCCGAGAAACTGTAGAGAAAGTGGTTTTCTATCTTGAACCGCCCGGGAATCGATCCCGTGGTATCTGAGCTGGTAACATCACAAACACCGATGGGTTTGCCACATGGCTACAGTCATCAGAAATGAATTGAAAAAAAAATGACGGTTCTTAGTCTCACAAAAAATAAAAAAACATGATAAACAATTGTAAAGTACAAATATTCATATTAATTATACAAATGTTTGCCCCTAGCGAGATTCGAACCCGCAAATCATAGCTTCGAAGATAGGATAACTATCATCTATCGAATCGTTATATTTTGATGTTTGCTAACAAGTTTACCTGGTACACACACAAAAAAAACATCCTATTTATAATTTCAGTAAAACACATTTCATCTTAGAGTCCTCTCTCAGAGAAGCCGAGGAAGTGCTTAACCTAGTTTCACTGAGATTCCTCTCATTAAGCTTCCGTCTCTATATGTATATTAATTACGCTAAAATGGTTCTGTCCTCGTTGTCATACGTTGATTTAAATACGAAGCGTCGTTCCACTCGTTGTAAAATATCACGTATTCTTTTTTATTTATTTATCTTGCTTCACGCAATTCCCAATACAGGGTAGACAGAGGTCTAGTCTAGATATTAAGTGACTTAAATGACTAGACTAGACCTCTGTCGACCACCTTCCACCGCCGAAGATATTTTCGGGATAACGTGACAGCCTGTCGCCGTCTTTATGTCCAAGCCAACGATATAATTCGCACATAAGTTTGTGAAAAACCCATTGGTACGAGCCTTTCCACCTGGGGATCGAACTCGGGTCTCTTGACTCGCAATTCCCACCACCCAATCACTCGGCTATCGTGACTATTTGTCGTGTTTGTCTTCTTAATATTTACGTTACGTACATAGGAGAAAATAATATAAACTTTGCTTTGAACCGCTTATACTCGTAAGGGAGGACAGCCATTTCAATTAATGACGTTTTATATTTCTATTAGCTGTATTATATATTAACTAGTTATTACTTAAAATTATATTTAAAAAGTTATTATGTAAGTTATATAGTACCAAACACATATTCTTTTACAGAATAATAACATATTTGGATGATTATAATTTTCTGTATTTTAAATTGTCACGATAGCCGGGTTTCTGGTCAACAGACCCGAGTTCGATTCCCAAGTGGCAGGCTCGAACCAGTGGGTTTTTTCGAAACTTATGTACAATTTAAATCTACGACATAAACATAAATGAATACATTGAACATAAATACAGCGTCAGGATACCACCTATTTTTTATAATTTTAAATTGTTTTTCTTTAGTATTCAGATTATTGATTCTGGTAACTATGTAATATTCGTATCGTCCAACTAAGAATATTTCAAATCAGTTGATAATCATAGGTTTAGGACTAAAGATACTTAAGAAATTATAATATTTTATCTATGAGATATTTCCGTTGAAGATGATACCTATCTGGATAAGCTAGAAACGTGACACATTATTTAAATGTAAAATCATATATAAATTTGTAGAATAGTTACGAGCTTATGCGAACTCCGTACCATCCAACTCAGGTTTTGTTTCATTGTTTTGAAAGAAAGAAAGAAAAAAGAAAAAACATTTATTTTGTTTTTAAACATTTCGTTTTGCTCTTTGTCATTTGAAATTTTAAATTTTCTCACCTTTTAAACCATCCTTTGACTATAAAAATATTTCAAAAACATAATAAGGCAATCAATTCAGCCTTTCTTAAGTTTTTGTGACACTAAGAAACGTCAATACCATTTTATAAACATAGATAGATTACATTATGCATTTTTATTGATTTTTAGAGCATATTTATGCTGAAAATCTTTAATATAATAACATAGATAGATTATCGGATTTTATCGCGTTTTTAATTAGTTTTTACAAAGTATTTTTATTTCGTTTTATCTTAAATGTGTAGTATTCGCGTAAATAGAAGAAATCATTATAGATATGATTATGTTTGTAATGAGTGCACCATTTTGGTTACTAACTGTTATAACACTTAAAAGAAATAGAATTATTAAATTCATAAAAGATGCCACAGTATCGGAGTCGTTGAGTGATCGGAATTTGAGTTGATAGACCCGAGTTCGATTACCAGGCGGTGAAGATCTATGTTAGTAAGTAGTCTACATTAAGACCTGCAATAATACAATTAAATAAATAAAATAAATAAATATCTTCTCGCAATTCCCAATACAGGGGTAGACAGAGGTCAAGTCTAGACAATTAAGTCCCTTTGACCCACCTTCCACCGAAGATATTTTCGGGACAACGTGACAGGTGGTGAGCCCGTCGCCGCCTTTATGTCCAAGCCAACGATGAAATTCGTACATAAGTTTTTGAAAAACTCATTCGTACTGCCACCTGGGGATCGAACTCGGGTCTCTCGACTCGAAATTCCAACCACCCAACAACTCGGCTATCGTGACTTTTTACTAATACAATTGCTTTATTAATTTAAGTCGGCGCCAAACAAATAAGCTTAAATTGTGTTCAAATAGTATGTTTTATTGTTTTGTTAAATCCATATTAATCTTATTTCTAAATATATTACTGGTAATGTTTATAAATAATCACGATAGACAAGTTGTTAGCTGATCGGAATTCGAGTCAAGAGACTAGAGTTCGATATCCAAGTGGTAGGATACCAATGAGCTTTTTTCAATTAAAGTCCGATTTATATCTTTGGTTTGGACATAAAGACGAAAAATGTGTACGGGGAAAGGTATTGAGAATGGTAAATAAATATAAATAAAAATATAAATATCTTCACGCAATTCCCAATACAGGGGTAGACAGAGGTCAAGTCTAGACAATTAAGTCCCTTTGACCCACCTTCCACCGAAGATATTTTCGGGACAACGTGACAGGTGGTGAGCCCGTCGCCGCCTTTATGTCCAAGCCAACAATGAAATTCGTACATAAGTTTTTGAAAAACTCATTGGTACTGCCACCTGGGGATCGAACTCGGGTCTCTCGACTCGAAATTCCGACCACCCAACAACTCGGCTATCGTGATTACTTATAAACATTACCAGTAATATATTTAGAAATAAGATTAATATGGATTTAACAAAACAATAAAACATACTATTGAGAATGGCATGAAGATATAAAGATATATATTTTGTTTATAATGTAACAAGAAATAAAATGGTGGTCAATGGAAGATTCCATTTAACGCACTGTCTGACGCAGTGTCACTCTGCGGGACAAATATTAGCCGAGCCCCATTGTGAAGGGGGGTTGGACTAATTCGCTCGCCAATTTCCGCTCGCAACGCGCCGCGTAATTGTGGCTAATTGTCTGGGTAAACTGCGACACAATGGACGCGCAAACTTACGTTAATTCATATCAAACAACTGATATTTTTTCTTAACCAAATACGTATTTGCTAAACCTCGCAAAATACGAATTTGTCCCTCTCCTCTTCACTCTCTACCCCTTGTCTGTGAAAGAACTGAACTCCTCTGGTGTTACGAATGTACACTTCACGCCATTCCCAATACAGTGGTGGACAGAGGTCTAGACAATTAAGTTCTTTCGACCCACCTTTCACCGAAGACAGCTTTTTGGGACAACGTGACAGTTTGTGAGCCAGTCGCCGTCTTTGTGTCCAAGCCAACGATGAAATTCGTAGATAAGTTTTTGAAAAACTCATTGGTACTGCCACCTGGGGATCGAACTCGGGTCTCTCGACTTGAAATTCCGACCAGCCATCAACTCGGCTATCGTGACTAGGGGTAACTTGTCCTTCTATATTTCGTCCGGTAAGCTAGGGAGCTGAATGATGTATACTACCCTCTATTCTGTACTCTATTCTCCCCGCCTGTCTAACTCAGCTTCTGCGGTGTTATACACGAGCTACAACAGAAGCATTTACTCATCAGGTTGATCGCCTCCTGATTTCCTAGTACATGCCTCTCCCACAAAATTTTGAATAGGAGTTTTTAATAATTCATAGTTGCGATGTTTGCCTCTTGGTGGAACTTCATCTTTACACTTTTTATTGGGTTGTTTTCACCAATTCTTCTCATGTACTTCTTGTGGGAAGCTAGCTACCAACCAGGTCGGTTATTCGTGGCCTGTGGAGGACGTTTCTTCAGTAAGTGTACGTATGCTTTGTATCGACGACCGGACGCTGGTGACAAGAGGGTTCTTTTCTCGTTCAACGGTTAAGTCTAGCTATTCGACGTGGAAACGCAGCGTTCTTAGCACGATGCTACGTGGGGTAAGGCTGTATGATTATTGTAGTTCTTATTTAATAAGTATCGTAAATAAAAACATAATTTTGTTTCCGTTAACAAAGTATTGCCAAGAATCAAAAGAACTTTGTTACCGCGATGTAAGATGTCGATGAGTTTCCTGAATTCTTCGCAAACTAGTGAGCTAATTCTATTTTTCTATAACAGTTAACAGATAAGTCACGATAGCCGAGTGGTTGGATGGTCGGAATATCGAGTCAAGAGATCCGAGTTCGATCCACAGGTAGCAGGTTCGTACTAATGATTTTCAAAAACTCATGCACGAATTATATCGTTGGCTTGGTCATAAAGACGGCGACGGGCTCACCACCTGTCACGATAAGTCACGATAGCCGAGTTGTTGGATGGTCGGAATTTCGTGTCGAGAGACCCGAGTTCGATCCCCAGGTACCAATGAGTTTTTCAAAAACTTACGTACAAATTTCATCGTTGGCTTGGACGTAAAGACGGCGACGGGTTCACCACCTGTCACGTTGTCCCGAAAATTTCTTCGGTTGAAGCTGGGTCGAAGGGACTTAATTGTCTAGACTAGACCTCTGTCTACCCCTGTCTTGAGAATTGCGTGAAAATATTTATTATTATTTATTATTCTACTTCAATGCAGCGGGTTCAAGTACAGGGAGCAGACAAGAAAGTCAAGGAAATTCGTTTAGCGCTGTATTCGAACTGTCGCCCCCACCGGTAACACACCTGACGCAACTGTGCATCCAATGTCCAACATACCCTTAAGCCATCTATTATTGAAATATCTTATTACTAACAACTACATTATTTTAATTTACTTTTAATCGTCTCAATCCACACTTACCTCGACAATCCTGTCGTTGACTTGAATCTTTCCACACAAGTCCGCTGAGCTGCCTTCGCTGATACTCTTCACGAATATGCCGCTCAGCTCTTCTGCGAAGGTCAATTTTTTCATAAATATATTTGACAACATCATATACATGCTCTGATGCCAAAGTAAGAAGCTAAAGCACTTGTGTTATGGATTGAAAAATAACGAAGGTACCACAAACACCCAGACGCGGGAGAATGTAGAAAAACGGTTCTTCTAAATTGAGCCAAATTGTAATCGAATACAAGACATCAAGACTGACAACACCTAGAAAACCAGTGTGCACACTAGTTGACCATCGTTTCAAATTTTATTTACGTTTGCGTATTGCCAGACATTAAAGTGAAAAACTTTATGTCTAAAGTAACACATTCCCAATTGCAATACCAAATACTTTTCCTTCTTTCTTTCTTTCTCTCTCTCTTTCTTTCTTTCTTTCTTTCACCCTGTACATCTTACGCAGCAGACCCTTGACCGGTCTACTTAATAAAAGTCTCGTATCTTTCGTAAATTTAGCTTGTTCAAATGTAGACTTGACTTACTAATCTTTTATATTTATTATTTATATTTAGTATTATTAAGTATTATTATTACGGCACAGTTAGCAATTCCATCGACACCACCATGATGCTTGGCATTCCTCCACCGTGCGTTTTTCGCGGAATTTTCCGACACGCGGTTACCCGGACCGATACGACTTAGGGACCTTCAAGAAAAGAGCCTTTAAGAGATACTTTCCTCAAAGGCCGGCAACGCATCTGCTATTCTACTGGTATTGCAGGTGTTCATGGGCGGCGGTGATCACTTAACATCAAGTTATCCACCTGCTCGTTTACCTCCCTTTGCTATAAAAAAAATATGTCTATTAGATCTAGCGGTATTTACGAGATTATGTGTGGCAGAAGTCACGGAAAATAGCTAGTATCATCATCGTCATTATGTCAGCCTATCCATCATATCATCATATAAGTCTACTGCTGAACATAGACCTCCCCCAAAGATTGCGACATAGAGCAGCCCAGAGCCATCTGCATCCATCGACTCCCCGCAACACTATGCAGCTCGTCGCTCCATCTTGTGCGGGTCGTCCTACACTGCGTTTGCCTGTACGAGGTTGCCACTCGAGAACAGAGGTCTAGTCTAGAAAATTAAGTCACTTTGAACCGCGTTCCACCGAAGATATTTTCGGAACAACGTGACAGGTGGTGAGCCGTCGCCGTCTTTATGTCCAAGCCAACGATATAACTCGTACATAAGTTTCTTTGGACCCATTGGAACGAGCCTACCACCTGGGTATCGAACTCGGGTCTCTTGACTCGATATTCCGACCACCCAACCACAAGCTATCTCTTACAATCTATACAATATAGATTGTAAGATGACCCACAAACTACTTCATATTCTCTTCGCTATTGTTTTATCAAACTAAACAACTTACAAACGCTTTCATTACTTTCCTAAGGATATCGCAAATAAATTCGAAGTAAAATATAAGCGAACCCACGCAAGATGAACATTATTTTCTATTTGTTCGTATTAACGTACCGTTGTTTAAATAGAACACATTATTTTCGTCTTTATTCACAAGAGGTAAGGTACAAATAAGTGTGATCGCTATTTACGATTACAGTCCTGATAGAGACACAAGGTTCTTGTAATCAGAGGAAACTATTCGAAAGAATATCTGTTGGATACTGTTCTTTCATGACTTAATGTTTGGTGTACGTGATAAGCAGCTAGCGTTTAAGTAGCGTTTTTGTATAATGTCTCCACGCATTATCCCAATATTATAATGAGTAGACAGAGGTCTAAGCAATAAGGTTTCACGAGGTTATCTGGGAAAACGTGACAGGTTATATGCCTATCGCCGTCTTTATATCTAAAAAAATATTTTTTGCTTATTTTACCGGAACAAAAAAAACAGTATTTAAATCATAATATACAAAAACAAAACAAAATCCATTAAAAAACCTAAAACAATAAAATAAAAGACCCTTAACTAAAAAACACATACAAATAAATAATAAAAAAAAGAAAAAATACGTTAGTGGCATTAAATAAAAGAAACAAAAGAGTCTGCGCTCAATATAAGTTGTGTGTAGACGCAACAATGATTTTTAGCGCAATATACGTACATAGATATATATTTAAATAGATAAATGTTCAAATATAATATTTATGTCACATATCCATTACTCGCGTCCAAATATTGGAAACATTTCACCACATAAATGTTACTCCATAAATATAAAAGTTTACTGCTAGCGGGATCAGACCCCTAGCCTCTTTCTTCGGAAGCAGGGTCACATTCCACTAAGTAAACGGGTTTTTAAAAAAGCCAATGAAATAAATGAAAATGTCTATAGTTTGCAAATTACTTCTAAAGTAGCTACAAATAAAAAATAAGTGGACCAGTAAAAAGCAGAAGCGTGTGAGATTAAGGTCTAGTAGTGGAGAAATGGCTTTCATGTTGTTGCCAATTCTGATGTCCCGGGTTCGATCCCCGGACGGACCAAAAAAGAAAATACTACTTTGGGTATTTGTGGTATCTTCATTGGTACATTCATTCCTTTTTTCTTTCTCGTGTGTGCGTTTCCGACACAAAGGCTTAGCATATATAACACTGGCCCTAAATCGACGCTAAAGCAGCCCTAGAGAGCCAATCTCTCTTATTACATTCAAGCAACGACGCCATTATGTAACTATAGTTCTAATAACAGTAATTTTCCGTATCGATATATCGTAAACTTCCAGCAATTTTAATTTAAGTTCTCATATTTTCAATCTATTAAAAATTAACAACAAAATTAATTAATTTCGATGTAAAGCTTAGTTTGTAACTATCACAAACATTTACTAGAGAGTGCTGTGTCATTCAGTGGAAACTTACAGTCCGTTATGAACGAATGTGAAAAAAAAAAAAGATAAAAAAATATCTTCACGCCATTACCAATGCAGGGGTAGACAGACGTCTAGTCAACCCACCTTCCACCGAACATATTTTCGGGACAACCGGGAGTCCGTCGCTTTTTTTTATGTCCAAGTCAACGATATAATCGTACATAAGTTTTTGAAAAAACCCGAACTCGGGTCTTCTGACTCGAAATTTCGATCACCCAACCACTAGGCTGTCGTGACTTTTATATAATATCTTTGTAAATCATGTATATTTTTGATTGACTTATTTAGTGATATAAATATAATTGGACGCTGAGACGGCGATAGACTCACCACCTGTCACACCCCCAAAAGTATTCGATGAAAGTTAAGTCGAAATGATTTAATTGTCTAGACCTTGTTGCATTTGACGCATCAAGTTAAATTCAGTGAAAACGCGATCTCTTCGTAAAATATGCTTGGCCGACCAAAAACGTGACGAAGAGATTCGCAATGCAAAAAAGATTTTAGCACCAAAATTGATAAGGGCGTGCTTTGGTGAAAATATATACCATGTGCACAAATTGCTCGAAGAAGGAAGGATCAAGAGTACTCGGATATCTAGACGTATGTAGAAAATTATTAATCACAAAGAAGCGAAAGAGGTATGTAAGGATCGTGACACTTGACGATCTGTTCTTTGGCTACTCTGTGCGTGAAGTCTAGACCTCTGTCTACCTCAGCATTAGAAATATGCTTAAAGAGATTTTTTATATATTTATTGTATCATATTAATGCAATTGAATGAACATACAACACTCATAATTCCATTTACACAATACAATTATAATTGAATCGTTATAATGAATCTATGTTGGCAAGTCCGCTACATAAGAGGATTAATTAGCGATATAATTAATATTATACCCGATGTTCCGGTCTTCGAAGACCATAATCCAGCCGAGTTCTGGTAACTAATTAGTGTTCGCAATTGTTAATCTTTTGAGCTGGCTAGCTTGAGATTTCCTGGAATAGTCAACTTTCATTATAATATAATGTCATTTACAAAAGAATGATATATGAATTTTAGACATAATCGTTTTTACCTATTAAAGTCGCGATAGCCGTGTGGCTGGGCGATAGGAATTAGATATCAAGATCCCCAGGTGGCAGGCCCGTACAGTTGGATTTTTTCAAAAATGTATGTACAATTTATATCGTTGGCTTAGACATGAAGTAGGTAACGAGCTCGCCACCTGTCACGTTGTCCCAAAAATTACTTCAGTGGATGATGGGTCGGAAGGACTTAATTGTCTGGACCTCTGTCTACCCTAGGATTAGGAATAGCGTTCAGAAAATTTTTTAACCTTTTACAACCCCGAATTATATATGAGATTTACTCATAGCACTGATAATAAAAAAATAACTATATCTTCACGCAATTCCCAATACAGGGGTAGACAGATCTAGTCTAGACAATTAAGTCTCTTTGACCCACCTTCCACCGAAGATAGTTATGGGACAACGTGGCAGGTGTTAAGCCCGTCACCGTCTTTATGTGCAAGTCTACGATATAATTCGTTCATAAGTATTTGAAAACTCCATTGGTACAAGCCTGCCATCGACCGAACTCGGGTCTTCTGACTCGAAATTTCGATCACCCAACCACTAGGCTGTCGTGACTTTTATATAATATCTTTGTAAATCCTGTATATTTTTGATTGACTTATTTAGTGATATAAATATAATTGGACGCTGAGACGGCGATAGACTCACCACCTGTCACACCCCCAAAAGTATTCGATGAAAGTGTCTAGACCTTGTTGCATTTGACGCATCAAGTTAAATTCAGTGAAAATGCGATCTCTTCGTAAAATATGCTTGGCCGACCAAAAACGTGACGAAGAGATTCGCAATGCAAAAAAGATTTTAGCACTAAAATTGATAAGGGCGTGCTTTGGTGAAAATATATACCATGTGCACAAATTGCTCGAAGAAGGGAGGACCAAGAGTACTCGGATATCTAGACGTATGTAGAAAATTATTAATCACAAAGAAGCGAAAGAGGTATGTAAGGATCGTGACACTTGACGATCTGTTCTTTGGCTACCCTGTGCGTGAAGTCTAGACCTCTGTCTACCTCAGCTTTAGAAATATGCTTAAAGAGATTTTTTATATATTTATTGTATCATATTAATGCAATTGAATGAACATACAACACTCATAATTCCATTTACACAATACAATTATAATTGAATCGTTATAATGAATCTATGTTGGCAAGTCCGCTACATAAGAGGATTAATTAGCGATATAATTAATATTATACCCGATGTTCCGGTCTTCGAAGACCATAATCCAGCCGAGTTCTGGTAACTAATTAGTGTTCGCAATTGTTAATCTTTTGAGCTGGCTAGCTTGAGATTTCCTGGAATAGTCAACTTTCATTATAATATAATGTCATTTACAAAAGAATGATATATGAATTTTAGATATAATAGTTTTTACCTATTAAAGTCGCGATAGCCGTGTGGCTGGGCGATAGGAATTAGATATCAAGATCCCCAGGTGGCAGGCCCGTACAGTTGGATTTTTTCAAAAATGTATGTACAATTTATATCGTTGGCTTAGACATGAAGTAGGTAACGAGCTCGCCACCTGTCACACCCCAAAAGTATTCGATGAAAGTTAAGTCGAAATGATTTAATTGTCTAGACCTTGTTGCATTTGACGCATCAAGTTAAATTCAGTGAAAATGCGATCTCTTCGTAAAATATGCTTGGCCGACCAAAAACGTGACGAAGAGATTCGCAATGCAAAAAGATTTTAGCACCAAAATTGATAAGGGCGTGCTTTGGTGAAAATATATACCATGTGCACAAATTGCTCGAAGAAGGAAGGACCAAGAGTACTCGGATATCTAGACGTATGTAGAAAATTATTAATCACAAAGAAGCGAAAGAGGTATGTAAGGATCGTGACACTTGACGATCTGTTCTTTAGCTACTCTGTGCGTGAAGTCTAGACCTCTGTCTACCTCAGCTTTAGAAATATGCTTAAAGAGATTTTTATATATTTATTGTATCATATTAATGCAATTGAATGAACATACAACACTCATAATTCCATTTACACAATACAATTATAATTGAATCGTTATAATGAATCTATGTTGGCAAGTCCGCTACATAAGAGGATTAATTAGCGATATAATTAATATTATACCCGATGTTCCGGTCTTCGAAGACCATAATCCAGCCGAGTTCTGGTAACTAATTAGTGTTCGCAATTGTTAATCTTTTGAGCTGGCTAGCTTGAGATTTCCTGGAATAGTCAACTTTCATTATAATATAATGTCATTTACAAAAGAATGATATATGAATTTTAGATATAATAGTTTTTACCTATTAAAGTCGCGATAGCCGTGTGGCTGGGCGATAGGAATTAGATATCAAGATCCCCAGGTGGCAGGCCGTACAGTTGGATTTTTTCAAAAATTTATGTACAATTTATATCGTTGGCTTAAACATGAAGTAGGTAACGAGCTCGCCACCTGTCACGTTGTCCCAAAGAATTACTTCAGTGGATGATGGGTCGGAAGGACTTAATTGTCTGGACCTCTGTCTACCCTAGGATTAGGAATAGCGTTCAGAAAATTTTTTAACCTTTTACAACCCCGAATTATATATGAGATTTACTCATAGCACTGATAATAAAAGAATAACTATATCTTCACGCAATTCCCAATACAGGGGTAGACAGATCTAGTCTAGACAATTAAGTCTCTTTGACCCACCTTCCACCGAAGATAGTTTTGGGACAACGTGGCAGGTGTTAAGCCCGTCACCGTCTTTATGTGCAATTCTACGATATAATTCGTTCATAAGTATTTGAAAACTCCATTGGTACAAGCCTGCCATCGATCGAACTCGGGTCTCTTGTCTCAAAATTCCGACCACCCAACTACTCGGCTATCTTGATTCTTAATAACTAAGAATAGACATGTGATAGTATGTAATGAAGTGTGCCTGAAATCTATATATAATTGAGACTGGGAAAGAAATAACAAATGTATTGTAACAATGGCTGTCAACAACACACCTAATGTTGACAAGGGAAAAAAATGTGAATAAAAGGCAAAAGAAAAAAAACTACGTAAATCAGTAATTTACTGAAACAAAGAAAACATAAAAAAATACATATATAGATAGGGATAAAATCAGATACATTGCTCCGATCCTAATGTAAGATACTAAAGCACTTGCAGTATGGGAATCAGAAACAACGAAGGCACCACAAACACCCAGACCCGAGAAAATGTAGCAAAAGCAGTTATTCTAAATTGACCCGACTGGGAAACGAATCCGAGACCTCGAGATGTCGACACCTAGAGAACCGGTGTTTACGCCACTTGTCCACGGAGATCTTCAAAATTCCATATCAGAATGAAGTAACAGTAACGCTTATAGTCTTCCACTTATTTTGTTGTAATTATTAACAAAAAGTAAACGGTTTTGCCCCATATAGACTATTATCAAGGCTCTAAATGTAATATATATGTTAAAATCGCAAACATGAACTAATAAAACAATTTTAGGTAGAAAAAAAAAATTTTTTTTTAAATTACAATGAATACATTATAAATGTGCAAGGGTTAGTATTTTGTTTAATTTCAATTGGATAATAGCTGTCATAAAAGTATGACGGCGACAACCACGGACGAGTGGCGAAGGTACACACCGGTTTTCATGGGCTCCAGGTCTGCGGTCTCGGGTTCGATGCCAGGTCGGGTTAATGTGGAAAACACTTTTTCTGCATTTTCTCGGGTTTGAGTGTTTGTGGTACATTCGTTGTTTCTGATTCCATAATACAAGTGCTTAAGCTGTGTTCATAACAAGTGCTAAGTGTGTTTAACAAGGGCTCACTTTTGGGAAGGAGCCGTCGCGTTTATAGCAAATTACGTTTATGAATGAATCTACTTCCAGTTGGTTGGTTAATGATGATGATCTAGATTATTTGACGGGTGCAATGATTATACATCAACCTAATTTTATTATTACTCTGGATTAATTATCTTCACCTAGTTTCCTAATACAGGAATAGGCACTGCCTAACCCAGTATTAGGAAAGTCCCTTCGACTCACTACACCCTGAAACTTAGTACATCGAGACAGGTGGTGAGCCTATCACCGCCTTGGTGTCTAAGCTAATGCTACGATTTACGTATATATTCACTCTACCTATATATTTAAGTAGCTAAATATTCATACATACGTATAAACATCCATGACTCGACTAGACTTGTCTTCCATTCATATATATCACATAAATATTTGTCTTCTACTAACGATTATTAACTATTAACTTATGATTAATAACTTGGTAGCCTAGTTGGTAGTAACCCTGCCTTCGAATTAGCTAGCAACAGCAGTAATGCGGGTTCGAATCCGGCTAAGAACAAACAATTGTGTGATGAATATGAATGTTGATGCCCGAGGTAATATAATAAACTGTAGCGTATCTCCTATGTAAGTATATATCCATGTACTTAAGAAACCTAGATGTATACTTAGGCCGTATCGTTGACTAAGACACTAAAAATTTGTAAGGCTGTTCATGTCACTGTCACGTTGTCCCAAATAAGCCCGGATGAAAAGAGGATCGAAAAAGGGACCTTAATTTTCTCAACCTCTGCATACATTTCATTGGGAAATGCGCGCAGAACAGGAGAAGCTTTAACATTTGACATGAGTTTCTACATCACTATTACTATGGACAATAGTCCTGAATGCCGTTATATCGATCTGCGGATGGAGTTATGTTAGAAGTTAGTCTAGAAATTTTCCTATAGTAGGAAAACATTACAAGCAGTTACAAACAAAACAGTGGTTAGGTGATCGGAATTAGAGTTAAAAGAACCGAGTTCGATCGACCCAGGTGGTACGCTGGTACCAATGGGTTTTATTTAAACATTATCATTGGTATGGCCATAAAAAACTGCGACAACCTCACCACCTGTCACTTTGTTCCCTAAGGAAAAGGGTAAGGATCTATATTCGTATTTTGTTTTATATTGTAATAACAATGAATATAAATAACGTCATTTTTTATCTGTTGCTGTCCAAAAAATAATAATAAACATTTGTATAACACTATTGGATAAGTATTTCTTACCTTGTTCGCAGACGTAACCAGCTACGGTGATCCCCAGACCCAAGGCAGAGTCCTTGTTTAGTTCCACTTCGTAGCTCAACGTTTCTGGCTCCCTGTTACCTCTCACAGCCATGTCCAACGGTAGCCTAATGAACGAAAAAATTAGAGTCACTTTCGTTTTTTTTTTAATTCCTCATTTTCTTCTGGTATGAGGGAAAGGACGTATACGGTCTGCGAAAGTCCTACCACAGCGAGAAAGATAACATTGAAAGTACACCTTTTAATGTTATATTTCTCGCTGTATATTTGCTTCGTCATTCGGTCTTCACTGATTTGCTCAACATGCCCAAATCATCGAGGCCCTTATCAATTTGATTAATAAACAAATTTCATAATCTCGTTATTATAATACCTCCAAGTAAACGCTGAGCCTAGACTCCTCATCCTGGTACTGTTTAGACGACAAGTGGTAAACTTTGAGTGTATGCCATGACTACTTAATAAGATATAAAATTTACTCCATGTATACAAGTTGTGTCAACCAACATTCCGCAGTATAAAACAAGGCGTATGTGGGCGGAGCAGGTAGTAAACCATAAATATTTGAAACCTGTATTTTTTTATTCAAATCGTTGACCTGGACATAAGGACGGCGACGGGCTCACCGCCTGGCACGTTATCCCAAAAATATCATCGGTGGAAGGTGGGTCGAAGGGATTGTATTGGGAATGGCGTGAAGATTTTTTCTTTGTTTTTTCGACAAAGAACATACGACTTATTTTCATCTGTGAAAACTCATTATTTTAAAATATGCCACCGTTTAGTATCAATTTTATCATAATATTATGATCAATTCATCATTTCATAATCATCATATTATCATATTTAACAACAACAAGCCTTTATGAAGGCAGCAAGAAGAAGTTGCACAGAAAATGAAAAGAGAAAAAGAAAAAAAATATCCTGAATTACTGCAACCATTTGTCAAAATTGCCAAAACTCAAATACTAAATTGCAAAAGCGACGGTGCCAAGTTAAATGAGAATAGTTTGGGTGAAATTGGCATTACTCGAAAGTTTCTTTTACGCAGTGGTCTGTTTGAATACGAGTTAGTCGAACTTTCAAAGTAGTGGATATCGCAACGTGATCTTATGTAATATCGTTCTACTGCGGTGACCTACTTTTCTTTTTATTTACATAAATAAAATAAATGTATGCACGCAATTCCCAATACAGGGGTAGACTAGACAATTAAGTCTAGTTTAGAGCTTAGCTAGATTAAGGTCTAGTTTAGACAATTAAGTCCCTTCGACCCACCTTACACCGAAGATATTTTCGGGACAACGCGACTGGTGGGGAGCCCGTCGCCGTCTTTATGTCCAATCAAACGATTTTTTTTGAAAAACCCGTTGGTACGTACCTAGGGATCGACCTCGGTTCTCTTGATTCGAAATTCTGACCACCCAACCATTCGGCTATGGTGACTCTTTTTTTATCGTGACTTTTATTAAGTTATGTATTATATTGGCCGAGACTAACCTTCGAAGACCATGTGAGCAAATTGCTCGAAGAGGCGAGGGTCAAGAGTATTTGGATACCTAGACGTGCGTGTAATGATGATTGTGAAGAAAAAATAATGATTTTAATAGTAAGATTTAATGGTAAGAGGTAATGGTAGGATCGTGACACTTGTCGATCTGTTCTCTCTGGCTAACCCGTCAGGAATTGTGCGTGAAGATATTCATTTATTATGTTCTTGTTAAAATATTCCATACTGTATAATAACTGTTGTGTTCCAACAGTTGTTGCACACAGTTGTAGAATAATGTTCAAAGAGGCAGATTAATAACAGATACCGAGGGATTCCATCTTATTCCTCGGTAATTGGTAGCAGATGTCCATGGGCTGCTTTAGTCCAAACCACCAGGCGGATTGTTAACTTGCCTTGCATTTTATCTATTGCCCACTTTGAGTATACATTTTTTAAATTATTATATTAAATTGTATGTATTATGCAATTTTATTGATTTTTAAAACATATTTATGCTGAACTTTTATGTTATTAAATTAAAGAGATAAAGTTAAAATTTCAACTATCACGGGGGGGGATTCGAACTCGCGACCTTCGCCGATCCGTGGCGACGTTTTACCTTCGAGCCACCGTGTCTTATAAGCATCAGTTGAAATTTTAAATCTGTATTCTCTTATATTACCTATGCCTTGTTTATTGGCATAGGCGCCATCTATAATCTCTTTGGCAAGTGACAATTTGATAATCCTGACTTTTCAGTTAGGAATTATCAATACGTTAACGCCAACTTTAATTTTTATTATGCAATTTTATTGATCTTTAAAGCATATTTATGATATTTAAAGCATAAGCTATTTATTGATCTTTAAAGCATATTTATGCTGAACTTTTATGTTATTAAATTATAAAATAAATATAAATATCTTCACGCAATTCCCAATACAGGGGTAGACAGAGGTCTAGTCTAGACAATTAAGTCCCTTTGACCCACCTTCCACCGAAGATATTTTCGGGACAACGTGACAGGTGGTGAGCCCGACGCCGTCTTTATGTCCAAGCCAACGATGTAATTCGTACATAAAAAACTCAATGGTACTGCCACCTGGGGATCGAACTCGGGTCTCTTGACTCGGAATTCCGACCACCCAACCACTCGGCTATCATGACTTCAAAGTGACTTCACATTATTAAATTATAGAGAAAAAAATTGAAAAAAATTTTAACTTTTTTCTCTTTTATTGGCGCCTATGTCAATAAACAAGGCATAAGTATTATAAGAGAATACAGATTTAAAATTTCAACTGATGCGTGTAAGACACGGTGGCTCGGAGGTAAGAACGTCGCCACGGATCGGCGAAGGTTCGAATCCCGCCCGTGTTAGTTGAAATTTTTATTTTTTTACTCTTTAATTTAATTTTATGTATATTTTTTGCGCCCCAATATTTTTCTAGGTCTCTTACCGGCCCCCTTTAGGCCTGCAGCGCCCACAAGGGGCCATTATCGCCCACTTTGCGTACACTTTAATAGATAAATCTATACATATGCGTAATATCACACATCACGCCATTCCCAACACTGGTGTAGAGAGAGGTCTAGACAATTAAGTCTTTTCCACCCACCTTTCACTATCGTCCACTTTGAGAAAGGCTGGTCTACACCATAAGGTGGATTGTTTGCTAGTTTGCAACTCTAATAAGAAAATTATACGAAGAGGGCATACTGGAGTATTTACCTGAGAGGCGGTGGTTGTGGGTCAGGTGGTGCAATGATGAGCGGTGGTGGCCGGGGCGATGGCGCGAGCGCACCACGAGGCACCACAGCTACTATTGATGCTACTGGCTGCAAACAGAAGAGTATTTATAATTTGGACTCAAAGGAGAGAGTTTATATTGCATTGAGCGGCTATTTCCGTGACGTGAGGTGACGTGACAGATGATAAGCCTGTCGCCGCTTTGGCGTGCAAGCCCATGGAACGTACGTACAAAGATATATATCTAAATATGTTTTGTGTCACAACGATATCTCTGGATTCACAAAGCCAAGAGAAAACATTGAAATGTTTTTAAAAATATTCTTTTCGCCGAGTAGAGATCAGCAAAGAACGGATTTTAAGGTATTTCTTAAAAACCCGCAAGACTCAGTAAAATAAGATTTTACCCAAACCCTTGCCATTTTGTTCTGTATTCAATATATATGCCGCAGACGAGGGTTATAAGACTCAGCTACAATTTACAAGTACATAGTTTATTACACAGAAATCTGGCAAACATTTGTGTGTAAACTGAAAATGCTTAGCTTTAAAGGCATCCTACTACTACCAACTAAGCTCGTCGTCAACTCAATCAGACAAGCTCAAATATCACAATTAATTTAATGGATACAGATATAAAATACTACTAACTCTGTGATGTAATCGCTCTTCAATGATAGTAGGTGGTGGGGATGGTGGTGTAGTATCCTCGCACAGTGCACCAAACCCATCATGTCCCGCCTCAGCCAGACTTCGTTCCAGCTCAATTGGATCAGCGAGAAGTCTGGACGGCACCACAGGAGCTTGCGATGCGCCCAGCGACTGAGGAAAGGACACAAGGATTATATAAAGCATAATTACAAAATAAATAAGAAATTTGGAAATCATGACTTGGGTCGGTTTGTGGATTTTGATCCCGTAATTATTAATTGGAAGCAATATTTTCACGCTATTCCCAATACTGGGGTAGATATAGGTATAGAGAATTCAATCCTTTCGATCCGTCTTACACCGAAGACAACTGTTCAGGACAACGTAACAAATGTTGAGCGTGATAACTTCTTTATGTCTAAGCCAACGACGTAAAATCGTACATAACTTTGGAAAAAATCCATTGGTACGAGTCTACCACCTGCGAATCAAACTCGGGTCTTTTGACACAAATCCCAATCTCCTTACCACCCGGTATCGGTACTGCTACTAAGCGGTCATTATTCATTTTTTTAACCTCTCATTTCTCAGCACAGCATGCATGGCTTAGATACTAAAATTGCTCAAAAATATACATTTGTAGCACTGCTTTCTGACCGATACTTCGTCCGCGCATGATATAGAAATTCATCAGGGATTCTTCAATTTCAAGTAGTAAACTTTCGCCGGAGAGCGAAAGCGAGAGCGAATTGAAATTAATAAAAAATACGACAAATCTCAAAAAACGGATCGTCCGATGAGTAAACTCATGCTTCTTATCGATCCCACAGGAACCATCAATTTAGCCTATATAAAAAGTAACTTATTTATTAATTCAAAAGCTCATCGATGTATTGTCCGAATTTCATCTAAATTCGTCCCGATGTTGAAGCTTAAAAGAGGAACATACATCCAATCTTTGGATGCTGGTAAGACGTAAGTGACTCTAACGTTTCACAGACGTAGTAGTACCGTGTGGCATCGGCGTAAAATAATACTACCCACTCTCTTCCCGTGGATATCGTAAGAGGTGACTAAAGCAAAGCCTTAAGAGTGATCGGCAACCGACAGATGAAGGTATAAACACGTCGTAAAATACCAGATTTGAGCAGACCGGTGACGCGTAGCAACATCTATGATGCGAGTTGTCTGGTACAACGATCGCCAATCAGCTTGCCAAGCGTCACGATTACCAATCCTCCTAAAGTGGTCTATTACAGGCTGTAAATATGGTGGAAGTAAAATTGTTTCAGCACGCTCAAGTGGCAGTGAGCTGGTCACATAGCTCGACGAATTGATAACCGTTAAGTAAAAAATATTCTCGAGTGGCAATCTCATTAAGGCAAGCGCAGTGTTGGAGGACCCTCCAGGAGTGGAGAGACGACCTGTATAATGTTGCGGGAAGTCAACGGATGTAGGTGGCTGAGGACCGTACCGTGTGGAAAACTTTGGGTGATGTCTATGTTCAGCAGTGGACTCTTTTTAGGCTTTAAAGAAGAAAGGAAGAAGAAAGTTTTTTTGCAAAATTAAAAAATAAATATCTCTATTCCACCTAAATAGAAACCCAATATTTAATACAAATTGCATGCCCAGTTAACGGAGCATCCATGTGATGTCAGTTATTTAACATCCGACGTCTGACCGTCGGCCGGAAATAACGTCGGTGTTTCCGGCGTCAACGTAATTGCGATACAGGCTTTGTTGAACACCAATTTCGACTTCATTTCATCTTAAATGAAAGAAGAAAGCTTTTTATTATAAAATAAAGTGTAAGAACACAATAGAAATACTGAAATCTTTATCTAATTAAATTAAAGTAATCAACTGTGAACTTTTGTTTAAATGTAACTTCACGCCATTCCCAATACAGGGGTGGGTAGAGGTCTAGTCCAGACAGTTAAGTCTCTTCGACCCACCTCCCATCGAAGACATTTTCGGGACAACATGACAGGTCACGTTGGTTTTTCAAAAAACTTATGTACGAATTATATCGTTAGCTTAGACATAAAGGCGGCGACGAGCTCACCACCTGTCACGTTGTCCCGAAAATATCTTCGGTGGAAGGTGGGTCGAAGGGACTTGATTGTCTAGACTAGACCTCTGTCTAACCCTGTATTGGGAATTGCGTGAAGATATTTATTTATTTTATATACATAGCTAAACTTTTGTTTAAGCAAAGTTATTTAAGCAGAAGAGACGACCAGACAACTAAGTTGGTGGTTATGGTAAAGGTTGTAAAGGATTAGGGGTTCGAATCCAGTTAGGAGCAAATATTAGTGTGATGAATACGAATGTTTGTACTCGAGTTATTGATATCAAGGTTGGACATTAAGACGATGGTAGGCTGTCACACCTGTCACACTGTCCCAAACAGATTGTGAGGAAAGTTGGGTTTTTATTGAAATGAAGTGACTTAATTGTCCAGACCTTTGCCTACCCCAGTATTGGGAATATTAGTAAAGATTTTTATTTTATTCATTTAAGCAGTAACCTTCAATTAAAGGGTATTGGAATAAAAAAGAGTACATAACAACTTTGTAAAAAATAATTACATATGAATTAGTATTTTAGACCGAAGACTCATAACTTGGAACTCGAAATTTATATACGTAAATACATACATAACTGCCTATTAAAGTCCACTGCAAGGCATAGGCCTCTCCCATAGAGAGGATTTGCCATAATCGCCACGCTTGGCAGGCGGATTGGGGATCGCAGTACCAGACCACTCGAACCTCAGACGCTGCTGCCCGTCTTCGGTCTGATAATTTATGACCTGATATTTTTAGAGATGGTTATCCCAGCATCCATCGGTTGCCATAACGATATTCAAGACATCTCCCGTCTCCCTTAGTCGCCTCTTACGACATCCTCGGGGAGAAAGGGAGTGGATATATTCTTACGCCGTTACCACACGGACAATTTAATCTTATGTGAATATTATTAATATAGTGGAAACAATAATCAAAATATTCAATTGATGGTATTTAGTTTATGTCTAACTTAATTTTGCTCTTTTTTTAAGTTTAATTCAAAGTGATTCTTTATTTTAACATGTTCAGTAAAACCCAAGAAGTGTGAAAAAATTAACCTAGACTTGACATCTAGATACAACTAGATTTAAGTGTACAGAATAAATTTTTCAATATATTTAAAATCAGATTAGACTTAGGTCGGACACCAGTTATCTCTTTAAAAAGACCGTCATATAAAAGACTCCCCAACATACTGAAAGGCTCCCGAAACGTCTGCAAATAAAAACTAGAATAAAATCTATAAATAAATATATTTCGCAATTCCCAATGCAGGGGTAGACAAAGGTGTAGTCTAGACAATTAAGTCCTTAAGGGACCCCCACCTTCCACCGAAGATATTTTCGGGACAACGTGGCAGATAGTAAGCCCGTTGCCGTCTTTATGTCAAGCGAACGATAATAAATGCGCACATTTGGAAGATCTCTTTCGCAAGCATGACAATTTTAATGCGCATAAACACATTAATGAAATGGTAGGTCAAAAACGTAAAGTCAACAGTACCTTGGTCGATGACGGAGGGTATCTGATCCTGGATATCGATGATAAAAGAAACAGTGGTGTGGGTACGTCTCGGAGATGTTTGCTGACACTTCAAGGAATATTTCAATGCCCAGTGGAAACGAAGGTCCTCCCATTTTAAAATCTGAAGTTTTACGCGCCTTGAAGGCTGCTAAAACAGGTAAATCGCCGGGACCCGACAACATACCCATTGAAATTCTCAAGCTACTGGAAGAGGATCAACTTGACGTACTGACAGAGCTCTTCA
This sequence comes from Sericinus montela, assembly GCA_029286605.1. Classification (NCBI taxonomy): domain Eukaryota; kingdom Metazoa; phylum Arthropoda; class Insecta; order Lepidoptera; family Papilionidae; genus Sericinus; species Sericinus montela. The sequence continues at coordinate 5,521,401 of JAGSMR010000014.1, forward strand.
ATTACATCTATGATACCGGTAACATCCCAATCGATTGGTTAAAATCTATGTTCATCACAATACCCAAAAAACAAAATGCCAGGAAATGTGAAGAGTACCGTATGATTAGCTTAATGAGCCACGTCCTCAAAATGTTCTTGAACATCATACAGAACAGAGTAAGACCGAAATGTGACGAACAACTAGGTGACAGTCAATTCGGATTTCGGTCGGGGGTCGGTACTCGTGAAGCTCTTTTTGCCCTCAACGTTCTTGTACAGAAATGCATGGACATGCAAACCGACGTACTGTTGTGCTTCATAGATTACGAAAAAGCATTCGATCGAGTCAAGCACCAACATCTTCTGCGTCTATTAACGGATATTGGACTCGATGACAAGGACGTCAGGATCATCCGTAATCTGTACGAGAACCAAGCAGCAACAGTCAGAGTTGAAAATGAGGAGACCGAGGAAATCAAGATCTGTCGTGGAGTTCGACAAGGCTGTGTGATGTCTCCGCTGTTCTTCAATATTTATTCCGAGGCAGTGATGTCTGGGGCTCTTGAAGGTCTGGAGGCCGGAGTAAAATCAACGGAACGGTCGTAAATAACTTACGGTACGCGGACGACACTGTTCTGATTGCATCTTCTGAACATGACCTCCAAACCATCGTAAATAAGGTCAACGAGTGCAGCGAGAAGGCCGGTCTGTCAATGAACATTAGCAAGACCAAGTTTATGGTAGTTTCTAGAAACCCAGACTTACATCCTAGCATATCGGTGTCAGGAAGCAGCTTGAGCGGGTACGGCAGTACAAGTACCTCAGTGCTTGGGTAAATGAAGCATGGGATCCCAACCAGGAAATTAAGACCCGGATAGAAATTGCCCGAGCCGCTTTTAACAAAATGAGGAAAGTTCTGTGCTGTCGTAAACTTCACATTAAGCTCCGAGTCTGGTTACTGTTGTGCTACATATGGCCTGTCGTCATGTACGGTTGCGAAGCATGGACCCTGAAAGACGAGACTACACGACGCCTGCAGGCATTAGAAATGTGGTGCTATCGTCGTATGCTGCGCATAAGCTGGACCCAAAAGTCAGGAATGAAACCGTCCTCCAGCGCGTTCAAATGCCCGAAAACTATTGCAGACCATCAAAAACGTAAAATGGATTATCTTGGTCACGTGCTCCGACACGATAGATACTCACTACTACAATTAATTATGATGGGCAAGATAGAGGGAAGAGGCGCGCTGGACGCAAAAGAAAATCGTGGCTGCGAAACATCAGGAGTGGACCGGCATTACTTCAGTCGAAGAACTGTTCCGACTCGCGGTTGATAAGACAGAGTACAAGAAGCTGACGGCCAACCTTCAGGATTGAAGAGGCACTTGAAGAAGAAGAAGAATTACATATGAATTAGTATTTTAGACCGAAGACTCATAACTTCGAACTCGAAATTTATATACGTAAATACATACATAACTGCCTATTAAAGTCCACTGCAAGGCATAGGCCTCTCCCATAGAGAGGATTTGCCATAATCGCCACGCTTGGCAGGCGGATTGGGGATCGCAGTACCAGACCACTCGAACCTCAGACGCTGCTGCCCGTCTTCGGTCTGATAATTTATGACCTGATATTTTTAGAGATGGTTATCCCAGCATCCATCGGTTGCCATAACGATATTCAAGACATCTCCCGTCTCCCTTAGTCGCCTCTTACGACATCCTCGGGGAGAAAGGGAGTGGATATATTCTTACGCCGTTACCACACGGACAATTTAATCTTATGTGAATATTATTAATATAGTGGAAACAATAATCAAAATATTCAATTGATGGTATTTAGTTTATGTCTAACTTAATTTTGCTCTTTTTTTAAGTTTAATTCAAAGTGATTCTTTATTTTAACATGTTCAGTAAAACCCAAGAAGTGTGAAAAAATTAACCTAGACTTGACATCTAGATACAACTAGATTTAAGTGTACAGAATAAATTTTTCAATATATTTAAAATCAGATTAGACTTAGGTCGGACACCAGTTATCTCTTTAAAAAGACCGTCATATAAAAAAGACTCCCCCAACATACTGAAAGGCTCCCGAAACGTCTGCAAATAAAAAACTAGAATAAAAATCTATAAATAAATATATTTCGCAATTCCCAATGCAGGGGTAGACAAAGGTGTAGTCTAGACAATTAAGTCCTTAAGGGACCCCCACCTTCCACCGAAGATATTTTCGGGACAACGTGGCAGATAGTAAGCCATTTGCCGTCTTTATGTCCAAGCGAACGATAATTCGTACATAGATTTTTGAAAAACCCATTGGTACGAGCCTCTCATCTGGGGATCGAACTCTTGAGTCGAAATTACTTACTTATTAATAAAACTCTATAAAATCCGAAAAATTATTTTCATTGTCATTTTGAACATTCGCGTAATTCGAAGATATGAATTCTTTTATAATTCTCTTCATTTATAATTCTAGTACAATTCAGAATCATATTTCCTTTAGTGGGGTCCTCTTCAAAAATTAACAAACCGTTTCAATTGGAAGCTTTCACAAAGTTCTCGTCGTCAACGCGGACGTCTTCAGAACTAAAACACTACTCCTTTGTGCTTCCAAAAGCTCGCAGCGAAATTTAATGAGGCTGTTGCGTTTTCGCTTCACTTTTAAAGTATTGCATTGTGCAGAATTTAAAAAAAAATCCTTTAATTTAAAATTCTAAACTTTTAAAGGAGCGTTGAAACGAAACATTCTATTGTGATGTAAATTAAAAACAAATAGCGGAAAAATAAATAAAAACGTCATTAAATTAATGAACAAAAATTGTGTGAACGCTTCTTAAACGAAATCCCGCTAAATTTGCAAAGTTTAGGGAAACTTAAAGAGCATCGTGGAAAAACTTATTTAGAAAAACTGAACAAAAAGGGTTATTACAATATAAATGAACGTATTAATGATAGTAACCACTGGGAATGAGTTGACCGCTCCCGTGCTATCTCTATTTAAAGTAATGTTGTATTTCATTTTTAATGAATGAAAGAGGATACCTACGGAGTTTCTTCTGCCTATTACTTATCTGATAAAAGAACCTCATTATGAAAAGGTGATAGATTAAAAAGTGACGATCGACGGATTTAATGTACACCACTTATCATTCATCGGTAAACAAATTATTTGATTTAATTGAAAATAAATTACATAGGCTTTTCTGTGTCACCTTTAATTACAAAGAAAGAAAAAAAGGGTCTTCATAGCCAGCTAAAACTACAAACGTAACGGCCTGCAAATGTCCAATACGGGATATGGCTTAAAAACATTCGCCGCCTATGTATATATATATATATATATATATATATATATATATATATATATATATATATATATATATATATATATATATATATATATATATATATATATATATATATATATATATATATATATATATATATATATATATATATATATATATATATATATATATATATATATATATATATATATATATATATATATATATATATATATGTATATATATATATATATATATATATATATATATATATATATATATATATATATATATATATATATATATATATATATATATATATATATATATATATATATATATATATATATATATATATATATATATATATATATAGATCTTGCAAGATACATTTACAGTTGATAGAGGCTTGGAAACTAGCTAGACTAAAATAAGAGGTGATAAAATCCCTTAATAATCGTTTTATTTAAAATTTTAATAGTTTTAACAGTGGTAGAGCCACGCATCAGCTTTTATTGTTGCATGAATGGGCTGGCTCGACCGGGGAAGTACCAGGACCTCACAGAATACCGGCGTGAAGTAGAAGTCTAACAAACTTCTGCGTTTCGTCTGGTGAGTGTAGGTAACCGGTGGACCATACACCCCCCAATCCCCCAATTCAGGGGGGAGGGGGGGGGCGGAACTCTAAGGGAGGCAACGCATCTGCTATGACTCTGGTATTGCGGGTGTTCATGGGCGGCGGTAATCACTTACCATCACGTGAGCCACCTGCTCGTTTGCCTCCCTTTAGCATATGCATATAGTATCACGAACGCTGTAATGTACTATACTGGGATAGACAATAATGTCCTTTCCACCCAACTTCTACCAAAGACATTTTTGTGATAGGCAGTTAGCCCGTCGCCATCTGTATGTCCAAGCCAACGATATATAAATTGAACATAAGAAAAAACTCGAGTCTCTCGACTCGATATTGGAATATTTATATTCCAATACCTTAATAAACAAACAAAATTAAGTGACGATAGTGGAGTGGTTTGGTGATCTTTATTTTATTTATAGAAACAATTTATTTTTACATACATACATAACGGCTTATTAAAGTCCACTGCAGGACATAGGCCTCTCCCACAGGGAGGATTTGCAATAATCCGCTTGGCAGTAAATCGCAGATTGGCGATCGCAACGTCTGAGGTGCGAGTACCTCAGACGCTGCTGCCCATCTTCGGTCTGATTATTTTGTTCTAATATTTTTAGAGATGGTTATCCCACTATCTATAGGTTTCCATAACGATATTCAAAGCTGTTTCCCTTAGTCGCCACTTACGACACCCACGGGAAGAAAGGTAGTGGCAATATTCTTCTGCTGGTACCACACGGCAAAAGAATATTGATTTTTCTTACAATATTTATCAACTAAAAGCTGCAATAATCGTACAACCCTACACATGGCGATATCTTGCTAAGAACGCTGGATACAATCTGGATATAATTACAATTACTTAAGGGACTGCGTCAGGCGAGGACCCCACGGACCGATCGTCTCTACGGAAAATGGGACAGTTTTCCAACAAAAGCTTATTTTTGTGACACTTTCCTAATACTGTAGCGTTTGATTCCGCCCCGACCATTATCCAACTATTATTCAAATGACATCACCTTTTATCAGTCGCATAATTAGTGACCATTCGTCCGACGTATATCTGTGGGTTGGGATAGTCTAGCCATTCGATAGGTAAATTAGTAATCCATTACCATACAGTGGGTGTCCAATTTATTAGGGTCAGTACTAATTTTCTTAGAGAATGTGAATCGTGTAATCGTAGGAAACAACGTAGCCACCACAAACACCAAGACCCGAGAAAAAGCAGAAAAAGTGGTTTTTCTACATTAGCCCGATTGGCAATCGAATCCGAGATCTCGAGATGGTGACACATTGAAAACCGGTGGTTACGCCACTCGTCCACGGAGGTGTTCATAAACTTAACATGAAATTTGTTCCCTTTGCCGTAGAGACAATCGGTCCGTTAGGTCTCCGCACGAAGCAGTTTCTAAAGGAATTGTATCCGCGACTTATCGTTGCCGCTGGTGACAAGAGGGCTGGTTCTTTTCTCGCTCAACGGTTAAGTCTACGTAAAGGTTAAGTCTAGCCATACAACGTGGAAATGCAGTTACGAGGAAATGTAGAAACGAGGAAATGCATTCTTGGTACCATGCCACGAGGAGTAGGGCTCGACGATTATAATAGTATTTGCTAATAAGTATTGTAAATATTAACATAATTTTTTCTGTAAATGAAGTATTACAATTGAATACATGAAATTAAATACATAAACGTAAGTACGTCCCTAATTGTATTTCCTTAATACATACAGGCCATGGTAATAAAGCGAGCAAAACAACTTCAAGTAATGAATTAATTCTATTTTCGCCAATCGCCTACGCAGGCATTATTCAAGTGAACCGAAAAGGGCTCCTCTTTGAGCTCAATTAATAGAACTTTGAAATTCTGCTGATCGAAGAAAATGTCTTTAAAATTCAGCTGAACAATATAAAACGACTTAATTTTAAAAAGGTTCAAATTCTTGATGTCTTTAAATATATATTTTAATGGAAAGAACGATTTTCACTTATTCCTAGGTCAGAAGTCTTAGGTAATTCAGTTATTTTGGTCCAGATTACAACCTAACTTAATTGGAAAATATTTTTTATACCATATTATCTTCACACTATCTCAATACAGGGGTAGACAGAGGAACAACCTAACTTAACTGGAAGTTAAGTGGTTTCGACTTACCTTCCACCGAAGATATTCTTGGGACGACGAGACAGGTGGTGAGCCCGTCCGTGTCTTAATGTACATGGCAACGGTTACGACGATTACGAACGATATAAATTGTACATAAGTTATTGAAACAAAAAAAACGATTTGGTACGAACCCCGAGGACCGAACTCGGGTCTCTTGACTCGAATTCCGACCACACAACCACTCGGCTATCGTGACTGATTAGTAAAGTAAAAGTAAAAAGTGTGTGTAATACTAAAGTATCAACCTGTAGATGCCAAATTTGAGAGTAAATACTTCTCAAATATTCCTTAAGACAAATTACAGGACGCGCCACGCTGCTCCTGGTGGTAACACAATTTATGAAAACCATTTACCACTTTTACTTATTAAAAATTTAATCAAGTTTACGTGTAACGATACCCCGAGTTTGATCCCCAAGTCTCGTAACAATGGGTTACTTCAAAACTTTCTTTTTTATTTCATCATAAAATTTCAAAATCGTACATACGATTTATATCATTGTCTTGGAAAAAAAAGACGGCGACGGGCTCACTATTTGTCACGTTGTCCAAAAATGTCTTTGGTGGAACGCGGGTCGAAAATACTTAATGGTCGTGACCTCTGTCTACCTGGGAATGCCGTGAATATATATGCACATATAAATGGAAAGACATCGCTCCGAAAGCAAATAGCTAAAGCACTTGTGATAAGGATTGGATACAACGAAGTTAACACAAACAGCCACGACACAATACAGAAAAAGTGTTTTTCTACATTGATCCAACTGGGAATCAAACCCAGAACCTTAGAGTTGGCGACACTGTAAAAACCACTCGGAGGTTATCTTACGTTGTGTTATTATAGGGATATATATTATAGGGATCTGTCATTTTTTGGAAAATAAAAATGTTAATTGCTGATAATGTAGTTTCTGATTTAATCCGTTACAAACAAACGGACATTAATCGTCACCAAAGCCTGTTGTTGAGCGGCTGAATGGTTGGATGGTCGGATTTCGAGTCGCGAGTAACGAGTTCGATGCCCAGGGTGCAGGCTCGTACCAATGGGTTTTTGAAAAACTTATGTACGAATTAAATCGTTGGCTTGGACCTAAACTCGGTGACGGGCTCACCACTTGTCACGTTGTCCCGAAAATATCTGCAGTGGAAAGTAGGTCGAAGGGACTTTATTGTCTAGACTAGATCCCTATCTACCCCTGTATTGGGAATTGCGTGAAGATATTTATTTATTTCTTTATTTAAACTTTTCATTTTATAATAACAGTTGAGATAAGGTTAACTCGTTTACAGTAATAAGATCTCTTTGAAATCACCTATCAACTCTAGCGTTCTTGGTACCATGCCACGAGGAGTAGGGCTCTACGATTATAATAGTTTTTAGTTAATAAGTATTGTAAATATTAACATAATTTTTTCTGTAAAAAAAACTCTAGTTTAATACAACTAGAGTTGATAGGTGATTTCTTTAGAGTAATATAACTTTATTCGAAATTACATGACTCCGCTATTCCAACTTTGAAAGTAGAAAATATGGTTTTCGCAGACGAGGAATTTTTTAATATAATAACCTTTCTTCAACAGCTAAGCGCACTCGACTCGGTAGTCTAAGGGCAATGCAATAACTCGTTTCGTCTCAAGTTCTTACCAAACAGAACAGTAAAAGTGAAATAACTAAATCGTTTCTGTTATGAGACTCAGCAAATAGAATTTGTTAAAGCATTCGCATAAAGAAGTTGAATGCTTTGCTACACATTTATATTACATACATACATATATAACGGCCTGTTAAAGTCCACTGCAGGACATAGGCCTCTCCGATGGGGAGGATTTGCGATAATCGCCACGCTTGACAGATGAATTAGCGATCGCAGTACCAGACCACTCGCAGCAGCGTCTGTGCCCATATTTGGTCAGATTATTTTGGTCTGATATTTTAGAGAAGGTTATCCCGTCACCTATCGGTTGTCATTACGATATTCAAGGATGTACCTTAGTCGCCTCTTACGACACCCACGGGAAGAAAGTGAGTGGCAATGTGTCTTACTCCGTTACCACGCGATATTCGCATAGAAAAGTTGAATGCTTTTTATAGTTAATAGTGTAAAATAAAATAAATAAATATCTTCACGCAATTCCCAATAGTCTAGACAATTAAGTCCCTTCGACCCTCCTTCCACCGAAGATATTTTCGGGACATCGTGACAGGTGGTGAGCCCGTCGCCGCCTTTTATGTCAAGCCAACGATGAAATTCATACATAAGTTTTTAAAAACTCATTGGTACTGCCAACTGGGGATCGAACTCGGGTCTCTTGACTCGAAATTCCGAACCCAACCATTCGGCTATCGTGACTATTGACATATTTACATTTTAGTAAATATGTCAATTGTCTATTACATATTTTAGTAAAAAGTATAAAAATACTACACTACACTATTTTGACTCCACAATCTATGGAGATCTTTTTAATGCATATATTACCGTGTGTAGTATTTTTTTTATACTTTTACTAAAATATGTAATAGTAATAATTGACATATTTACTAAAATGTAAATATGTCAATAGTCACGATAGCCGAGTTGTTGGGTGGTCGGAATTTCGAGTCGAGAGACCCGAGTTCGATGCCCAGGGTGCAGGCTCGTACCAATGGGTTTTTGAAAAACTTATGTACGAATTAAATCGTTGGCTTGGACCTAAACTCGGTGACGGGCTCACCACTTGTCACGTTGTCCCGAAAATATCTGCAGTGGAAAGTAGGTCGAAGGGACTTTATTGTCTAGACTAGATCCCTATCTACCCCTGTATTGGGAATTGCGTGAAGATATTTATTTATTTCTTTATTTAAACTTTTCATTTTATAATAACAGTTGAGATAAGGTTAACTCGTTTACAGTAATAAGATCTCTTTGAAATCACCTATCAACTCTAGCGTTCTTGGTACCATGCCACGAGGAGTAGGGCTCTACGATTATAATAGTTTTTAGTTAATAAGTATTGTAAATATTAACATAATTTTTTCTGTAAAAAAAACTCTAGTTTAATACAACTAGAGTTGATAGGTGATTTCTTTAGAGTAATATAACTTTATTCGAAATTACATGACTCCGCTATTCCAACTTTGAAAGTAGAAAATATGGTTTTCGCAGACGAGGAATTTTTTAATATAATAACCTTTCTTCAACAGCTAAGCGCACTCGACTCCGGTAGTCTAAGGGCAATGCAATAACTCGTTTCGTCTCAAGTTCTTACCAAACAGAACAGTAAAAGTGAAATAACTAAATCGTTTCTGTTATGAGACTCAGCAAATAGAATTTGTTAAAGCATTCGCATAAAGAAGTTGAATGCTTTGCTACACATTTATATTACATACATACATATATAACGGCCTGTTAAAGTCCACTGCAGGACATAGGCCTCTCCGATGGGGAGGATTTGCGATAATCGCCACGCTTGACAGATGAATTAGCGATCGCAGTACCAGACCACTCGCAGCAGCGTCTGTGCCCATATTTGGTCAGATTATTTTGGTCTGATATTTTAGAGAAGGTTATCCCGTCACCTATCGGTTGTCATTACGATATTCAAGGATGTACCTTAGTCGCCTCTTACGACACCCACGGGAAGAAAGTGAGTGGCAATGTGTCTTACTCCGTTACCACGCGATATTCGCATAGAAAAGTTGAATGCTTTTTATAGTTAATAGTGTAAAATAAAATAAAATAAATAAATATCTTCACGCAATTCCCAATAGTCTAGACAATTAAGTCCCTTCGACCCTCCTTCCACCGAAGATATTTTCGGGACATCGTGACAGGTGGTGAGCCCGTCGCCGCCTTTTATGTCAAGCCAACGATGAAATTCATACATAAGTTTTTAAAAACTCATTGGTACTGCCACCTGGGGATCGAACTCGGGTCTCTCGACTCGAAATTCCGACCACCCAACAACTCGGCTATCGTGACTATTGACATATTTACTAAAATATGTAATAGTATTAAGACACAATATACGAGTAGAGACCCGAGTTCAATACGAGATACGATATCAATGAGTTTTTTAAACTTTCGTACGATTTTTATCGTTGTCTTGGACATAATGATGGTGACAGGCTCGCCGACTGTTACGGTGTTCCATAAAATGTCTTCGGTGAAAAGTAGATCGAAAGGACTTAATTATCTGGAGCTCTGTCTACTAGTATTGAGAATAGCGTAAAGATGTTTCTTCATTTATTATTATCTTTATCGAAAGACTAAACTCGTAAATACATTAAAGAAATTGCGCCATAACTTTGACGAGCAATGCATAAATATGCATTATCTTTTAATGAGTTATTACTTCAATCTGGTACACGCTTGTTTGTCTTGGAGAAATTTCCGACCGTGATATTTTTAGTTGTTACGTCAGTTGAGAAGTTATTTGTACCATTCAATACTTTAGAGAAATGTATCGAACCATGCAATTTGTTTAAAATCTATCTCATCTTGTATACTTGTGTTGTCTCTTTATGCTAGTTCAATAAATTATTTTCTTTCTATACATATACTTAAACAATCTGTGCACTGCTTTGTCCGTGGTTTTAAAATAAACACGAAACTCAATATATTTTTCTATAACAAAACTAGCCTAAGCCTATAATACTACCAATAGAACATTAGCTATCTGCCCGTGAAAGTCCCGTTCAAATTCATACAGCTGTTTCAGGTTAGCTGGAACAAATAGACAGACAGACAAAAGCTTACGTAGTAAGTAAAATTTGTCTTTGTTTACTTAATTTAACTTAAAGAAATCGAAATCGAAAAATAAGCTACTTTCGATTTCAGCTAACCTGAATTATTTAACATAAGTGAGACATATAGACAGAGAAGGTCTGATGACAATTAAAATAAGCAGGTCTTCTCACGATAGCCGAGTGGTTGGGTGATCGGAATTGGAGTCAAGAGACCCGAGTTCGATCCCCAGGTGGCAGTACCAATGAGTTTTTTTAAACTTTCGTACGATTTTTATCGTTGTCTTGGACATAATGATGTGACAGGCTCACCACCTGTCACGTTGTCCGGACAATATCTAAGGTGGGTCGAAGGGACTTAATTGTCTAGACTTGACCTCTGTCTACCCCTGTGTTGGGAATTGCGTGAAGATATTTATTTATTTTATTTACTAAAATATGTAATAGTATTAAGACACAATATACGAGTAGAGACCCGTGTTCAATACGAGATACGATGTCAATGAGTTTTTTTAAACTTTCGTACGATTTTTATCGTTGTCTTGGACATAATGATGGTGACGTCTTGGACATAATGATGGTGACAGGCTCACCGACTCTTACGGTGTTCCATAAAATGTCTTCGGTGAAAAGTAGATCGAAAGGACTTAATTATCTGGAGCTCTGTCTACTAGTATTGAGAATAGCGTAAAGATGTTTCTTCATTTATTATTATCTTTATCGAAAGACTAAACTCGTAAATACATTAAAGAAATTGCGCCATAACTTTGACGAGCAATGCATAAATATGCATTATCTTTTAATGAGTTATTACTTCAATCTGGTACACGCTTGTTTGTCTTGGAGAAATTTCCGACCGTGATATTTTTAGTTGTTACGTCAGTTGAGAAGTTATTTGTACCATTCAATACTTTAGAGAAATGTATCGAACCATGCAATTTGTTTAAAATCTATCTCATCTTGTATACTTGTGTTGTCTCTTTATGCTAGTTCAATAAATTATTTTCTTTCTTTTCTTTCTATACATATACTTAAACAATCTGTGCACTGCTTTGTCCGTGGTTTTAAAACAAACACGAAACTCAATATATTTTTCTATAACAAAACTAGCCTAAGCCTATAATACTACCAATAGAACATTAGCTATCTGCCCGTGAAAGTCCCGTTCAAATTCATACAGCTGTTTCAGGTTAGCTGGAACAAATAGACAGACAGACAAAAGCTTACGTAGTAAGTAAAATTTGTCTTTGTTTACTTAATTTAACTTAAAGAAATCGAAATCGAAAAATAAGCTACTTTCGATTTCAGCTGTTAAATAAGTGAGACATATAGACAGAGAAGGTCTGATGTCAATTAAAATAAGCAGGTCTTCTCACGATAGCCGAGTGGTTGGGTGATCGGAATTGGAGTCAAGAGACCCAAATTCGATCTCCTGGGAAATTTATATCGTCGGCTTGGACATAAAGTCGGGGACCAGCTCACCACATTTCACGTTGTCCTAAAGCCCACCTTCAATGGAAGGTGAGTCGAATGGAATTAATAGTCTAGACGTCGGTCTACTCCTGTATTCTTTATATTATTAGTTCTACTCACCTGCATCGATGGTGGTAGAGCAGCGGCTGCAGGCCTCGCCACCAGAAGACGCACGCAAGCGCCGCACTGGCGCAGTACGGCCGCGGCCTGCCGTGCGCACATCCCCACCACCGAGACCGCGCCAATGCGTAACAGCATATCGCCACTTCGGAGGCGGCCATCCTGTAACAAACAAAAACGATGGAAATAAACAAAGTAAATATTTTACCGCCAGCTTGGGCATTAAGACGACGATAGGCTCACCACATATCCCGTTGTCCCACATAAGCTCCGATGAAAAATGGGTCGAAAGGGAATACCATTTATCTATTAATATACTTGGCGATCTGTTACCTCTTGCTATCCGCTAGGGGCTATGGGTAAAGTTATTGATTTTATTATACTTTGAAAATGATTAACAGTAATATAATGTAAGTATTTTTTTTATATCTGTCCGTGAAGACAACTTTAGGCTTCGTTATAAGATCAATCAGCATTTTCCTGAAATGGAGTCCATATTTAAGTCACGATAGCTGAGTAGTTGAGTGGTTGGAATTTCGAGTCGAGAGATCCGAGTTCGATCCCCAGGTGGCTCGAACCAATGGGTTTTTCAAAAACTTACGAATTATATCGTTGGCTTGGACATAAAGACGTGACGGGCTCACCACCTGTCACGTTGTCCGGACAATATCTAAGGTGGGTCGAAGGGACTTAATTGTCTAGACTAGACCTCTGTCTACCCCTGTATTGGGAATTGCGTGAAGATATTTAAATTTAAATTTATTTTTTTTATTTATTTTATTGAGTCCATATTTAACGTCACAGTATTTTTATAGATTTTATTTCTTGAAATTTTATTCTTTGTACTTTGGTGATGTCATATAAAGAGGTTTTTCTTTGTTTCTTCTTTTTATTATTTGTACTTCTATTGTACAATTTGCATATATCAATAAGTGGATGTATTTGCCGTGTGGTCTAGGTGGTGTATTTACCATGGTAGTGCTTTTGTGGATTTCACCAGAGAACAAAATGAAACGACAAATACAAATTTATAAGAATCTTTAGCACAGCAACACACAAATATCATACGAATAGCAAGACAAATGACAGATTAGCCATGTGGAAAAATTCTGCACTAAAATTAAGCAAACGGGAGATGGGTACCAGCGTCGCCTATCCAACCGTTTGCAAAGGGTGGCATTTATGGCAAATTCTCCTTACAGTAGAAGCTTATCTTGCAGGGGACTTTACAAGGCCGTTCTGTATGCATGTATTTATATCACAGTTACATGAATGTTTCCGTGTGGTAACGGCGTAAGAATGTTACCACTCTCTTTCTCCCCGAGGATGTCGGGATGGCGACTAAGGGAAAACGCCTTGGATATCGTTATGGTCACCGATAGATGGCGGGATATTCATCTCTAAAAATGTCAGACTAAAATAACCAGACCGAAGAAGGGCAGCAGCGTCTTAGGTGCGGATGTTCTGATACTGCGATCGCCAATCCGCTTTTCAAGCGTGGCGATTATGGCAAATCCTTGGGAGAGGATGTCTGTCTATGTCCTGCAGCATAACAGGCCGTTATGCAGGTATTATGTAACATAAATGTGTAGTACCGTCGATGTTTCCGGTTCTGTAACACAACAGTGTAATGTATATGATGTTGTCCTATGTAAATATAATTTAATATTCACGAGTATTCATTATAAATCACAATAGCTACTCGATGGATGGGTGATCGCAATTCGACTTATGTACGATTTATATTGTTGGCTGTATTTATGTCTAAACATAAATACGGCGTCTGGCTCACCACCTGTCACGTTGGTCCAAACAATCTGTGAAAAGTGGGTCGAAAGGGCTTAATTTTCTAGACCTCTGTCTACCTCAGCATTGGAAATATGCTTCAAGATATACACTCCAAATTTAAAATTTAAAAACATAACGGTAAACCAAACATTTATCCAATGACGTATGAATGAATAGAGTGTACACCATATTGTTGTTGATTTCGTTACAGGAATAGAAAGATGGAAAGCAACGCGCTGCGTTCTCACTATGGCGGCCATGTTTGTTTGTAAACATTCTTTTGACGTATAACTGCCGATGGGAAATGGAACAGACGCGTTGACTGTTGCGACAGGCCTCTAAAGAAATTACGACTTAAAAATATTCCACTATTAAATATCAGCTTTTATCCGTGGCTTCGCTCGCTTCATGTCTTTGAAGAACTGTTAAATTATATATACATTATCTCCGCGCCATTCCCAAATACAGAGATAGATAGAGGTCTAAACAATTAAGTCGTTTTGACCCTCCTTCCATCGAAGATATTTATGGGATAACGTGACAGGTGGTGAGCTCGTCGCCGTCTCAATGTCCAAGCCCAAGATATATCAACCCAGTGGAACAAGCCTGACACCTGGTGATCGAACTCGAGTTTCTTGACTCGAAATTCTGATCACCCAACCACTCGGCTAATTGTTAAGTTTATAATCATTATCATTAGAATGTAAACAAAATTATAATATGATTATTCCTGGGTATGCCAGAAGCAGCATAAAAGCATCAATGCCGTAGAGATGCGATCTCTCCGTAAAACCTGCGGCGTTACCTTGACGGAAAAAAAGAAAAGAAAAGAGATTCGCAATATGGCAGGTTTCAAAGATGACTGGTGGTGATAAATTACCACTAAAATTGATAAGATCTTGCTTCGATGGCTTGGCAACGTTGAGCGAAGATGTGAAAGCCAAATGGTGAAGAAATATATAGCGCGAAAGATGGGTGATCGGAGATCGAGTCAAGAGACCCGAGTTCAATCTTTAGGTGGTGGGCTCGTACCAATAAATTGTTTAAAAAATATGTGTACGATTTATATGATTGGCTTGAACGTAAAGACGGCGATGATGTCACCGTCTGTCACGATGTCCTAAAAATAACTTCCTTGAAAGGGCGGTCGAAAGGACTTAAATGACAAGACCTCTGTGTACCCAATATTTGGTATAGCGTGGAAAGGTATTATCTATAAATAGGACAAATATACATATGCTACATAACTATCTCAACATACAGAACAAATATAGTAGTATACAAAGGTCTTTCGACTCACCTTCCACCGAAGACATTTTTAGGACAACGTGACAGGTGATGACCCCGTAGCCACCTTTCTGTCCAAGCCAACGGTACTAATCGTGCATAGGTTTTTGAAAAACCCTTTGGTATGAGCCTTGGGGACTGGTCTCTTGTCTCAAATTCCGATCACCCAACCACTCGGCTATCGTGACTAATTTAAATTATTATTGGAATGGAATTATTATTGTCAACGCTAACAATAGAATAAGAACGAAATATTTTCGAACTAAATTAGCAATTCGCTAAAATACTTAACACTTTCAAAGCGGAATTCTCGAGCTATCAGATTTATCTTTAACTCGAAGAGGCGTAACTAAATGAAAGAAAGTTATCAAGTTGGTCGAATAAAGATCAATTAAAGTTTTGAACGTTTTCTAATAACTTCATTTGCTTCATTTAATTTAGGAGTCTTCATGGTTTCATTTATTTAATTTAAAATTCTCTTCATGATTTATTATTTATCTATTTATTAAAATAGACCAACAGAATTTCATACAAATATTCTTTACCACTTCTAAATTATAACACATTTGTTTGTGAATGCCAATAGATAGATAGATAGATAGATAGATAGATAGATAGAAAGATAAATTGTTTATTTGGTCACTACAGCTAACATACAATTAGCAACTTAAACAAACTTTTAGACACAAAATTATGGTGAAACTAAGAACTAACAAAAATACTTAACACTTTCAAAGCGGAATTCTCGAGCTATAAGATTTATCTTTAACTCGAAGAGGCGTAACTAAATGAAAGAAAGTTATCAAGTTGGTCGAATAAAGATCAATTAAAGTTTTGAACGTTTTCTAATAACTTCATTTGCTTCATTTAATTTAGGAGTCTTCATGGTTTCATTTATTTAATTTAAAATTCTCTTCATGATTTATTATTTATCTATTTATTAAAATAGACCAACAGAATTTCATACAAATATTCTTTACCACTTCTAAATTATAACACATTTGTTTGTGAATGCCAATAGATAGATAGAAAGATAAATTGTTTATTTGGTCACTACAGCTAACATACAATTAGCAACTTAAACAAACTTTTAGACACAAAATTATGGTGAAACTAAGAACTAACAAAAATACTTAACACTTTCAAAGCGGAATTCTCGAGCTATAAGATTTATCTTTAACTCGAAGAGGCGTAACTAAATGAAAGAAAGTTATCAAGTTGGTCGAATAAAGATCAATTAAAGTTTTGAACGTTTTCTAATAACTTCATTTGCTTCATTTAATTTAGGAGTCTTCATGGTTTCATTTATTTAATTTAAAATTCTCTTCATGATTTATTATTTATCTATTTATTAAAATAGACCAACAGAATTTCATACAAATATTCTTTACCACTTCTAAATTATAACACATTTGTTTGTGAATGCCAATAGATAGATAGAAAGATAAATTGTTTAAAAATATGTGTACGATTTATATGATTGGCTTGAACGTAAAGACGGCGACGATGTCACCGTCTGTCACGATGTCCTAAAAATAACTTCCTTGAAAGGGCGGTCGAAAGGACTTAAATGACAAGACCTCTGTATACCCAATATTTGGTATAGCGTGGAAAGGTATTATCTATAGATAGGACAAATATACATATGCTACATAACTATCTCAACATACAGAACAAATATAGTAGTATACAAAGGTCTTTCGACTCACCTTCCACCGAAGACATTTTTAGGACAACGTGACAGGTGATGACCCCGTAGCCACCTTTCTGTCCAAGCCAACAGTACTAATCGTGCATAGGTTTTTGGAAAACCCTTTGGTATGAGCCTTGGGGACTGGTCTCTTGTCTCAAATTCCGATCACCCAACCACTCGGCTATCGTGACTAATTTAAATTATTATTGAATTGTGCCATCTTGTTTCATTCCGACCTGCAAAAATGCCAGCGACCTTACGACGGAGGATGGTTCTATTTAATATTTAAGTAACGCAATCATTTATTTAAACATTTTTTTAGTTTTTAAGGTTATAAACATAATTGTTAAATAATTAATATAAAACAAAGCTACAAAGAAACAGCTGACGCTACTGGTATATAAGTTTCAGTGGAAGAATATTTTGTATAAATTTGTATAGCACTATGATGGTTTTTCAAATACAAAAAATAACTATGAAAACTGATCTATACGTAGTAAAAATATTGAATAAATAATATATAAATATCTTCACGCAATTCTCAATGCAGGGGTAGACGGAGATCTAGTCTAAACAATTAAGTCCCTTTGACCCACCTTCCATAAAAGATATTTTTGGGACAACGTGACAAGTGGTAAGCCCGTCGTCGTCTTAATATCGAAGTCAACAATGTAATTCGTACATAAGTTTATGAAAAACACATTGGTACGAGCCTGTCACCTGGGGATAGAACTCGGGTCATTTCACTCGAAATTCCGACCGCCCGACCACTCGGATATCGTGACTTCTATATATTCTTCTTCGTGATGTTTTATTCGTGGCTATAGTAAAAATGTTACGTATAAAAATTAAATAAATATCTTCACGCAATTCTCAATGCAGGGGTAGACGGAGATCTAGTCTAAACAATTAAGTCCCTTTGACCCACCTTCCATAAAATATATTTTTGGGACAACGTGACAAGTGGTAAGCCCGTCGTCGTCTTAATATCGAAGTCAACAATGTAATTCGTACATAAGTTTATGAAAAACACATTGGTACGAGCCTGTCACCTGGGGATAGAACTTGGGTCATTTCACTCGAAATTCCGACCGCCCGACCACTCGGATATCGTGACTTCTATATATTCTTCTTCGTGATGTTTTATTCGTGGCTATAGTAAAAATGTTACGTATAAAAATTAAATAAATATCTTCACGCAATTCTCAATGCAGGGGTAGACGGAGATCTAGTCTAAACAATTAAGTCCCTTTGACCCACCTTCCATAAAATATATTTTGGGACAACGTGACAGACAGTAAGCCCGTCGCCGTCTTAATGTCCAAGCCGATGATATAATTCGTACATAAGTTTATGAAAAACACATTGGTACGAGCCTGTCACCTGGGGATAGAACTCGGGTCATTTCACTCGAAATTCCGACCGCCCGACCACTCGGATATCGTGACTTCTATATATTCTTCTTCGTGATGTTTTATTCGTGGCTATAGTAAAAATGTTACGTATAAAAATTAAATAAATATCTTCACGCAATTCTCAATGCAGGGGTAGACGGAGATCTAGTCTAAACAATTAAGTCCCTTTGACCCACCTTCCATAAAATATATTTTGGGACAACGTGACAGACAGTAAGCCCGTCGTCGTCTTAATATCGAAGTCAACAATGTAATTCGTACATAAGTTTATGAAAAACACATTGGTACGAGCCTGTCACCTGGGGATAGAACTCGGGTCATTTCACTCGAAATTCCGACCGCCCGACCACTCGGATATCGTGACTTCTATATATTCTTCTTCGTGATGTTTTATTCGTGGCTATAGTAAAATGTTACGTATAAAAATTAAATAAATATCTTCACGCAATTCTCAATGCAGGGGTAGACGGAGATCTAGTCTAAACAATTAAGTCCCTTTGACCCACCTTCCATAAAATATATTTTGGGACAACGTGACAAGTGGTAAGCCCGTCGTCGTCTTAATATCGAAGTCAACAATGTAATTCGTACATAAGTTTATGAAAAACACATTGGTACGAGCCTGTCACCTGGGGATAGAACTCGGGTCATTTCACTCGAAATTCCGACCGCCCGACCACTCGGATATCGTGACTTCTATATATTCTTCTTCGTGATGTTTTATTCGTGGCTATAGTAAAATGTTACGTATAAAAATTAAATAAATATCTTCACGCAATTCTCAATGCAGGGGTAGACGGAGATCTAGTCTAAACAATTAAGTCCCTTTGACCCACCTTCCATAAAATATATTTTGGGACAACGTGACAAGTGGTAAGCCCGTCGTCGTCTTAATATCGAAGTCAACAATGTAATTCGTACATAAGTTTATGAAAAACACATTGGTACGAGCCTGTCACCTGGGGATAGAACTCGGGTCATTTCACTCGAAATTCCGACCGCCCGACCACTCGGATATCGTGACTTCTATATATTCTTCTTCGTGATGTTTTATTCGTGAATGCCAATAGATAGATAGATAGAAAGATAAATTGTTTATTTGGTCACTACAGCTAACATACAATTAGCAACTTAAACAAACTTTTAGACACAAAATTATGGTGAAACTAAGAACTAACAAAAATACTTAAAAGCAATCAATCGAAAGCTATTTCATAGCTGTTTAAATAAAAATAAAAATAAAAATAAAAATAAAAATAAAAATAAAAATAAAAATAAAAATAAAAATAAAAATAAAAATAAAAATAAAAATAAAAATAAAAATAAAAATAAAAATAAAAATAAAAATAAAAATAAAAATAAAAATAAAAATAAAAATAAAAATAAAAATAAAAATAAAAATAAAAATAAAAATAAAAATAAAAATAAAAATAAAAATAAAAATAAAAATAAAAATAAAAATAAAAATAAAAATAAAAATAAAAATAAAAATAAAAATAAAAATAAAAATAAAAATAAAAATAAAAATAAAAATAAAAATAAAAATAAAAATAAAAATAAAAATAAAAATAAAAATAAAAATAAAAATAAAAATAAAAATAAAAATAAAAATAAAAATAAAAATAAAAATAAAAATAAAAATAAAAATAAAAATAAAAATAAAAATAAAAATAAAAATAAAAATAAAAATAAAAATAAAAATAAAAATAAAAATAAAAATAAAAATAAAAATAAAAATAAAAATAAAAATAAAAATAAAAATAAAAATAAAAATAAAAATAAAAATAAAAATAAAAATAAAAATAAAAATAAAAATAAAAATAAAAATAAAAATAAAAATAAAAATAAAAATAAAAATAAAAATAAAAATAAAAATAAAAATAAAAATAAAAATAAAAATAAAAATAAAAATAAAAATAAAAATAAAAATAAAAATAAAAATAAAAATAAAAATAAAAATAAAAATAAAAATAAAAATAAAAATAAAAATAAAAATAAAAATAAAAATAAAAATAAAAATAAAAATAAAAATAAAAATAAAAATAAAAATAAAAATAAAAATAAAAATAAAAATAAAAATAAAAATAAAAATAAAAATAAAAATAAAAATAAAAATAAAAATAAAAATAAAAATAAAAATAAAAATAAAAATAAAAATAAAAATAAAAATAAAAATAAAAATAAAAATAAAAATAAAAATAAAAATAAAAATAAAAATAAAAATAAAAATAAAAATAAAAATAAAAATAAAAATAAAAATAAAAATAAAAATAAAAATAAAAATAAAAATAAAAATAAAAATAAAAATAAAAATAAAAATAAAAATAAAAATAAAAATAAAAATAAAAATAAAAATAAAAATAAAAATAAAAATAAAAATAAAAATAAAAATAAAAATAAAAATAAAAATAAAAATAAAAATAAAAATAAAAATAAAAATAAAAATAAAAATAAAAATAAAAATAAAAATAAAAATAAAAATAAAAATAAAAATAAAAATAAAAATAAAAATAAAAATAAAAATAAAAATAAAAATAAAAATAAAAATAAAAATAAAAATAAAAATAAAAATAAAAATAAAAATAAAAATAAAAATAAAAATAAAAATAAAAATAAAAATAAAAATAAAAATAAAAATAAAAATAAAAATAAAAATAAAAATAAAAATAAAAATAAAAATAAAAATAAAAATAAAAATAAAAATAAAAATAAAAATAAAAATAAAAATAAAAATAAAAATAAAAATAAAAATAAAAATAAAAATAAAAATAAAAATAAAAATAAAAATAAAAATAAAAATAAAAATAAAAATAAAAATAAAAATAAAAATAAAAATAAAAATAAAAATAAAAATAAAAATAAAAATAAAAATAAAAATAAAAATAAAAATAAAAATAAAAATAAAAATAAAAATAAAAATAAAAATAAAAATAAAAATAAAAATAAAAATAAAAATAAAAATAAAAATAAAAATAAAAATAAAAATAAAAATAAAAATAAAAATAAAAATAAAAATAAAAATAAAAATAAAAATAAAAATAAAAATAAAAATAAAAATAAAAATAAAAATAAAAATAAAAATAAAAATAAAAATAAAAATAAAAATAAAAATAAAAATAAAAATAAAAATAAAAATAAAAATAAAAATAAAAATAAAAATAAAAATAAAAATAAAAATAAAAATAAAAATAAAAATAAAAATAAAAATAAAAATAAAAATAAAAATAAAAATAAAAATAAAAATAAAAATAAAAATAAAAATAAAAATAAAAATAAAAATAAAAATAAAAATAAAAATAAAAATAAAAATAAAAATAAAAATAAAAATAAAAATAAAAATAAAAATAAAAATAAAAATAAAAATAAAAATAAAAATAAAAATAAAAATAAAAATAAAAATAAAAATAAAAATAAAAATAAAAATAAAAATAAAAATAAAAATAAAAATAAAAATAAAAATAAAAATAAAAATAAAAATAAAAATAAAAATAAAAATAAAAATAAAAATAAAAATAAAAATAAAAATAAAATAAAATAAAATAACACGTGAATGATGCTTAAGTGACTTCATTTCATGTTTCGCGATTTAGAACACTCGATCACGTGACGCGCCTGTGACGTATTTAATTATTTTTCAATTGTGCCATCTTGTTTCATTCCGACCTGTAAAAATGCCAGCGACCTTACGACGGAGGATGGTTCTATTTAATATTTAAGTAACGCAATCATTTATTTATACATTTTTTAGTTTTTAAGGTTATAAACATAATTGTTCAATAATTAATATAAAACAAAGCTACAAAGAAACAGCTGACGCTACTGGTATATAAGTTTCAGTGGGAGAATATTTTGTATAAATTTGTATAGCCGTATGATGGTTTTTCAAATACAAAAAATAACTATGAAAACTGATCTATACGTAGTAAAAATATTGAATAAATAATATATAAATATCTTCACGCAATTCCCAATACAGGGGTAGACAGAGGTCAAGTCTAGACAATCAAGTCCCTTTGACCCACCTTCCATAAAATATATTTTGGGACAACGTGACAGGTGGTGAGCCTGTCGCCGTCTTTATGTCCAAGCCAACGATGAAATTCGTACATAAGTTTATGAAAAACACATTGGTACGAGCCTGTCACCTGGGGATAGAACTCGGGTCATTTCACTCGAAATTCCGACCGCCCGACCACTCGGATATCGTGACTTCTATATATTCTTCTTCGTGATGTTTTATTCGTGGCTATAGTAAAAATGTTACGTATAAAAATTAAATAAGGTCTCATTTAAGTCGATTGGTGACCGCACGAAATCCCATTGTGTGGTATCACGTTATTTTTCACGATGAACACGGAAACTGTCTAACCGATTTTCACGCATTTTTTTTGTATTGCTGTAGTCACGATAGCCCAGTGTTTGAGTGAATTTCGAGTCAAGATACCAGAGTTCGATTCTAAGAGGCTCGACAGCATAATGTTTTTTTCTTTCAAAACTTATAGACGTTTATGTTGTTATGCAGTTATAAAAAATTAAATAAATATCTTCACGCAATTCCCAATACATGGGTAGACAGATTTTTAGTCTAGACAATTAAATCCCTTCTTCGCCCCTTCCACCGAAGATATTTTCGGGACAACGTGACAGACAGTAAGCCCGTCGCCGTCTTAATGTCCAAGCCGATGATATAATTCGTACATAGGTTCTTTTTGAAAAACCTTTTGGTACGAGCCTGCCACCACTCGGGTCTATCGACTTGAAATTCCAACCAGCCAACAACTCGGCTATTGTGTCTATATCGAAGCAGTTAAATCTGAATTACCAGTAATAGAGGTACACGGAGGTGTAGTAATTCTGTCTGCCCCCAGTGTTGGTAACGGCGTATATTTTGCTGGCGTGCCTAAGACATGATAGTTTTTGTCGCGTATTTTTAACTAAAGGGGGCTCGCTAGTAAATTTATATGAATATAAATTTATATTTATATAGTAATATTTATATAAATAAGCAAATAATATGTTCTGATATACTATTTTTACTTTCCATAAATCTTCAAACAATCGCCGTTTTAGTTTCTAAGTCACCAATACAGATCGTTTCAAAAAATTACTTTTGGAAAAACTCATTGCTATGAGCCTTCCTCCTGGGTATTAAACTCGAATCTTCTGATTCTAATCCCAAATCCAATCATAAGTGTACAAAATATCTTCAATATTATTTCTTTCTTCTTATTGCCTCTTAATATTATTCTTAATATTATTTCTTCATTACATTTACAATTAGTTTTACAGAAACAATTTACGAAAACTTGACAAATAACGCAAACTTTTTGTAGAATCTTACTTCGAAATACTTTTGTGAAGTTTACCAATTTTTTTTTTTAACTTTAGATCAATCTTTTGTATTGTGCCAGCGATCAGTCTATTTTCCCCTAAAAATATATCCCCTAAAAGTATATTATACTTATCGTATTCTTTATGTTCAACAATATAAATCGTACATAAGTTTCTAATAAACCGATTGGTAAAAGCCTACCACCAGGGGATCGAACTCAGGTCTCCTAATTCGAATTTCGATCACCCAACTCAGCTATTAAATTTTCGCTAAGTGCAAACAATTTTCAGCTACATCACACGGAAAATGGAGAATCCTTTTTACGATCATCGTAAAGTTCATACTAAGGATATATACACACAGAACCATCGGTATTTTAAGTGCGTCGTAAGGCATTGATTTTTTTTCTAATGCAAACAGAGGTCGAGAAAACAGTCCGTCCCACATTAAAAATATTACACATCATATCGTTTGTTTTTCCAAATACTATTTATAGAAACAAAATTATGTTATTATTTACAATACTTATTAACTTAAAACTACTATAATCGCAGAGCCTTCGTTTTTCCAAATACATTATTTAAAGAAACAAATTTATGTTGATATTTACAATACTTGTTAACTAAAAACTACTATAATCGCAGAGCCCTACTCCTATATCGTTTTAAAATAATACATACCATATAATTAATCATACATACCATTATGTACTTTGTGCATAAACGCTTAAATATCTTCACGCAATTCCCAATACAGGGGTAGACAGAGGTCAAGTCTAGACAATCAAGTCCCTTTGACCCACCTTCCACCGAAGATATTTTCGGGACAACGTGACAGGTGGTGAGCCTGTCGCCGTCTTTATGTCCAAGCCAACGATGAAATTCGTACATAAGTTTTTAAAAAACTCATTGGTACTGCCACCTGGGGATCGAACTCAGGTCTCTCGACTCGAAATTCCGACCACCCAACAACTTGGCTATTGTGACTTTTAATATAAATATAATAGCGTAAATATCCTACGCACTATATCCTACATACCACATCGATTTAACATAATATAAAATATCATTATTTTATATTCTTGCAGTTTCCTGTGAAGTCACGATAGCCGAGTGGTAGGGTGGTCGGAATTTCGAGACAGAAAACCCGAGTTCGATCCCCAGGTGGCAAGCTCGTACCAATGAAAAAAATATAAAAAAATATCTTCACGCAATTTCCAATACAGGTGTAGACAGAGGTCTAGTCTAGACATTTTAAGTCCCTTCGACCCACCTTCCATCGAAGATATTTTCGGGACAACGTGACAGGTGGTGAGCCCGTCGCCGTCTTTATGTCCAAGCCAACGATATAATTTGTACATAGGTTTTTAGAAAAACCCATTGTACCAATGGGTCGTGAATGTGGGTCGAAGGGACGTAACTGTCTAGACTAGACCTCTGTCTACCCCTGTATTGGGAATTGCAGTGTCCCGTATTGTGGTAAGAACCTTTCTCCAGAGCTTATTTGAGACAACGTAACAGGTAGTGAGCTTATCGCCTACTTAAAGTCAAATTCACCTAGATGGTTCTACTTCGGATACTAGTTATTATCGGGCCCGTCAGATGAAGTCCTGCCTACTTGTTTGCAGCACCACCTACCACTACCACCTACCTTCGAGAATAGCGATACGTGAGAATCGAATTAAACGTATGCAGAATATATTTTCGAATCCTCCTAAACACACAAAAATATTCATTAAAATTGACCCTGTCGTTTATAATTACTTTAGACATAACTTAACTATAGAACCGACACATCATCCTTCATTAAAGGCGGAATACGAATTATTATTGTTAAAAAGTATATCAACATCGCACACATATATACATAGATAGTGGCCTGTTAAAGTCCTCTCCAGGACATAGGCCTCTCATAGGGAGGACTTGTCATAATCGCCTCGCTTGGCAAGCGGATTGGCGATCGCAGTACCAGACCACTCGCACCTTTGACGCTGCTGCTCATTTTCGGTCTAATAATTTTAATCTGATATTTTTAGAGATGGTTATCCCGTCATCTATCGCTTGCCATAACGGTATTCAAGGCAGTTTCCCTTAGTCACCTCTTACGACATCCACGGGAAGAAAGGGAGTGGCAATATTCTTACGCCGTTACCCCAGCGAGACAACATCGTATAGGAATACTTAATGACCCCCTTAAAATCCGACTTAGGGAAAAGCCTAAAAGGCCTAAAAATCCGCAACAGAAAATACTTCTACAGGTTGACTTTACGGGGTGACAGCCTTGTTGGAAATCACTCCCGATAGATGGCGAGATCTTCAACATACCAGAAGAAATTTAGCAGACGAGTAAGGAGCAGCAGCAGCAACTGTTTGGGGCTGCATACTCAAGGAGCTGGAGAGGCTTATGTCCTGCAGTGGAATTAATTTATTAGAAGTAAGAAAGTATATATTTGAAGACGTATCGTCCTGCCTTTTCCATTAAATCATGTCAATAAACATTTGATTAAAGAACAAATTGCTTAGCTTTAGAGTTATTCCAATAATTTTCATCATCGCATCTATTGGAAGTTAAAACGAGGGGTTATCCTTAATGGCACCGACAGATACTTACGACTTCAAAAGTCCAATCTTTAAGCTATCATCTCCTTTCATCGGAACGACCTCGGATTCGAACTCGTGCGATTAAACGAAGAAAATGTCAAAAAGTAATTAGAACTTTTTGGATTAGCGATGCTTAAATAGGTTAGTTAATCTTTAGGATTAGTAGTCCTAAAATAAGTCGGTATTTTGGAAACAACTCCAGATATTTTGTACTATGTATTTATTTAGTATGGTCATGTTTATACTAACTGTGACTGCTATTTTCCTAAAAAAAACATAACAAATACGAATAAAAAATATATCTTCACACCATTCTCAATACAGGGGTAGACAGAGTTAAGTCGTTTCGATCCAGTTTCCACCGAAGACATTTTTGGGACAACGTGACCCGTTACCGTCTTTATGTGCAAGCTAACCATATAAATCGTACATAAGTTTTAAATAAAACCCATTGGTACGAGCCTTGGGGATCGAACTCAGGTCTCTACTAAAATTCCGATCCTAACTATTCCTCTATCGTGACTTCAACTACATTATAGTTTATATCTCCCCACTCTATCCACCCTTCATCAGCGCTTTAATCCGGTACAATGAGCAAGCGTTCAATACCGTACAAACGCTTCACTAACTGATCTAACTCTTGCTTTGATACATAAATCAACTAGAAAATTATAAATGAACTATTAATATCTGCTGTATTATATCTTAATAGCTTCAGCAAACAAATTCTTCCGCGTATTATCTAGAAATTTCCTTCATCTTGGCGACCTCCGTGGACGCGTACCGTAAACACCGGTTTTCAAGGTGTGTCCACTCGAGGTCCCGGTTTCGATTCCCGGTCGGTTAAATGTAGAAAAATTACTTTTTCTCGGGTCTGGGTGTTTGTGGTGCCTACGTTGTTTCCGATTCTTGTACCACAAATGCTTCAGCATCTTACATTGGTATCGGAACAATGTATGTGAAGTGTAAATTCATCAAAACGGCCCGTAAAGTCCATTGTAATACATAGACCACACCCGTACCAAAGGGTTTGCCTTAATCGCTAAGCTTGGCAACCCTATTTATTAACCGCAGTACCAGACACTATATTGGGATACGTCTCGATATATATGTATATTTCGACACGGTTATCCCGACTTTTGTCGATAATCAATTGTAATTTCAAGGCTTTTCCCTTAGTCTAACAGTGGAAGAGCCACGCATCAGCTTTTGTTGTTGCATGAGTGGGCCGGCTCGACCGGGGAAGTACCACGACCTCACAGAATACCGGCGTAAAGTAGAAGTCTAAAAAAACTTCTGCGTTTCGTCTGGTGAGTGCAGGTAACCGAAGTGCAGGTAATCACTTACCATCACGTGAGCCGCCTGCTCGTTTGCCGACCTTCACCTTCACCAATGTGAAGAAAGGGATTGTCTTATTTGGATATTGGATCTTATTTGGATTTCTTATTGGGATATTCTTACGCCGTAACCGAACAGCAAGAAAGTTCCTAAGAATATTTTTATATATTTTATTTTTAATTCTTTATCTTTAAGGCTTTAAGGAATTAAAGATATTAAAGAGATTTTTAATTTATGAAAAAAAAATTGTGAAAAGGTAAGGTTTCTGGGATGAGAAAACAAAAACAACGAAGGCATCATAAACAACCAGACAGAAAAAAGATTTCTACATTGATACGTCCGTCAATCAAACCAGGGACCTCAGAGCTGGTGACACCATGAATATCGGCGTGTTACTCGTCCACAGACGTCGTATTGTTACTGGGTAAGCTTAAAATAGAAAATAGTTTCTATTTTGATAACGTTTCTAAATTAGAACCAAGGGAATAAATGGGAGACAGTTGCCCTGTGCTCCCCCTATCCCTCTTTATTTCCCGTTTTCCAATTTATAACGTAATTTCAGACCTCCTTGGTGTTTTGAGTGTACGCTTGTACAACACGGACAGAAAGCTGAGTCTCTGGAAACTGAATGTGGTCTCCCAATTTGGTCCCTAATTTAGAATTATTAAAGCTTATTTTTGGTACCATTGTCTTTATATTTACTAACTATCCACGCGCCATTTGCCAATACCTTTCAATTCCTACAAGTAAAGGAATCTGATTAAGTAGTTTTGGGTATGTAAGTAGGTAAATACTCGGTACATTGCAGTGTAACACGCCCGGCAAAGCTGTTCCATAATTATTCCGTTTTACAGTCGGTTTATTGACCGTTAAAAGCTTTTATTGCCTTCTCAAGTTCTATTTAGGAAAAATTCTCTTACGTTTATCACTGCATAAATTAATTTTAAACGATTTAACAAAACTGTATAATCTGTTTGAGAATGAATTAAAAGTATACCTCACCCTCTTTCTTAAGATTACTGTACGTACTTTCTTAACGACAGATGGCGGAATAATCATAATAATACATACATAGATACATAGATAGGGACAATATCACATACATTGCTCTGACCCCAAAGTTAGTACCTAAAGCAACTACGTTCGTACCACCTAGATACGGAATCGGAAACAGGTACGGTACCACAAACACTGAGCCATGAAAATTTACAAAAAGTGTTGCCTATACTAATCCTTCCGAAAAACGAATCCGGGCCCTTGGGGTTGGCAACAAGTGAAAACTGGTGTGTACACCACTCGTCCATAGAGGTCGTGAAAATGTATGTAAAGTATAAAAGTGGCTCCGATAGCCTAATTGTTACTAAAAATTGTTGTTAAGGGTCGAGAAAAAGTTCTGAAGTAGCATATACGTATGTTTGAGGTTTCCTATCTCAACCAGAGTGACAACTTCCATTAGAAAAAAAAATATACTCTCGCCATTTTCAATACATAGGTAGACAGAAGCCTAGAATCTAGACAATTAAATCTTTTCGATCCTCGTTCCATCGAAGATATTTTTTGCGACAACGTGCTATGCGGTGAGCCCGATACCGTCTTTATTCCAACGATATAATTGGTACTTATTCTGATAAGCTCGTCACTGTTTTTATGTACAAGCCCACGATGTCAATCGTACACAAGATTTGAAAAAACCCATTAGTTCGAGCCTTGGGCGAATCGAACTCGGGTCTCTTGACTCAAATTTCGATCAACCACCCAATTTGCTGTCATGTAATTGTACAGATAAATATTCATATAGACATATGAACATCGATGACTCAAGTACAAACATTCATATTCATCTCACAAACTAGGCTACAGGATGGTCAAATTTATTCTCATAATTTTTCCCAAATACTGAATAATACAGATCAAGTTCAGTGGAAATATTACCTAATTTGCAATTATTTCAACGAAAGTAAGTCACGATAGCCAAGTGGTTGGGTGATTGGGTTTCTGTTTAAGCGACTCGAGTTCGATCCCCAGGTGGCAGGCAGTAACAATGGGTTTTTCAAAAACTTATGTACGCATTATATCGTTGGCTTGGAGATAAAGACGACGACGCTCACCACTTATCACGATGTCCCGAAAATGTCTTCGGTGGAAGGTGGTTTTAAGGGACTTAATTGTCTAGACTAGACCCCTGTCTACCCCGGTATTGGGAATTGCGAGAAGATATTTTATTTATAGAATATTCTAACTTTTCGATGACACAGTACTCTGTCATCTCCGTAATTACTTTACGAAGTCGAGCCAAAGGTCGGGTGAGAACGACATTCGCTTTTATTAGTTAGAGATCGGCTTTATTTGGATAGACATCAAACGAGTCGTGTGAAAGCGATTTTCGGAGTTCTCAAAGAGTAGAATGAAATGTTTACGTAATCAAAAAGACCGAGATAATTATGTAAAATCCTTCTTGAAAGAGAGGTCTGTGTTTAGGTAGAAATTTTCAGATCTTTAGGTAAATAATAATGTTTAGAAAGGACGTTGTCTTAACGATTTATTTTATATATGTTACTACTGAAAAGCAGCAGCATCTAAGGTGATAGATGTCTGCTACAGTGTTCGTCAATCTGCTTACCAAGCATGTTGATTATGGCCAACACTCCCGTACAGGAGAGGTCAGCCCAACGAACCAACGACAAGAGTCCATTCCGCAGGCAGTAGGCTCATACCAATGAGATTCTCAAAACTTATATACGATTTATATCGTGGGAATGGACTTAAGACGGTGATAAGTTCACCACCTGTCACGATGTCCGAAAATAGGCGCCGGTGATACTTACATCAATCCATTTTGGTACGTCTTATGCACCAAAAAGGATTGATATAATGCATCATTCTAATAATGACTATATTCTAAGTTTCAGCTGTAGAACAATGAAAAACAAACCTGAGTGTACTACAACCTAGTTCAGCCGACTGCAAAGAGAATATAACCGCTTGGTTTCGAATATGTAAAAACATAAGTTAAAAACTTGAAAACACGCTACATTTTCCCAACTTTTATTCTCACCAAACTTTCCACGTTTAAAACTTTAACCATTAAAAGCTCTTTTTATATGAAGAGCTTCTCTTTTACAGCTCTACACTTTATGGTGGAATCGCTACACGGAATGTGGCTTCAAACTTCGAATGAAATATGTAAATCATTTAAAAAATGGGTACGAATTCAAAATAAATCTGCTAGTGAAAAGCCTTACCGGAAAAAGTTTTACAAGTAGAAATGTTTTATTTTAAAAAACACTATTTACATTTGATGTATATTCACTATTCAAGTATGTACGATGATTTTAGTATTTAGTGAAATTAAAAAGATAAAATAACTGACACGGGCAGGATTCCAACCTGACCAATTTTAGTCTTTCCAAACCAACGATGTGACTAGTGATGAACGTGTCATATTGTCTTAGTTCAATACTGGGGTAGACTGAGGTCTAGACAATCAAATCCTTTCGACCTACGTTTCACCGAAGACATTTTATGGGACTATATGACAGTCTTCACAGTCGCCGTGTTTATGTCCAAGGCTACCATAAAAATCGTGCATAGGCTTTATTTTAATAAAACCCACCAATAGCCTTTCACCTGGTTTCGAACTGCGGTCTCTTGACCCGAATTCTGATGTGTTCAAGCCAGCAATTGCTTCTTTTATATAAAAGTTTACTTATTATGGTCTGCTTTTTTCGAGATGATTATCCCATCATCTGGTAGTAGCCATTAATATTGTCACTGCTTTTCTCTTAGCCACCTATTACCACATCCTACGAGGAGAAAAGGAGTGCCATATTCATAAGCCGTTACCGCCACGGTCTGTATAAATAATAGCTTCCTTAATAGTGACCCTGCCTTCGAAGCTAAGGGTTCGGTTGGTTGGGGTTCGAATCCTGCTTGTGGCAAATATTTGTGTAATGTATATGAACGTTTGTCCTAAAGTTAAAGAAGAGTCAATAACGAAGACTCCCAATTTGACAGTTGATGACGTCATCGTCACGAGTGATTGTAAAAAAATGTGTCATTTATCCATGTGGTAACGGCGTCAGTATATTGCCACTCCCATTCGTCCCGAAGGTTTCGTAAGAGTCGACTAAGGGAAACAGCTTTGAATATCGTTATGGCAACCGATAGATGGTGGGATAACCATGTCCAAGAGAGAAAGCTTATTGGTGTAATCACAGACAATATTTTATCTACTAATATTTTATTTACAAATAATGATAAAATTGCTTTTACCCTTTTACCAACAATCCTCATTACACTTGACTGGGTAGCCAGAGAAAACAGATCACTAAGTGTTACACACTAAGTGATACTAAGTGATACAAACCCATTTCGCTTATATCAAATTACATTAAACTCTATTACATGTCATACTCAAATGTGCAATATACGATAGCATTTTAGTTCGGTACCGTAACTAGCATACTCTTTTTTATATCAAAGGTTTAAATATCTCATCCATCGAATAATACGACAAATTGCCGATATGGGTCGAGGGAAAGCTCAGAAGTAGCTAAAACGTAGTTTCATGATTTTCCTATCTCAACAGGAGTGACAACTTCCGTTCGGATAATCGTAAAGTGGGTAATATTTTCAGCTGAATTGGATATAAAAAAGGCAGGGAAGAAATGCTTTTAATTGACATTATAATAATAAGAAAAAATATTTTAACAAAAGTAAAATACATTTCATTGCGTGAAGTCGACTCCATAGACGGCAATATAAAATAAAAATAAAAATAATTTTATAATTTCATAACGATCAATATGAAAGAAAAAAAGAATTACAATTTGTATAACAAAAATTATGTAATAAAAAAAACCAATTGGTTTTAACTTAATCATATACAAAAAATATTAATAATATCGTTAGACCTTTTCCAACACTGTGGTAGACAGAGTTCAAGGCACTTTCCCACCCGACCCACCTTTCACCGAAGACTTTTTTGGGACAACGTAACAGGTGGTGAGACAGTCGCCGTCTTTATGTCCAAGACAACAATGTAAATTGGACATATGTTTTGAAAAAACCCATTGATAAGAGTCTACCGCCAGGGGATCGAACTCGGATATTTCGATTCGAATTCCTATCTCCTGATGACTCGACTATCGTGACTTTTTATTGTGACTGTATGTGATTAAATTTTAAATTATAGATAGGCCGCGGCCATAATGAGCATTCGGGATAATAAGACATTGGATTGATGATCTAAGACCAAACAAACTCATCTTTGATGCTGAGATAGTTATTTCGATTTTGAGGTATTTTTTCGGGCTTATACCCAATCGGCTAGCATTACTACAAAAAAGGTAAATAATATTTTTTTTGCGTGGTATAGTAAAAAATATATATATCTTCACGCAATTCCCAATACAGGGATAGACAGAGGTCGAGTCTAGACAATTAAGTCCCTTCGACCCACCTTCCACCGGGATTTATTTTCGGGACAACGTGACATGTGGTGAGCCCGTCGCCGTCTTCATGTCCAAGCCAACGATATTCGTACATAAAAAAACCCATTGAAAAACCCGGGTCTATTGACTCGAAATTCCGACCACCCAACCACTCGGCTATTGTGATTTGGGTGGTATAGTAGACGAAGTATTTGTGCCTATAGGATGGTCACGCACCAGGCTTGCCAGTGTCGCTATAGTGTATTACATTCGAATACACAATATAGAAAAAATGATTTCTATTATTTTGATTATTGACTCGTCCGGTAATCGAATTCGGGACCTCAGAATTGGCGACACCATGAAAACGGGCGTGTTACGCCCGTTTTCACGGTGTCGCCAATTCCAAGGTGTATTATTACTAGGTAATCTTGAAATAGAAAATAATGAAACTACAAAAAAAAATAATAGACTACAAAAATAAACCGGAAACATATCCCCTAATCCTCCTTCTGTCCCTCTTTCCGTCACGTTTCTCAAATCTTTTCTTAAAAGCACTTTTAGCACTTCTGGTGTTTTGAAGGTACAGGACACAAGAACAACTTGGAAAGAAAGCCAAGTGAAGATCATTTCGGCCCTCAATTTAAAGTTTTAAAAGCTTACTCTGTAGTATTTTTGGTACCGGATTAATATTGCTTACTGCCTTTATATTCACAACTATCCACGCGCCATTTGCCAATACCTTTCAATTCCTACAAGTAAAGGAATCTTATTAGGTAGTTTTGGGTATGTAGGTAGGTAACTACTCGGTACATTGCAGTGTAGCCCGCCCGGCAAAATTCCATAATTGTTCCGTTTTACAGTCGATTTATTGCCTGTTAGAAGCTTTTATTGTCTACTCGAATTCTATTTAGGAAAAATTTTCTTACCTTTATCACTGCGTAAATTAATTTTAAACGATCTAACAAAACTGTATAGTCTGTTTGATAATGAATTAAAGTATCCTCACCCTCTTTCTTAAGATTACTGTACGTACTTTCGGGACGACAGATGGCAGAATAAATATAATAAATATTAATATTCGTACATAAAAACCCATTGAAAAACCCGGGTCTATTGACTCGAAATTCCGACCACCCAACCACTCGGCTATTGTGATTTGGGTGGTATAGTAGACGACGTATTTGTGCCTATAGGATGGTCACGCACCAGGCTTGTCAGTGTCGCTATAGTGTACATTCGAATACACAATATAGAAAAAATGATTTCTATTATTTTGATTATTGACTCGTCCGGTAATCGAATTCGGGACCTCAGAATTGGCGACACCATGAAAACGGGCGTGTTACGCCCGTTTTCACGGTGTCGCCAATTCCGAGGTGTATTATTACAAGGTAATCTTGAAATAGAAAATAATGAAAATACAAAAAAAAATAATAGACTACAAAAATAAACCGGAAACATATCCCCTAATCCTCCTTCTGTCCCTCTTTCCGTCCCGTTTCTCAAATCTTTTCTTAAAAGCACTTTTAGCACTTCTGGTGTTTTGAAGGTACAGGACACAAGAACAACTTGGAAAGAAAGCCAAGTGAAGATCATTTCGGCCCTCAATTTAAAAGGGGTCGGGGTCATTGTAGAAGCGTGCTCGTCGCGACCCCTGCCAGCCCTTTTCAGGGCTGCAATTCTACACAGCTGCGCACCCATGCCAACGAGGGTTAGGGCGTCCCCCCAAGGCGACGCACACCAGTTCGTCCCCGTTGGTGTGAAATGCAGCGCGCAAAGCGGCGATGGGGACCGCCACCCGTCACGCACAGCCCGACACGGCGGAAGGTGGAGGACGGAGTGCAGAGTTGGCACGTGGAATGTTAGAGGAGGCATGAGAGATAAGACGAATGAGTTGATTGAAATAATGAAAGAAAGAGAATTAGATGTCGTGTGTTTGTCGGAGACCAAGCGGAAGGGCAGTGGTACTGAAGAGCTCCCTGGCGGGGCGTTAGCTCTATGGTCCGGAGTCCCGGAGAGCGAGAGCGCCTGCCAGGGAGTGGGGTGCTGCTGTCGTCTCGGTTGGTCGATGTTATGACTGAATATAAGGTTGTGACCTCGAGACTTCTCTGGGTTCGCTTTAAATTGGGACTGACGAAGTTATTCCTTTTGGCTGTTTATGCGCCGGTGGCTTCGTCGTCAGAGCTGAGCTGGAGGAGTTTTGGGAGAATGTAAGAGAAGTTCTAGACTTTATCACTGCGTAAATTAATTTTAAACGATCTAACAAAACTGTATAGTCTGTTTGATAATGAATTAAAGTATCCTCACCCTCTTTCTTAAGATTACTGTACGTACTTTCGGGACGACAGATGGCAGAATAAATATAATAAATAGTAATATTCGTACATACATAGATACACGGATAGGGACAATATTACATACATCGCTCTGATCCCGATGTCAGTAACTAAAGCACCTAGGTTAGTACCCCTTAGTTGCGGAATCGTAAACAGCTAAGGTACCACAAACACGTAGCCAAGAAAATGAAAAAAGTGTTGTCTATATTTCCGGAAAATAAAAAAGTCACGATAGCCGAGTGGTTGGGTGGTCGGAATTTCGAATCAAGAGCCTCGAGTACGATCCCCAGGTGGCAGGCTCGTACCTATATGGTTTTTCAAAAACTTGTTTACGAATTATATCGTTGGCTTGGACATAAAGACGGCGACGAGCTCACCACTTATCACGATGTCCCGAAAATGTCTTCGGTGGAAGGTGGTTTTAAGGGACTTAATTATCTAGACCAGTTCTCTGTCTACCCCGGTATTGGGAATTGCGTGAAGATATTTTATTCATAGAATATTCTAACTTTTCGATGAGACAGTATACTGTCATCTCCGTAATTACTTTACGAAGTCGAGCCTAAGGTCGGATGAGAACGACATTCGCTTTTATTAGTTAGAGATCGGCTTTATTTGGATAGACATCAAACGAGTCGTGTAGAAAGCGATTTTCGGAGTTCTCAAAGAGTAGAATGAAATGTTTACTAGAACAAGAGAGAATGAGAGAAGTATGATCGATTTATTCCTGGTGGATGACCGACTGCGAAAACAGGTGATGGATACGCGAGTGTTCCGAGGTGCTGACCTGGGAACGGATCACTACCTAGTGATTACTAGATTTAGGGTCTGTTCGCGGGTTGGCGCCACCGGACAACGATACCAGAACCACAGTCGGTCGGCAGCATCCGAAGCTGGAAGCTTCAGGAAGCGGACACTAGGAATAAATATCAAGCAAGGGTAGCCGAAAAGCTGGACAGCATTGGTGTTAGGAAAGAATGTGTGGAAGAAATATGGCAGAGCCTTAGAGATGGAATGGTTAGTGCAGCGGAAGACGTGTGTGGAAATGTGAAAAGAGGTAGTAGTAAAAAGGGTGATGCATGGTGGAATGACGAAGTGAAAGAAGCTGTAAATAAGAAGAAGAAAGCATGGTTAGACTACTTGGCCTCTAGTAATGATAAGGATATGAGAGAGAAGAGGAAAGAAAGATATAAGCTTCAGAAAGTTCACACGAAAGCATTGATTGAGGAAGTGCGTGAAAGGAGTAGAATGGAAGCGGACGAAAGGTTGTCGCACAACTTCAAGGAGAACTCCAAACTCTTCTGGAAAGAGGTTGGAAGGACCCGGAGTGGTGCGACAGCCTTAAGAATGAATAAAGTGCTTTCGGGAACCAATGACGTCCTCTCAGAAAAATCGGACGTCATGCAGCGATGGAGCGAATTTTATAGAGAGATGTATGCGTGTGATGATCTTAGTGGGGGATCCGGGGGTGACGCCGTGACTGGTACGCCAGACTCGGACCTCGATGACACTGGGGTCATCAGTATGAAAGAGATTGAATGTGCGATTAGAAGTTTGAAATGTGGTAAGGCTGCGGGACTAGACAGAGTTACTGCTGAAATGGTCAAGTATGGTGGGCCACGCGTCTGGGACAGCTTTCATCTGCTGTGCAATTTTTGCTGGCGAACGGGGGCTGTTCCGGATGATTGGCGATCCGCGGTCATTGTGCCTTTATATAAAGGTAAAGGTTCACATTATGACTGCGGGTGCTATCGGGCGATCAGCTTGACCAGTTTAGCAAGTAAAGTTTACACGAAGGTTTTGACACGTAGGATGCAAGAGAAATCGGAAAGATTTCTATGGGAGGCACAATGCGGATTTAGACCTGGAAGAGGATGCACGGATCAAATGTTTTCTCTCCGCATGATCACGGAGAAGCTTCTGGCTGCTAACCAGAAGATTTTCTGTGCTTTTGTGGATCTTGAGAAAGCATTTGATAAGGTTGTAAGGAAGAAAATGTGGGAACTGTTGCCGGAGTATGGTGTGGATGGTCGATTGCTAAGGGCTGTGCAGTCACTTTACTGTGACTGTAAAGCCTGTGTGCGGGTAGGGCATGACCTGTCACCCATGTTTAGCGTCCAAACGGGCGTAAAACAGGGTTGTGTCATGTCTTCCTGGCTATTCATACTGTATCTCGACAGCTGTTTACAGAAGCTGAAAGATAGCTGTTTGGGTGTGAAATTGGGTGACATAAAAGTAAATTGTCTGCTTTATGCTGATGATGCAGTGCTTATAGCACCATCAGAGGCAGAACTGCAGGCATTAGTCACGTGTATGAAAGAAGAATGTGAAATTAATGGTCTCCGTTTGAATGCTAATAAAACTAAGGTTCTGGTATTTGAAAGGGACGAAGAAAGAACGAAGTGCGAAATTTGGGTAAATCAGGAATGTCTAGAACAGGTGAATGAAATTGTATACTTGGGAAGTGCGTTTAGCCGGGATGGAAGATGTGATTTAGATGTGGACAGGCGTGTCGCTGCCGGGAACAAAGTCAATGGTGCCCTGACTGCGTTAATCAAAAGGCAAGGCGTTGTGAAAAGTGCACGCCTTGCAATACATAACGCAGTGTTGGTACCGACTTTGTTATATGGCAGCGAAACCTGGGTATGCCAGAAGAAGCATAAAAGCAGGTTGAATGCAGTGGAGATGCGATCTCTTCGTAAAATGTGCGGCCTTACCATGGCCGACCGAAAACGAAACGAAGAGATTCGCAATATGGCAGGTTTGAAAGATGACCTTGTCTCAAAAATGGATAAGGGCGTGCTTCGATGGTTTGGGCACGTTGAGCGAATGAGTGAAGACCGAATGGTGAAGAAAATATATAGCGCGAAAGTTAATATTAAAAGGTGTCGAGGTAGACCGAGACTAACTCGAAGACCATGTGAGCAAATTGCTCGAAGAGAGGAGGGTCAAGAGTACTCGGATACCTAGACGTGCATGTATGAAGAAGATGATGAATCTGAAAGAAGCGAAAGAAGTATGTAGGGATCGTGACACTTGGCGATCTGTTCTCTCTGGCTACCCCGTCAGGGATTGTGCGTGAAGATAAATAATAAAAATAATAATTTAAAGTTTTAAAAGCTTACTCTGTAGTATTTTTGGTACCGGATTAATATTGCTTACTGCCTTTATATTCACAACTATCCACGCGCCATTTGCCAATACCTTTCAATTCCTACAAGTAAAGGAATCTTATTAGGTAGTTTTGGGTATGTAGGTAGGTAACTACTCGGTACATTGCAGTGTAGCCCGCCCGGCAAAGTTCCATAATTATTCCGTTTTACAGTCGATTTATTGCCCGTTAGAAGCTTTTATTGTCTACTCGAATTCTATTTAGGAAAAATTTTCTTACCTTTATCACTGCGTAAATTAATTTTAAACGATCTAACAAAACTGTATAGTCTGTTTGATAATGAATTAAAAGTATCCCTCACCCTCTTTCTTAAGATTACTGTACGTACTTTCGGGACGACAGATGGCAGAATAAATATAATAAATATTAATATTCGTACATACATAGATACACGGATAGGGACAATATTACATACATCGCTCTGATCCCGATGTCAGTAACTAAAGCACCTAGGTTAGTACCCCTTAGTTGCGGAATCGTAAACAGCTAAGGTACCACAAACACGTAGCCAAGAAAATGAAAAAAGTGTTGTCTATATTTCCGGAAAATAAAAAAGTCACGATAGCCGAGTGGTTGGGTGGTCGGAATTTCGAATCAAGAGCCTCGAGTACGATCCCCAGGTGGCAGGCTCGTACCTATATGGTTTTTCAAAAACTTATTTACGAATTATATCGTTGGCTTGGACATAAAGACGAGCGACGAGCTCACCACTTATCACGATGTCCCGAAAATGTCTTCGGTGGAAGGTGGTTTTAAGGGACTTAATTATCTAGACCAGTTCTCTGTCTACCCCGGTATTGGGAATTGCGTGAAGATATTTTATTCATAGAATATTCTAACTTTTCGATGAGACAGTATACTGTCATCTCCGTAATTACTTTACGAAGTCGAGCCTAAGGTCGGATGAGAATGACATTCGCTTTTATTAGTTAGAGATCGGCTTTATTTGGATAGACATCAAACGAGTCGTGTGAAAGCGATTTTCGGAGTTCTCAAAGAGTAGAATGAAATGTTTACGTAATCAAAAAGAGCGAGATAATTACGTAAAATCCTTCTTCAAGGAGATGTCTGTGTTAGGAAAATTTCAGATCTTAGTAAGTAAGTAATAATGTTTAGAAATGATGTTGTCTTAACTATTTCTTTTGTATATGTTACTACTAAAAAGCAGCATCATCTAAGGTGACAGATGTCTACAGTGTTCGTCAATCCGCTTACCAAGCGTGTCGATTCTGCCTAACTCTACCGTACAGGAGAGGCCCGTGTTATGCCGTGGACTTTTTTATGTATGTGTACTGAGTCATCGATGTTAATAATAAAGTAAAAAAGAATTGCTCATACCAATGAATTTCTCAAAACTTATATACGATTTATATCGTGAGGATGGACATAAAGACGATGACTGGCTCACCACTTGTCAAGTTGTCCCAAAATAGGCTCCGGTTAAATGTGAGCCAAAGGACTAAGTTGTCTAGGCTTACCCCAATCCTTTTTGGATTGGTATAATGCACCATTCGAATAATGACACCTATTTATTCTAAGTTTCAGCTGCAGAAGTATGAAAAAAACGAGCGTCTACTACAACCTAGTTCAGCCGAATACAAAGATAATATAACCGCTTGGTTTAGAATATGTAAAAACATAAGTTAAAAACTAGAAAAAACTACATTTTCTCAACTTATTCTCACCAAACTTTCCACGTTTAAAACTTTAACCATTAAAAGCTCTTCTCATATGAAGAGCG
Organism: Sericinus montela; assembly: GCA_029286605.1. NCBI lineage: Eukaryota > Metazoa > Arthropoda > Insecta > Lepidoptera > Papilionidae > Sericinus > Sericinus montela. The sequence continues at coordinate 5,561,944 of JAGSMR010000014.1, forward strand.
TCTCTTTTACAGCTCTACATTTTATGGTGGAATCGCTACATGGAATGTGGCTTCAAACTTCGAATGAAATATGTAAATCATTTTAACGAAATGCGTACAATCGCGTACGAATTCAAAATAGATCTGCTAGTGAAAAGCCTAACCGGAAAAAGTATTACAAGTAGAAATGTTTTAAAAACACTTTTTGCGTTTAATGTATATTCACTATTTAAGCACGAAAGATGCTGAGATTTTAGTATTTCGTGAAATTCGAAATTTAAAAAAAAAGAACTGACACGGGCAGAATTCCAATCTGACTAATTTTAGTCTTTCCAACCCAACGAAGTGAGTAGTGATGAACGTGTCATATTGTCTTAGTTCAATACTGGGGTAGACTGAGGTCTAGACAATCAAATCCTTTCGACCTACGTTTCACCGAAGACATTTTATGGGACTATATGACAGTCTTTACAGTCGCCGTCTTTATATCTAAGCCTATTAAATAAATCGTACATACGTTTTTATATAAGTCACGATAACCGAGTGGTTGGGTGGTCGGAATTTAGAGTCAAGAGGCCCGAGTTCGATCCCCATGTGGCAGGCTCGTACCAAAGGATTTTTAAAAACTTATGTACGAATTATATCGTTGGCTTGGACATAAAGACGGCGACGGGCTCACCTCCTGTCACGTTGTCCCGAAAATATCTTAGGTGGAAGGTGGGTCAAAGGGCCTTAATTGTCTAGACAAGACCTCTGTCTGCCCCTGTATTAGGAATTATGTGAAGATATTTATTTTATTTGATTTATAAGTTTTAAAAAAATCCATTGGTCCAAGCCTTTCAACTGGGGATCGAACTGGAGTATTTTGATGCGAATTTCGATTACCTAACTACTCGGTTATCGTGATATTTATAATACATTAGTCTCAGTTCAAGCCAGCAATTGCGTCTTTTACATGTAAAGTCTACATATTTTGATCTGCTATTTTCGAGATGACTATCTCACCAGCAGGTATTATTTTATATGCCATTAATATATTAATGCTTTTCTCTTAGCCACCTATTACCACTCCCCTCGAGGATAATGGGAGTGGCATATTCATAAGACGTTACCGCCACGGTCTATGTATATGGTCATTATTATTTAATTACCCAATAGCCTAGTTAGTAGTGACCCTGCCTTCGAAGCTAAGGGTTGAGATGGTAGGGGTTCGAATCCTGCTAGTAGCAAATATTTATGTATTGAATTAAAACGTTTGTATGTATGTATGTATTTATCTATGCAGGAACAAGTCAATTACGAAGACTCCTTTAGAAGCCAATTAAGAAGATTCGAGGCTGGATGACGTCATCGTCACGAGTGATTATTAGAAATTAATGTTATAATTTACATATTGGTCGAGGTAGATATATCGAGGTCGGTATAAATCTTTTGATTTTAATACTCTTCAATTTTAAATCACACTCACGGGAACAGGTACTAGAGAAAGAAAAAGCTTATCAGTGAAATCACAGACAATATTTTATCATAGACTAGTAACGTGAAAATTATTTTTACCAACAATCTTCATTGCACTTGACGGGGTAGCCAGAGAAAACAGATCACTAAGTGTTACGTGGGTATGTATCCCATTTCGCTTATATCAAATTACATAAAACTCTGTTACGTGTTATTATATGTACATATACGATAGCATTTCAATTCGGTACAGTAACCAGCATACTCCTTTTTATATCAAAGGATTAAATATCTCATCCGTCGAATAATACGACAAATTGTTGATATGGGTCGAGGGAAAGCTCGGAAGTAGCTAAAACGTAGTTTCATGATTTTCCTATCTCAACAGGAGTGACAACTTCCGTTTGGATAATCGTAAAGTGGGTAATATTTTCAGCTGAATCGAATATAAAAAAGGCAGAGAAGATATGCTATTTAATTGATATTGCAATAATAAGAAAAAAAATATTTTAACATAAGTTAAATACATTTCATTGTGTGATGTCGACTTCAAAGACGGCAATACAAAATAAAAATTATAAAATAACGTTTAATAATAACGTCAAAATAGTATGAAAAACAAAAAGAATTACAATTAGTGAAACAACAAACTATATAATGAGAAAGAAAACAAACAATTTGTTTAACTTTTTTACGTTTTAACTTTATAACCAATAAAAATTGAATTTTTATATTATAATCAAAGAAATATCGTTACGCTATTTCCAACACTGGGGTAGACAAAGGTCAAGACACTTAAGTCCTAACAACCCACATTTTACCAAAGACATTTTTGGGACAACGTGACAGGTCACCACCTGTCACCGGGTTTATGTCCGAAACAACGAATCGTACATAAGTTTAAAAAACATTGGTACAGGCCTTCTAAAACATTGGTACGAGCCTTCTAAAACATTGGTACGAGCCTTCTAAAACATTGGTACAGGCCTTCTAAAACATTGGTACGAGCCTTCTAAAACATTGGTACAGGCCTTCTAAAACATTGGTACGAGCCTTCTAAAACATTGGTACAGGCCTTCTAAAAACATTAATTTTGAGCCTTCTAAAACATTGGTACAGGCCTTCTAAAACATTGGTACGAGCCTTCTAAAACATTGGTACAGGCCTTCTAAAACATTGGTACAGGCCTTCTAAAACATTGGTACGAGCCTTCTAAAACATTGGTACGAGCCTTCTAAAACATTGGTACGAGCCTTCTAAAAACATTAATTTTGAGCCTTCTAAAACATTGGTACGAGCCTTCTAAAATTATTGGTACGAGCCTTCTAAAACATTGGTACAGGCCTTCTAAAACATTGGTACGAGCTTCTAAAACATTGGTACGAGCTTTCTATCAGGGGATCGGACTCGAGTCCTTCGATTCAAATGACGATCACCCAACCACTCGGCTAATACATTATTTATTCATTTATTTATTATTTATTTATCTTCACATAGTCCTCGACGGTGTAGCCAGATAGAACAGATCAGTAAGGGTCACGATCATAACATACCTCTTTCGCTCCTTACAAATTAATCACTTTTTTCATACATACACGTCTAGGTATCCGCGTACTCTTGACCCTCCCCTCTTCAAGTCTAACATGACTACAAAAAATGTATGATTTTCTTCCCAAAACATATTTTTTTTATGCTAGACGTATATGTCGTTATAAGGTCGTCGAGCACTAGGGTTGTCAGTGTCGCTATCGTGTCCATTAGAATACACTCACCCTGTCAGCCACGCCACCAGGCAGCACGCTCTTGACCACCACCCCTGAAGATCGTCCTCCGACGATACCGAACGCAAGGCCGGAACCGTCATTCATCAGTTCCACCACCTCCACCTGCGCCCATTCGCCGAACACCTGCTGGAAGTCAGATACAGTAAGATACAGACAACCAAACAAAATCAAGTATTTGTCACTTGGCATTTAAAAGTCAACGTAGTCACTGGGCGTTTAAAAGTTAATTAAAAGAAAAATAAATAAATATTTCTAATAAATATTCGCGCCATTCCCAATACAGAGGTAGACAGACGTCTAAACAATTAAGTCCTTTCAACCCACCTTCCACCGAAAAGATTTTTGGACAAAGTGACAGGTGGTGAACCCGTCGCTGTTTTCATGTAAAAAAAATTCAAAAACAATAATTCGTTAAATATATTTCAGTCTGCAGGCTAGAGACCTGGTTTTCGGAGATAAAAGCCAAAAGTTTATTTTAGGCACCAGTCTCCCACAGTATATTCGAAAGGCTTATTTTACTCTATTTCATTGTGTATATTATGGTGAAAAATATATGAATTATTATTACTATTATTATTATTATTACAGCCGAGGAAGGGTCGAGGAAATTTTAAGGATAGTAGAAGCCTTTCTGCCAAAGAGTCTCTACTATGATTTACTGACCCAGAGATCTTCAAACCAGACGAGTTTGTTGACTTTAAGTTGACGAAGAAGGTTAAGCCCGAAACACACTAAACGAAGTAAACAAAAAATAAAATGCGGAAGTTATCTCAGACACATGTGGACCGAACTCGGGTATTTTGACTCGAATTCCGTCCACCCAACCGCTTGGGTATCGTGACTTTACTTAAAAAACGATCTACAGAAGAAATTACCATGATGCGCCTGATTCGCCGCTTGCTTTGAGGCTTGCGCACTCCTCTTTCCGATCAGCTAACCTTATCCGCCATTTTCTCGTCTCACTGACGTTCACCACAAATATAAACGTATTCACAGACAAGAGACGATCTAGAAAACTCAATAGAAACTTTTTCACTGCACATTGTTTTTTAATTCACTCTCACTACTGTTTCCAGCCAATACGCTGTCGTCTCTGATTTCTTTTCAAATTATTATTTTGTTTTTATTCGTTTTGTACCTGAAAAACAAAAACAAAGATGATATTATTTACACAAAAACAATTGAAGAATAAATGTGGTTCTTAAATAAAACGACTTTTTATTTATTTAGTTTATTAACTATTTTAAAACTATACAATATACTCGTATATATAGTTACTACGCGATAAAATCAGAAAATAGTTTCATTTAAGATATGTAGTGTTCACGTATATAAAATAAAACATTATGAATAAATGTGGTATTAGAATTTTAGTCCGTCATTTTTCGCGTAAACTGTACCGCCTTCTAATTTTAAACAGTAAATATTTAAAGAAATAAATCGAAGTTCGCGTCTTTTCTCAGCAGACTGCGTACTTCTAGCCACAGCAATTCCCAATACAGGGGTAGACAGAGGTCTAGTCTTGACAATATAGTCCCTTCGACCAACCTTCCACCGAAGATATTTTCGGCTATACGGACATCCTGAATGCATTGGTGAATAGGTGGATAAATACATAGTCTTACATTGGATAAGCCCGCATACCCTTTAACAGTGGCTGGTGACATACAGCAATTAAATATACAAAAGTTTTTCTTTTTTTTTTCAATTTTGAATTAATTATAATAATCATTTATTTATATTTTTAATATTTATCGACGACGGGCCCACCACCTGTCACGTTGTCCCGAAAATATCTTCGGTGGAAGGTGCGTCGAAGGGACTTAATTGTCTAGACAAGAACTCTGTCTACCCCTGTACTAGGAATTGCGTGAAGTTATATATTTATTTATTTTATTTATCATTTATTTATCAGGATTCACATGAAATTACACACAGGCAGTCAGTTACAAACAGTCAAACAATTAACATGTATGATATAGCCATTTTACAATACATAGTAAAGCCTTGAATGCCTAAACTAGGCTAAAAGCCTGTCGTATAGAGCTTCCATTATGGATAAGTATGTAAATAATATGTCTTTATAGGTACTAATATGAAAGAAAGTTTATTCATTGCCACAATTGTATACATATAAACAATTTTTCTTCTTCTTCTTCCTGCCCTTATCCCATGCTATGTGGGGTCGGCACAACATGTCTTCTTCTTCCACTCTCCTCTATTTCCCGTCATGTCAATACTCACTCCTTTCTTTCTCATGTCTTCTTTCACACAATCCATCCATCGTTTTTTTGGTTTCCCCATAGCTCTTCGTCCATCCACACTCATCTCTAACATTCTTTTGCCTATATTACATTCTTCCGTCCTCATTACATGCCCGAACCATGCTAACCTACCACTCTTCATTTTCTCTGTCACTGGTGCTACTTTCAAGCTTCCCCTTATATACTCATTCTTTATGCGATCTTTTCTAGTCACTCCACACATCCATCTCAACATTCTCATCTCTGCAGCATGCACTCTTCTTTCATCCGTCACTTTCGTTGCCCAGCACTCTGATCCGTACAATACGACAGGTCTCACGATCGTTCTGTAAACTTTGCCCTTAAGTTTAAGAGGCATGCGTGGATCGCAAGTTACTCCCGAGACCTGTCGCCATTTCATCCATCCCGCATTTATTCTATTCTTTACGTCCCGATCGACATTGCCATCATTTTGGATCACTGACCCAAGGTAACGGAATTCGGAGCAGACTGGTAGGAGAACATCATTCAAGGCAATATGAGAAAAACTGGATGGACTACTGAAGTCACAGAATATGTGTTCAGTTTATTTCTGCTTATTTTTAATCTGACACTTTCCAGTTTTTCTTGCCATTTTCCCAGCTTGCTCTGTACCTCAAGCGCATTTTCTCCGACAAGCACAATGTCATCAGCAAATAGCATACACCAGGGTGCTTCCTCCTGTATGTTCGATGACAGAGCATCCATAATCAGAAGGAACAAATAAGGACTTAAAGCCGAACCCTGGTGTAAACCTACAGACACATTGAACTTGTCTGTGATTCCAGCCTCAGACCGGACGCAAGTATTGGCTCTATTATACATCGCCTCAACAAGCCGCACATACTTCTCTGGCAGCCCTTTCTCCCTCATACACCACCACAGAACCTTACGAGGTACCCTCTCGTATGCCTTCTCCAGGTCCACGAATACCATATGCAAGTTCTTTTGCACAAGCCTGTATTTTTCAATCAGTTGCCGAAGTGCAAATATGGCATCCGTTGTTCCCCGGCCCGGCATAAACCCGAATTGGTTCTGTGTTACCTCAGTCTCCTCTCTCATTCGTTTTGCTATCACTTTTTCCCATATCTTCATGCTGTGTGATATGAGCTTTATTCCCCGATAGCTGTTGCAATCTTGTACATCACCCTTCTTTTTAAAAACGGCCACCAGTGAACTGTTGCACCATTCATCGGGGATCACCTCTTCTTGCAACAACTTATTGAAGAACAAAGTCAGCCACTTCCATCCATCTGCTTTCAGATACTTCCATGCTTCTACTGGTATACCATCTGGCCCAACTGCTTTTCCATTTTTCATACTCTGTACTGCCATCCTAACTTCCTTTTCAGTCACCTCTTTAACCATGCCCATATTACTCCTAGCAACCTCTAGTACTCCATTCCACTGATTTTCCTCATTCAAAAGTTTGCTAAAATAGCTCTTCCAACGTTCTTTTATGCTCTCGTTTTCTGTCAAAATCTTCCCCATTTCGTCTTTCATACATTTCATGTGATTCACATCTCTTGCATTCCTTTCTCGCTCTCTAGATATTCTATACAGATCTTTTTGGCCTTGTGGAGTTTCCAGGAAATTGTACAGCTTATCCTGTACCTTAGCCCTTGCGATTGCAACTACTTTCTTCGCCTTCTTCTTAATAACTTGATAGGCAGACCTTTTGTTTTCTTGATCTGTCTCATTTCCCTCTTTCAAACTTTTCCATTCTTTAAAAGCATTCTTCTTTTCTTTCAAAATTTTCCGCACCTCTTCATTCCACCACCATGTGTCCTTATCAATCTTCCCTTTCCCCTTCGTTTCTCCAAAAACATCCCTTGCTACGTTCCTTACACATATCGCCATCTCATTCCAGCAATTATTCACTCTAATCTCTGCCATATCACCCATTTCTACAATCTCTTCTACTACTCTTTTCCGAAACTCTTCGGCTAACTCTCTGTCACTTAGTTTGTTCCATTTCGGTCTAGGTGGGGGTTTAGAGTTCTTTTTCATACATTTTACTTTAAGACTCAAGTCTAGAATCAACAACCTATGCTGGGAAACTAGGCTCTCACTGGGAATTATTTTGCAGTCTTTGGCCAAGTTAATTTTGCTCCTTTTCATGAGAAAGTAATCTATTTGTGTAGAGTGCTGGCCACTACGGAATGAGATAAGATGTTGATCTCTCTTTTGATACCAGGTGTTTACTACGGCTAAGTCAAAGGCCAAAGCTGCTTCTAGTAGAGTTTCCCCCTGTTACTTGTTCTTCCCACATGACCATTAAAATCCCCTCCGATATATATATCCTCATATTCTGGTATCGCCGTAATTACAGCATCAAAATCCTCCCAAAATTTTTCTTTCAAACTATCGTCACAGCCAATCTGCGGTGCATACACACTCACTATATTTAAAACCAAATTTTCAATCAACAACTTAACTACAATAACTCTATCATTCACTCTCTTTACATCCATCACCTTATTCTTAAGTTCTTTATCTAATACTACACCCACTCCATTTCTTTTTCCATCACTTCCACAATAATAGAATTTATAACCCGCCCCGATTTCTCTTGCTTTCTGTCCCTTCCACTTCGTCTCCTGCAAACACGCAACGTTTATACGCCTCCTTTCAAAAACATCCGCTAACTCTCTTCCTCTTCCAGTCATCGTACCTATATTCCAACTTGCCATCCTCAGTCTTACTTCCCGGACTAGCTTCTTACGCTGCCCCCGTCCTTGGTGCAGCAACCCTCGTCCATTTCTCACAGCCGCCGGGTGCTGCGCCTGCGCGTCGCCTGCGGGGTACGCCCTAGCATTGTCGCATATTCTATCTCCTGTTGTACTCATGTTGTGAAGTATTTGGCAATGTTTTCCGATCGGCCGCCTGCCTGACACCAACCCTCTTTGGGAATTCTTGGTTTGAAGAAGGATAGATTGGGTATAGGAGGGAATTGGGAGGGGATGGGTGGGATAACAGTGCCACGGAGACAGAGAGGTGTGTGACACTGGAAGTTAGAGCGGTCCGGGGTCGCGTACCCGTAGTGGCTCCAACCAGTTATCGGACAGATAATCTGGTGGATCCACCCTCTGGACATGTAAACAATTAAAAAGAACAATCTAAATAAATGGTTAGATAGTAGCAACGAAAAGGCATCCGACTCAGCAATATGCTGCAGCATTGCTACTGCAGCGCTGATATTCTGTCGGTGCCGCTTGAATAATACATACTAACAATTAATTAATTAATTAACAGTTGTAAGTTATCTTAATGTAAATTGCTAACTCAGTATTGGCTTCCGGCCTGTAATAGGTTAATATTATGGTCGCGTACTCACCGGTTATCAAGGTATAACCTCTGAGGTCTCAGGTGTGATTCCTGGATGGGTTGAAGAAAACGACTTTTACTATATTTTCTCGATTCTGGGTGTTTTTCGTACCTTCGTCGTCACAGATTCCATTACACAAGTGGTTTAACTACAAACTTTAGAATCAGAACAATGTATGCGATATTGTATTTATCTATGTATATATACGTGTGTTATTATTATTATAAACAAATGCTCTAAAAAAAATAATTACACTATGAGAAAAACACACGGGAAGCATAGACAAGAATGTATAACTAAAGTTTTATGATGAAAAAAGAATCCAAACAAAGTTAGAAAGTAATAAAAAAGTAAGTTATACTTTCACGGCAAACGACAACAACATTGAAAGATTAGAATGTCCTAAAAAGAGGCATAACAGAATTGTTTTTGGGTGTACATACATACATAAATATATACATACATAATGACTAGTAGGAGTCCATTGCTATAGGGTTTCCCTTAATTACCAAGCTTGGCAAGCTGCAAGATTGCAGTACCAAACAATTTTACCTTAGACGCAGCTACCCGTCACCAGTTTGTATATGTATATGAACTTACATAACTAGCAGTGCTTTTATTATTATTGTATCTTCACGTATAGTCCTTGATAAGGTAGCACGTATAGTCCTTGATAGAACAGATCGCCAAGTATCGCGATTCCTGCATACCCCTTTCGTTTCTTTCAAATTCATCATTTACTTCATACAGCTACGTTTAGGTATCCAAGTAGACTGTATTTCATATATAAACGTCTTCGGCGAAAGTAGTCTAGGTCTTTTTCTATTTTTTTTTAAAAATGTTTTAACCACAGCCTATCAAACTAAAAGAGAATGTTACAAATTTATTACGAATATTCCGGAATAAATAACATTTTTTTATAGAAAAGGGAGGCAAAAGAGCAGGTGGCTCACGTGATGGTAAGCGATTACCACCGCCCATGAACACCCGCAGTACCAGAGGCATAGCAGATGCGTTGCCTCCCTTAGAGTGCCCCTTCCCCCCCAGAATTGAGGGAGGGGAGTGTGTGAGCCACCGGTTACCTGCACTCACCAGACGAAACGCAGAAGTTTGTTAGACTTCTACTTCACGCCGGTATTCTGTGAGGTCGTGGTACTTCCACGGTCGAGCCTGCCCATTCATGCAACAACAAAAGCTGATGCGTGGCTCTACCACTGTAAAAATTACATAAAAACATAGTTATCAGGCGTAAATAAACGGATTCGTTACTTAGGCGACCTCCCCCGAAACTGAATAATACAGCAAGGCTTCGTAAATATTAACTTAAAAGACGAAACTAGCATTTGTGCTATACCGTCTAAAAATTACATTCTCCGCTGTAGAACCAGTGGTCTTTTCATCTTCATGCCATTCCCAGTACCGGGGTAGATTAAGTCCCTTCGACCCACCTTCCACCGAAGATATTTTTGGGACAACGTGAAAGGTACAGTGATAGAGCCACGCATCAGCGTTTGTTGTTGCATGAATGGGCCGGCTCGACCGGGAAAGTACCATGACCTCACAGAATACCGGCGTGAAGTAGAAGTCTAACAAACTTCTGCGTTTCGTCTGGTGAGTGCAGGTAACCGGAGGCCTGCACACCCCCCTCCCCCAATTCTGGAGGGGGGGGGCGGACTCTAAGGCCGGCAACGCATCTGCTATGCCTCTGGTATTGCGGGTGTTCATGGACGGCGGTAATCACTTACCATCACGTGAGCCACCTGCTCGTTTGCCTCCCTTTTCTATAAAAAAAAGGTGAGCCCGTCACCGACTTTATGTCCAAGCCAATGATATTCTCCACCTCATAGTTAGGAATATATTACGCGGTTGCAGACTTGTATTGATAAATGAGATTCCGCTGCACGTATCCCATGAGAGCCCGTCGAATATTATTGAAATGTGACTTGGATATGTGAAATCAGTGGGCTGGAAACGCTAATGGAATCTTTATATCGAATCTGGCTGCTTCTATTTATGTAGCCGTATAGTAGAATTTAATTTGGAAGTGTTAATAAATATGAGAGAGTAAATGTACTTTTTTTACTTCAAGTATCTTAATCATTATGATATATATTACTAAAATTTATAGTGGTGTTGTTTTGTCTTGTTTTTTGAAGTGAAAACTTCTTTTAGCGCGGTACGCCTATTTTTAGATGAGATAAAATCCTTGGACTCGCGTTATTTTTATTTATTTATTTGCTTGTATATGTACATACGTTGAAGAAAAGAATATAAAGTAGTTAAAAATATGTACACACACTGAAAGAGTATATAGACATTTGATTTTTGTTGTTATATATTTCTATAAAGTATATTATATTATATTAAGTATATTATAAATTAACTAATGAATTCGTTAAAATAATTAATGAATTCTTTACTTGTTTCATTTTGTATAATTATTAATTAATATATTTTTATTAGTCAATGATTATACGATATAGTGTTTCTTACATATCTGACATATATTCTTTTATAGAATAATAACTTTTTTGTATAAGTAGATTTTTTAGTTTTATTTTACCGTTTTTCTATATTGTTATCGTTACGAGACACAGCTAGTGTGTACAATATACATGTACATATAGCAGACAACATTTTTTTCCCACAATAATATATTATATGTAACAAAAATTATACTTTACCATTATTTATGTTTATTTCCTATTTATTTTATTTCCTATTAGTTATCTTGAACCTATAGTTTCTATTTCAGATTGTAATAATTTTTAATAATAATGATAATGATACAGTAGTTGTCGAAATTTTTAACGATGATTCATAAAATAATATTAAATATATATAAATAAATATTACTTCACGCAATTCCCAATACAAGGGTAGACAGAGGTCTAGTCTAGACAATTAAGTCCCTTTGACCCACCTTCCAACGAAGATATTTTCGGGACAACGTGACAGGTGGTGAGCCCGTCGCCGTCTTTATGTCCAAGCCAACGATATAATTCGTACAAAAGTTTTTTTGAAAACCCATTGGTACGACCTTTGGATCGAACTCGGGTCTCTTAACTCGAAATTCCGACCACCCAACCACACGACTATCGTGACTATATTTATTAATCACGATTTTTCTTTGTTGTATAACGATTTACGAATTAATCCCACTCTGCCATAATTTTACTGTGCCTTACAGGGTCTACATTGTTGTGTAAGATCTCACTCATATAAAACCATATATTGTACATGATGATGCTAAAACATTGAGAATTGAGTAAGTGTGCTTCGATAGTTTGGGCACATTCATGAATGAGTGACGACCGAATGGTGAAGATGAAAATGTGACCTGACACCCTTATAGGAAAATAACCCTTTTAATAAAGTTTGTCTTTAATTTCTTGAATCTCTTAATAGGCAGGTTCTGCAAATTATGCTTTCACGCCATTCCCAATACAGGGGTACACAATTGAGTCCCTTCGACCCACCTTTCGCCGAAGATATTTTGGAAAAATGTGACAGGTAGTGAGTCCGTCGCCGTCTTCTATGTCCAAGCCAGCGATATGAATCGTACATAGGTTTGAAAAAAATTCATTGGTACGAGCCTACCACCTGAGGATCAAACTCGAATCTCTCGATTCGAATTCCGACCACCCAACCACACGGCTATCGTGACCTCGCAGCAAATTTACTGTCATTAACTCTTTCGTTGAACATAATTACTTCAGTTTAGAGAAGAGAATCTATTGGTTTAGATTTATATAGATTGATGTAGATTGTACTGCAGATAGGCATTAAGTTGCAGCACTGTCTTACAAAATTGATGACCACATTCATGTCATTCCGAAATTATCTCACAATGTAATTCTGCCGTATGTCATACATTCATAATATTCTAACCGATATAATGTACCATCCGCTATTCGTTCTTATATCGTTATTCTAGTTGATACTGTCCAAGCCTAAGGAGCCTAAGGTCCAAGAACCTAAAGGTTGTGGATTCAATCCCCGTTTGTGTTATGAATATGAATGTTTGTACTGGAGTCGTGGATGTTTATATGTATATCTTAACATTTATCAATCTAAATATGCATGTACTCGTATATAATACCATTAGCGTGGAATCTAAGTCGTCTTTAGGCTCACCGACCGTCACCTGTCTACTCCAGTATTGGGGAAATGCGAGAAGATGTAAATAATTAAAAAATAAACTAAAAAAATAATCAAATTTGAACAGTGAGATTGTTTAATTATATCAAATCCCACAAGGACTTACATCAGATTTCTGAAACATTTCATGCGAGTACACGTCTGTCTCTTCATTACAAAAGAACAGGATATGATAAGCGTACCAGAACTAATACAAATATATGATAAGGTGCAGGTTTTGATTAATTTTTCAAACATGTGGAGCCTTGCAAGTGTTTTATAGTATATAATTGTAATATAAATATTATATATGTATATATATCGTAAAAGTATTTACATATGTATTGTATAAATATTTTTGTATTTGCCACATTATATTAGAATTCTTTCTATTCAACTGCACTAATTATTCACCTTACCTCTATTTAGTCTGATGATTGACGGGTAGAGAATGATGTTTGTCATTATGTCCGTCATATGTACTTCTTTGTGCATTAAAGAATAAATAAATAAAATAAATTAATGGTAATAAAATTTTTATATGTCGATTTTTGGAACGAATGGGAACTTGACTTTAAAACGTGTAAGAATTTTCTTTCACGGCCCTTCCTATAGCTAGACGGTTAAACAAAACGTATGCTTGGCTCTACCTAGTCATAGCTGTGCGCTTAATGGTTCAAGGCAGCCAATAAGCGCGGATGCTGCGCGCATGCGCTGTGCCCAATCATATAAGCGTCAGAATTACAGTGCAACAATATGTAAATAATTTACTTTTAACCTAATTTTTCTATACTAGTACTCTTAATCTTATTTTATAGCCAATCAGTTGACTAAATAATAATAGTTGAAATAGGCGTAGTGAAAACTGCACGCCTTGCGATACATAACGCAGTGCTGGTACCGACTTTGTTACATGGCAGCGAAACCTGGGTATGCCAGAAGAAGCATAAAAGCAAGTTGAATGCAGTGGAGATGCGTTCTCTTCGAAAAATGTGCGGCGTTACCTTGGTCGAGCGAAAGCGAAACGAAAAGATTCACAATATGGTAGGTTTGAAAGATGACCTTGTCACTAAAATTAATGAGGGCGTGCTTCGATGGTTTGGGCACGTTGAGCGAATGAGCGAAGAACGAATGGTGAAGAAAATATATAGCGCGAAAGTTAATATTAGAAGGGGTCTAGGTAGGCCGAGACTAACTTTCGAAGACCATGTGTGTGACCTGCGTGTATGAAGAAAATGATGAATCTAAAAGAAACGAAAGAGGTATGTAAGGACCGCGACACTTGGCGATCTGTTCTCTCTGGCTACCCCGTCAGGGACTGTGCGTGAAGATAAATAATAAATAGTTGACTAATTGACTACAAAAATATATGAAAAGCTTTATGGATACGTTATCATAATATTATATTGAACGATTCCGTATGCAAAAAGCCAGTAGTGAGTAGGGTGCTCTTCTTCTTTTCAGACCATACATGCCATTTATTTTTGGCATGCTGAATCAGGCAATATCGTTTAAAAAAATCAAATAACCAAAGAAGGGTAGCAGCTTCTAAGGTGCAAGTTATCTCGTACTGCGATCGCCATACCGCTTGCCGAGCGTAGCGATAACCGCAGATTTTCCCGTACGGGAGAGGCCTACATCCTGCAATAGTAACAGGTCAGATAACAATCATTCATGATTCTCAAAAAGCTGAATAGATTTCATTGAATCTTAACCCACCACTGAAATAACAAAAATTAAATCAGAATAAGTTCATCCGTTTGGGAGCTACGATGCCACAAACAGCCAGACACACGGATACACATATGTGTGCAGTTGACACAAAGTGGACGCGAAAAACCTTCATTAAGATAGGACTCTTAACGTCGTCCGAGAAACGGCAAAATTTTCGAAAGTCTTTTTTTCTCACAATGCTGTAATTCATTTTGTCTTTTTATTTGAGGTCCCACAAAATTTTAATACCCGTCGATGTTTAGTCAAATGTCCCTTTCTCTTATTAAATTCACTTTGTCTCTTTTTAATTTACCATTTTATTTCACCAAGTTGAAAATCATGCTAATGTTTTCGCTTCAAAATTTAGAGAAAATTGGACGTCTTATTTTAAAGCCAAGTTAATACAAAGTGATTTGTAGCAAGTCTTAGGTTTAATGTTATCAAACAATCAAAGGATAGAAAGAAGACCTTATCACTTAAATTGATAAGGGCGTGCCGTCGAAGGTTTGAGCACGTTGAGCGAATGAGTGAAGACCGAATGGTGAAGAAAATGCATAGCACGAAAGTTAATATTAAAAAGTATTAAGGGAGGCTGAGACTAACTTTCGAGACCATGTGAGTAAATTGCTTGAAGGGGAGGGTCAAGAGTACTCGGATACCTCGACGTACGTGGATGTATGAAGAAAAAGATGAAGTTGAATGAAGCGATAGAGGTATATAAAGGTCGTGACACTTGAAAATCTGTTGTCTCTGGCAACCCCGTCAGAGATAATATTTTCAACAAATCTTTTACATTATTTGTCAGATATACATGTTGTCTCGCGTTGCTTTCATAACCAGTACATAGTAAAAATTAAACTTTAAAGTTAAATCATACACTTTGATCCTACCCGATAATTACTTCTTCAACTTATGGAGTGTAAATTTGATTAAATATTCAACAGAATATAATGGGGATTAGTCAAGTGGGACCGATTCATTAGATCCCGTGTTCATAATCGCTTAGACAAGGATAAAATAACTATTTAAATATATTGAACGCCAAACGTCATGACAATTTTAATACTATTTCATCGAAAATATTAAAAATGTTATTTAATAGATGATCAAACCTGTAATCCATTTGTAGAAACAAGTTTTGTGAATGTGTAGAGGAAAAATTAGGATAAAACGTATTCTACGCGGCCATAGTCTATAAAAATTGTTAAAATGATCCAATAATTTAGCGTAATAGTCACCCTTCTGTAATTATTAGTCAATATGGATTATAATTACATCGTACATTTCGATACTGTGGCCATCGGTTAATGTTAACTAAAAGGATGATGACTTTTTTAATTATCGTTTTATTTTTTTTCTGGAAAAATATTGTTGCTTCATTTCTAAATTTTGATAAGAGATATAGCACACTGCACTGCGGGTCTTAGGCCATAATCGCAAAGCTTGGGATTGGCAATCGCAGTACTGGACCACTCGCACCTCATACGCTGCTGCCCATCTTCGGTCTAATTTATCCCGCCGTCTATCGGTTGCCATAATGACATTCAAGGCTGTTTCCCTTAGTCGCCTCTTACGACACCCACGGGAAGTAAGGGAATGTCAATTCTTACGCTGTTACCACACGGTACAGGATAATATTTAAAAATAAATAAAGACAATTTATTATTTATTTTTAAATATTATTAATATTTATTATTTATTTATAAAAGAATATGAAGTTTCCATTTGAAGTTCATATAAGTAAGTAAAGAATATTTATACAACACCATTGATTTTAGCTATTCTGGTGTTGTGCCTTCCACTGGTCGTCCCAAATGGAGATGTCGCAAAACGTCTTGTGATTAATTTTCATCGAAGGAGTCCCTGTTGTTTTGCTTTATAACTCTTTTACCCCAAAAATATTTTTTTAATTTTTATACGAAATTCACTTGTTTACTTTTTAGCGAAAATGCAGCTTATATTTTTTATTAAAATAAATAAATAAATAGATATCTTCACGCAATTCCTAATACAGGGGTAGAGAGAGGTCTAGTCTTCTTCTTCCTGCCCTTATCCCATGCTATGTGGGGTCGGCACAACATGTCTTCTTCTTCCACTCTCCTCTATTTCCCGTCATGTCAATACTCACTCCTTTCTTTCTCATGTCTTCTTTCACACAATCCATCCATCGTTTTTTTGGACTCCCCATAGCTCTTCATCCATCCACACTCATCTCTAACATTCTTTTGCCTATATTACATTCTTCCCTCCTCATTACATGCCCGAACCATGCTAACCTACCACTCTTCATTTGCTCTGTCACTGGTGCTACTTTCAAACTTCCCCTTATATACTCATTCTTTATGCGATCTTTTCTAGTCACTCCACACATCCATCTCAACATTCTCATCTCTGCAGCATGCACTCTTCTTTCATCCGTCACTTTCGTTGCCCAGCGCTCTGATCCGTACAATACGACAGGTCTCACGATCGTTTTGTAAACTAGAGAGAGGTCTAGTCTAGACAATTAAGTTCTTCAAACCCAAGGTGGGTTTGAAGAAGAAGTTATTTCCGGGATAACGTTATAGGTGATGAGCCCTTCGCCGTCTTTATGTCCAAGCCAATTTCGTACATACGTTTTTGATAAACCTATTGGTACGGTCCTGCCACCTGGGGATCGAACTCGAGCCTCTTGACTCGAAATTCTGACTACCCAACTACTCAGCTATCGTACTTATTTTTTATTTAAATGATTATATTTTTTATTGAAATACCTAACCGTCAAAACTGGCTGAAAATCATAATATAGCTCTTATTAATTTTATTTCTTTTTTACGTACTGCCTATGATGACAAAATTACTACCCCATTATCCCCTCTAAAGAAGCATGAATGACGTCAATAGGCAGAGACACATGTTTATGCTTTACACCGACTCATGTTACAAAGTAATATATTACTTAAAAGCGCTTTCCTATTACCTAGACGCAGCTCTTTCGGATGTTGAGGGCAATTTTAAAACGAAGGAGAAACAATAAAGGAAACTACGTCTGTGCAACAATGGCGCTGGACTCAGACTATGACGTTAACACATAAAATGCTATTTCTAAATCACTTCCCTAATTTAATCTCCAACGTGAACGAATTTCGTTTTATTTGCGAGTTAATCGTGTAACTTTTATTATGCATTTATCAACAACGTTGCTGTGTGAAGATGACGATCTCCATGGACGAAGGCGTAGTCACCGATTTTCATAGCATTGTCAGCTCTGAGGTCTCGGGTTCGATTGTCAGTCGGGTCAACGTAGAAAACACTTTTAGACATTTTCTCGGGTCTGGGTGTTCGTGATACCTTCTTTGATTTTGATTCCATAGTACAAGTGCTTACAAATACAAGATTTATGCTCACTTTGGGATCAGAACAATGAATGTGATGTCCTTTTCTTTATCTATGTATGTGTTGGTATCGGCCTAAGAATATGCCGCTACCCATTTTTTCTGTGGGTTTCGTTAAGAGTGATTGAGGGAAAAGCTTTCAGAATGATAATGATTACCGACAAATAATTAAAAATAGGTCTATATTAATTTTTCTTTCATCCATTAGATCTCGAAGTTAAAATTTTCCTATTGAAATAAAACTTCCTTACACATGCTTGACTTGGGGAGAAAACTTGTGAAACGCGTGACGAGAGCGTTACGGAAAGTGTGATCGGACGAGGTAAACGGAAATTGAGAAAGTATCTATGTAGGTGTGTGTGTGAGTTCGTGAAATAAATATAAAGTAAATTATCTAATTAATCTTAAGTCACGATAGCCGAGTAGTTGGGTGGTCGGAATTTCGAGTCAAGAGACCCGAGTTCGATCCTCAAGTGGCCGTGCCAATGGGTTTTTCTAAAAAACTTATGTACGAATTTTATCGTTGGCTTGGACATAAACACGGCGATGGGCTCACCACCTGTCAAGTTGTCCCGAAAATATCTTCGGTGGAAGGTGGGTCGAAGGGACTTGGATGTCTGGACTGGACCCCTGTATTGGGAATTGCATGAAGATATTTATTTTATTTTATTTTAAATTATCTATAGAATTGTGTTGTAGTGTGAGTGTTATGTTATGTTATGTTACATTTTATGATTATTAAGTAATATTGTGTATACATTTTTTCATTCTAAATATTTTTTTAGATGTATATATTTTTTGTACACCTTTATTTTTTTAATTTCATTAAAAATCTGTTGTCTTTCTGATTTTTGTGTATGTCGTTATGTTTTGACGTGTCATGAATAAATATTTTTTTCTTCATTTTGTTTCCAAATGTATTATAGTAATATTCGTAGAATAAATTACAAATTCAGCAAGTTTATTACAACACGTAGCTTGCAAGAGGAAAATAGAATGAAATGAAAACACGGATCATCCTAAGGAATTGATAACAAAATTGTAATTTCTCGGCCTTTCCGATATTGAAATAAAGTTATCTTTTTAGGATTTGCTCAACATACAGTAATTCAGCGAAACACAAAATGGAAAAAATTAGAATACAGATGTAATAAACATGTATGCCATGCCAAGGGTTTTAAGTATTAAATAAATGACAGTTTTTCACTTTTCACGTAGGCTTATTTGGGACAACGTGATCGTATCTTCGGAGCTTAGCACGCAGGCACGCACGCACACACAAGCATGTTTTTCTTAATATATATATTACTTATTACATTTCCAAATTTCAACCTCCAATAAAAAAAAATTACCGGTATTGCGGTTTATAAGTAGAAGCGTAACAGACAGTCACACAGTTACATTCACACGGATTATTACTGCAAACTACCAAGAACTTATTACTGAAATACTAGCGTTGACTTTAACAGGACGTAATAGGTCCTTTGAACTAGCCGGTCGATCCCCCTTCCGTGCAGTCGCTTTGAACTGTGACTTAACTTTGTACATTGCTCTGTACGTAATTGTACTTGCAAAGGCATCATATATACCCTTTGCATTTGCTATAGTGAATTCACTTGTTTCATATAGAATTAGTATATTCTATCAGTACATCAGTATATACGCTAGTTTAGAACTGACATACTGCATTTTTTATTAAAGAGAGAATATTTGAGGTCAAGGCACATCTTAGAAAACGTAAAAATAGAGAAAAGAAAACTAAATCATTATTCTTGCTGCCTATAAATTCGATTTATCAGTGTCTGTGTCTGAAAAAAGAGGTTTACATACAAAACCCCGTTCCATCAATAATATTAAAACTGTATAATAGGTTGGGGGAAAAGTTTCTTCGCATTTTTTAAAGAAAATTCACAACATTTTTAATACAGTATATTTAGATTTTATTAAGGTATCATGTTGTTCGATAACAACATGGTACCATGGGTACCATGTTGTTATGGTTTATGGTACCATGTACATACCATAGTACATGGTTCTAATTAAAATACCGCAATATTTTAATCAGAATTGGTTTTGGCTGTCCTCTCGTGATGTTAACCAAACTCTGCCAAAAGAAGTCTGAAGAGATCGAAACAGGTGGAAATCTGAAGGCGCGGTGTCAGGACTATACGGCGGATGCATTAACACCTCCCATCCAAGCTCTCTTAATTTTTTTTTGAGTGGCTAAAGATGTGTGAGGTCTAGGTATCGTAATGAAAAAGCTACACCCCTTCTGTTAATTAATTCTTTTTAAGAAGAAGAAGAAATATATTTATTCACGGTCTAATCACAATAGATAAAAATGGAATTACACAGAAAATAAAATAAATATAATATTCCGGCCACTTTCTCTCAACTTCTTGCTTTAATCTCATCAGTTGTTCGCAGTAGAGTTCAGAATCGATGGTCCTACCTGGTGGTAACAGCTCATAATGAATAATGCCCTTCCAAACCCACCACACACACAGCATCACCTTGTTGCGATTTAACCCGAGTTTCGCCACAGTCTGTGAAGCATGACGGGCTTTTGACCACGACCATTTTCGCACGTACTTGTCGTTCGTGATCCACTTTTCATCACCAGTTATCAGCGTCTTCAAAATTGGTTCGAATTCGTATCGAATTTCTTCATCAGATTCACTCATTTTGTCACTACAAAAAATAAATAAAAATCACGCCTTTTCCTAATTTTAATTTATGTTCTTTAAAATTTAAACTTTTAATTATACCAAAACCAGCCAGATACAAATAGAATAGCGAAAGAGATTTCAAGTTCATACATACTATAATGCGAAAAGATTTTTCCCCAACCTATTATTTCACTTTTCGCCTTATGATTTAATGCTAAAATGTAAAAATAAAATTTAGTACCTTCCTAAGAAATGTGATATTTAAAATAGTAAAAGTAAATATGGAGCAGGAGCACAAAAATACATAATTTTGGTCAAAATGTGTTAAAATATATGAAATTAAAATATTATTTGTTTTACGGATTGTATTTTCTTTTATTATTTTTTTATCTTCACGCATAGTCCATGACGGGGTAGCCAGAGAAAACAGATCGTCAAGTGTCACGATCCTTACATACGCGAGGTATGTAAAGATCGTGACACTTTCGCGATACTTAAATCAATTTCTGTTCTAAAAAGTTGTGACCAAAGATGTGAATAAGAAAAATAATTACATCTTAAAAAAGCGTGGGGCGGTTTTTAAGATATTATCATATAAGGACTTTACTTTTTAGCAGTCACGATAGACGAGTGGTTTAGTAATTGGGAATTCGAGTCTAGAGACTCCTACTTTGAGACTAGAGACTTTGATCTCCAAGGCTCGTACTAATGTTTTTTTTTTTTCAAAACTTACGTACGATTTATATCGTTGGCTTAAGCATAAAGTCGGAGACGGGCACACCGCCAGTCACGTTATCCCAAAAAATGTCTGGTAGAAAGTGGGTCGAAAGAACTTACGTCTCTCTGTCTACCCCTGTATTAGGAATGGCATGAAGATATTTATTTTGTTAATTTACATTACTTTTCTCAATTATTATTTGCCAATGAACTTTTAGCTCACCCTACGCTTTTTCATGTTAAAATAATTTTTCCTTAATCATAAAAATTTTAACTTCTGGCAAATATTTATTTTCTTATATGTTCAGCCAGTTACAAAAGCGTGTTTTTAGTTCTTTAAACTATTATGTGTTATTTTTATTATTACATTACAATACTGTAACATTTAAATAGAATATACATTGTAGGGTTCATTTTTAAAAAAAGAACTCTGTAGGCGATATTCTGCTACTCTGTTCGTAGCGCTGCTCTCGCATGCAGCACGGAACTGCGAATTTCATATATTCCATTTGGCTGGGCTAAATTTATGAGCGATAACATTTTCCGCATAATATCATAGTGGCTGTATATCATTTGAACAGTAAATTTTCGAGTATATCGCGTCACATATATTAACGTTAATATACAGACGACAGTAAAGTTAAACCTTTCGTCGTGTAATATTCGTTTTGTTGCAAGTCACCGGCCTCCGCAATTAAAAAAAAATATCTTCGCGAATTGTTCCTGACGGAGTAGTCAGAGACGATGGATTGCCAAGTGTCACGGTTATTACACAGCTTTTTTCATTCATTTTTTCATTCATTATTTTCTTCATACATTCTAGGTTCATATTGACCACTTTTGCTTACAAGGACTTCGACAGTTCGTCGAAAGAGTTCCAAATCTTTATCCTTTTTATTGTTTTCTATTTACCATTCGCGCTTCACTTATTCGCTCAATGTGCCTAAACCTTTTTTCTATTTTAATCTGATACTGCTCCTTTAAGACCTTGTGATAACGGTGTAAAAATATTGCCACTCCCTATCTTTACGTGGGTGTCGAGAGGCGACTAAGAGAAACAACTTGTTATGGCATCCGATAGAACCATCTCTAAAACTAACAGACCAAAATAATCAGATCGAAGAAGGGCAGCAGCGTCTGAGGTGCGAATGGTCTGGTACTGCGATCGCCAATCCACCTGCAAAGCGTAGTGATTATGGCAAATCCTCCCTAAGGGAGAGGCCTAAATCATGCAGTGGACTTTAATGTTCGTTATGTACTGCGGCTGCACTTGCGTTTTCTTAAATTATGTCTTTAAAGAACTGTCCACTCTATAATCTCTATCATTAGAAAGTAAATAAAATTATAATTATAAAGAAACAGCTGATGCTATAGTTAATTGAATAGTGAGCTGACCGCTGATAATTACTTATTGGAACCTTAATTTTTAACCAATATACATGGTTGAATGTTAAGTGTCAATTCGATCTTCATAGTAACCTATAAAATACCTTATAAAAAGTCACGATAGCCGAGTGGATGGATGGTCGGAACTTCGAGTCGTGAGACCCGAGTTCGATCCCCAAGTGGTAGGCTCGTACCAATG
This sequence comes from Sericinus montela, assembly GCA_029286605.1. Lineage (NCBI taxonomy): Eukaryota > Metazoa > Arthropoda > Insecta > Lepidoptera > Papilionidae > Sericinus > Sericinus montela. The sequence goes on from JAGSMR010000014.1 coordinate 5,584,973, forward strand.
GGTTTTGAAAACCTTATGTTCGAATTATATCGTTGGCTTGGAAATTAAAACGGCGACGGGCCCACCACCTGTCACGTTGTCCCGAAAATATCTTCGGTGGAAGGTGGGTCAAAGGGACTTAATTGTCTAGATTAGACCTCTGTCTACCCCTGTATTGGGAATTGCGTTAAGATATTCTTACAAATAACATAATGGTGAAAGCAAAGAATGCACATCAAATAGTGTCAAAGTGATCTCCATAGTAATCTAAATTTTCTAGGAAATGACAAAATGGCAGCGAAGTGTCTAATAATGGCTTTTATAGACAAATTTTTGATACATTGGGTTACATTATTGTAATTTTAGTAGCCATCTATAATACCAATAATCATATTCTTTAGTATAAAAGTCACCATAGCCGAGTGGTTGAGTGGTCGGGATTTCGAGTCAAGAGACCCGAGTTCGATCCCCAGGTAGCAGGCTCGTACCAAAGGGTTTTTGAAAACCTTATGTTCGAATTATATCGTTGGCTTGGAAATTAAAACGGCGACGGGCTCACCACCTGTCACGTTGTCCTGAATATATCTGCGGTCGAAGGTGCATCAAAGGGACTTAATTGTCTAGATTAGACCTCTGTCTACCCCAGTATTGGGAGTTGCATAAAAATATTTATTTTATTTATCTATAATATAAAAATATAGTCAGTACTACTTGTTGGAAATAAGCTTTCTATTATTGAAAGAAGTTCAGACGAACATTTATAATGTTAGTTTAATGTATGAATGCAATACCGAGGTGCTTTAGCGTTAATACAATAAAGTGACCATATCGCTGAAACAGGCTCCGTGTAAAGCTAACTTGTTGATTGTTTTAACGCCCAAAGTATAACTGTGTTACTCGATTCATATAAATATTGCGTCGTTTTCTCGACGTTTCTACGTATAATACGTTATACGAGCTAATTAAATAATTTATTTTTCTTTTTTATATCAGATATTGATGACCTCCGTGAGTGCCGTGCCCATCGGATTTCAAGGTGTCGTTAACTCAGAGGTCCCTGGTTCGATTCTTAGACGGGTGACTGGACTAGCTTTCTAGTCTAGTCTAGTTTAGATGATAATTGTGAAAACTATAATTTGAAGAAGCTAGTAACACCATGAAAATCAATGAACGCCACTCGTACACGGAGTTCTTCAAATCACAAAATATTTTTTGGTACTAATCCAAAAATCGCACAAAGCATAAAAATTTTCACTACGCATCCCAATTTTTAATAACAAAGCGGGCACACCGCATGTACTCTGGCAAGCTCGTTCATCGCATCTTGTTTCGGTGTTGCCAATATGCACCCCCGGGAGCCAACAACCAGATCCATTCAATTGGAAACTTATTTCGCTGCCGACATCGCGTGGCCCAGTTTCGGATGCGTCAAAGGATTTAATCAGTCGATTCGAATGAACGGGATTTTGTAGAATAGTCTCGAATAAAAACTTAATTAAACCATAGATGGCGTTCATGTTTACGCCGGACGAGAAATAATAGTCCTTTACCAGTTTAAAAAAAAAAACACTTTTTGGCGCCAAAACATCGATTATGCAGTGACTCTTTACTCTTTGATGATTGCGTTGGAGAATTATATTTTTATTATCGTTTTATTCAATTAAATCGAATTGATATTTTATTTACAGATTTGGGACAAGCCCCCACATGGATTTGAGAACCTTTTTTTTTTCAACTGACAAAAATGCCAACTGTACTGAAAATAATATTTTCTCATTCCCAATAGGTATGAGAAAATTTTCTAGGTTGTAGTAGGTCTAGATATTTTTTGGGATATGAACGTTGTCTGGAGGATGTAATAAATCGTACATATTACTTTGAACAAACCCGGATGAGCGATTAAACTCGGGTCTCTTGATTCAAATTCCGATCACTTAACCACTTGGCTATTGTGTTTATTTTACGACTGTTCAGGAGTTCTGATTTCGAATTTGACAGACCGAGTCTGTATTATTCATCGCACAAATGTTTACTCTTAGCGAGATTCGAAGCCGCAACCCTTAACTGAATACGGCGGGATTACTAACAACTCGGCTATCGAGTCTTTAATGTAATATAATTAAAAACAAAAAACAAATTCTCATCACTTTAATTTGCATACAGGCTATGGAAAAAAAGACAAAGCAACACCCCTCTTCCAATTACTTTACAGGAAACTTTACCAGTTAAAGAGATAACGTATAGAGAAACTCATTGTTTAAAGAGTTGGGGGAGAGGGGCGGAAACAATGTCAATGGGATATCAATTAAAGACTAATTAACCGTTTCATTTCGAGTTCACTGGGTAACGTACAAAAAGAACAGAACCCTAATTGAATTGCTTTGTTATCTCTGTGTGTATATTTGTCTGACCTCACTTTCCATATATATATCTGTGAGTCTACTAGGAACATAGACCTATAACTGTCAAGATTTGCACGTGGATTGGCGATCGCGGTTTCTTTAATATTGATCTGCATTTTTAGGACCGTGGGATACCGGCTTTAGAATACGACATACCCTTTCTTCGCGTGGGTAGCGTAAGAGGCAACTAGCGCGATCGTCAATCCGCTTGCCGGGCGCCGTAATTATGACAAAACCTTCCACGTTCTATGTCCGGCAGAGGACTGTTATGTTATCATTGTCATCATCAGGGAATAAAGGGAAAGATATATACATACGTATGTGTTTTTCAAGATCGACATAGCGACATCTGTCGGCAGCCATTGGCATTTAAAACGATTTTTTCGTTAAACGACCATTACAGCATCACCGGGACGAAACGGATGGAAAATTCTGACACCGTTACCATTCTATTTTATTCTCAATCCATGTCAATAAAAAATTTCTAGATGTTTATAGAAATAAGACAATTAAGACCTTTTAAGACAAATGCGCTTTGCAATGCGTATCATGCAGTAAATATTTACCGGTGAATTAAAAATAAATATCTTCACGCAATTCTCAATACAGGGTCTAGTCAGAGGGTAGACAGAGGTCTAGCCTAGACAATTAAATCACTTCGACCCACCTTCCACCAAAGATATTTTTGGGACAACGGGACAGGTGGTGAGCCCGTTGCCGTCTTTATGTCCAAGCCAACGATATAATTCATACATAAGTTTTTAATAAACCCATGGGTACGAGCCTGCCAGCTGGAGATCGAACTCGGGTCTCTTGACTCAAAATTCTGACCACCCAACCACTTGGCTGTCGTGACTAAAATATTTAATGCCGTATGAATAAACATACGAATATTTATGAAACATGTGAAAACTTTCAACGCCTCCATTACGGAATACATTTGAATAATATCAGTGCGGGTTGAACGCACGTAGGGACGTCTGTAGCAAAACAAATCTCGAAGACTTACAACTTGAACATCAATCAAATAAATAGATTTTTATCAGTGTTATTTTAGATATGAAATGTAAGTGTTCACTAACACATTGTATACATTTGTATACTCAACGTGTTAAAGGGGCACTTGTTTTAGACCTGAAAGATGTCTCAGCGTGAAAATGGATGAATACTTGCTTTGATGGTTTGGGAACGTGGAGCGAATGAGCGGATATCGAATGGTGAAAAAATATATAGCACGAAAGGTATATATTATAAATTACTCTAGAAGACCATGTGAGTAAATTGATGAAAGAAAATCTAGTGGGTCAAGAGTATTCGGATACTATATATGCTTACGATATAGACATGCGTGTATGAAGAAACTTACGGCTTTGAAAGTAACGAAAGTGGCATGTAAGGATTGTGAGATCTAGGTTATAATGTAATTACATACATGCAAACTGCGATAGATATATTAAATTAAAAAGAAAAGAATGTTTTCACGATTTTTCTCTTTAATTTAATAAAAAATAGTTCAGCATAATTTACATGCTTTAAAATCAAAGATAATTGCACATTAGATAGATATACATAGATATACATACATACATACATATAAATATCCATAACTCGAGTACATGTCCATATTCATCGTACAAATGTTTGCCCCTGGAGGGATTTAAACCCACAATCATTGGCTGAAGACAGAAGGCAGGCTCACTACCAACCACGCTATTGGGCTATAACGTCAGAGGCTATAGGTATAACGTCAGATACTAAGACGAAATTAACAAAAGTACTAACAGTATGGCAAACACGCGATGGCAAAAGGGGACAAAACAGGCGAATATCAGTTAGATGAAATAAGACAAAATGGAGGTACCACCTGGTATAAAAAGCTAGAAATAGAAATGAGTTAAAGCAGCGGGCAGAGGCTGATGTGCCACAGGACACATGGACACATAAGCCTCTTCCAGGACACACGCTGACTACTAAACCGGAAAGCCATACACAAAGGTATATTATGCTAGATATAATATAAGATACATACAGAGATATATTTGATTTTAGCTAGTTTTTATATTACTGGATAAAACTTGCATTTAGTTCTACAGCAATACAAGGGCTAATCAAATCAATTATTTATTTAAATTAAATTTTATTATTTTTCTTTGGATAAAGAAACCATTATTTTATATATGTAATCTGTAATTTTTAATGTAGGTAGATTGTGAATTTAATGTAGGTAGTTGATGGACGTGGTGGACTGTTCGTTTTTATTTTTTGTTAGTAGTGTGCTTTCAACAGCGTCGTGCGCCATTTTGTATTACCACATCTTAGTATTTATTGTGTTATTTATTTTTTTATTGACACATTTTAATACTTAGGCGCGTAAATATCGCGCCTAAGTATTAGGTCGACCAACAGCATTAGGGTTTTTTTAAGAAAAGCTGGTGGCATACGCAGTCCAACCTACTAAGGAGTTCAAGACTCTTGATAGCAAGACTGAAAACCAGACTGTTGATAGCAACAGAACCGCCCATTATGTGAGTAAGAATTTTTAAATTTGCTATTCCTCTTCGCTCCTGTAGTGGTAGAAAATGAAATTTCTTAGGGCTGTAATAATCTGGCAATAATCTTGCATACCAAACATTAAGAATTTTTTTCTATATATTTTCAATGCGATTATTATGTATATTATATAATGGATTCGAGACCTACGAGGAATATTCTAGGTGGCTCTAGACAAAAGTAAAATATAGTAATTTTAATGTTTTAATACTCTTTAAACTCCGATGAGACTCTCAGGATGAAGCCCAGTGCTTTAGCAACTTTACTGACTATGTTAGAAACATGTAAATTAAAATTTGTCTTATTAATCTCTAGATGGTCACGATAGCCGAGTGGAGGTGATCGGAATTTGAATCAAGAAACTCGTGTTTGATCCGTTGATCCGCAGGTGGCAGGCTCGTACTTGCGTTGGTTTGTACGTAAAGACGACGTTGGTCTCACCACTTGTCACGTTGCCCCAAAAAGTGGTTTCGGTGGAAGGTGCCTCGAAAGGTCTAAATTGTCTAGACCTCTTTCTACCCCAGTATAAGTAATGATTTGAATTATTAATCTCTATAATTTCTAGTCTTAATATTGTGGTGCAAACATTAACATTTTCATTTAATAATGTCTCAACTACAACGGTTCAGTAATAATAATTCATTTCTAGCAGCATACGATTAACCCGGATAAAAATCCTGGCGCCAGTGAAGCTAAAATTTTAATTACTCTTTTGCGCTCTCATAATGGCTTCTACATCCGACCTTCGAAGAGATACGCAACGTAGGTTTGAAGGAAGATCTTATCACAAATACGAATATTAAAAATAAACTAGCTGCCCCCCGCGGCTTTGACATTTAACGCGGAACCCTAATTATGTTTCTCAAATAAAAGTAGCCTATGTTACACCTTATTACATTAGCTATGTGACAGTGAATGTCCTGTTAAAATCGGTCCAGCCGTTTCAGAGATTAGCCGGAACAAACAGATAGACAAAAATTGTAAAAAAAATATTTTGGCGTATGTACCACATATATTCATATAAATATAGTAAAACAACGGTTATTTCAATATTACAAACAGATACTCCAATTTTATTACACGCTTTATATTAGCTTCACTTGTATGTATGTATGTTTGTAACCGACTTCTTTGGGCGCGAATTTTTTATATGTATAGATGATATTTGTATGTGTTAAGTATAGATTTATTTATGTTACAACAAATTTGTGTCATTTATTTTTTATTTGTAAAAAAAATTCCTAACGTAATTTTCATCAACTCCACATACATTATTTCGTCTCTGCATCACCTGAAGTTTGACTAATAGAGAAGCTTAAGTCCGCCTATACATTTTCACATTTGTAAAGTTTAATAAATAAATAAATGTATATCTTCACGCCTTTCTCAATACTAGTCTAGATAATTAAGTCATTTTAATTAGATAATTAAGTTTTAGGACAATGCGACAAGTGGAAAGCACGTCGCCATCTTTACGAGTATGTCCAAGCCAACGATATAAATCGTACAGGTTATTGAAAAACCCATTGGTACGAGCATTCCACCAGGGAATCAAACTCGGGTGTCTTTACCCGAATTCCGAAACCAGTCGGCTGTCGTGACTACACTTACTCGTTGAATAAAACTCAATATCTCTCACTCCAGCGTAAAAACCGTTCTGCTATATGATTCCGAAACATGGAAGATGATTCAAGGCTTCACGCATCAGATCCAAGTCTGCGTCTAAGATGCCTTCGACTGATGCAAACGGCTGTGGCACCACTGCAGCGAGACACCGATCAAATTTATTTTATTTATTTATTATACTCTTATATTAAGTTAAACAAATTACATCTCAATAAACCAGTTGAGCTTTATTTCACTGTTGTAGGACATCTGTGTCTGAACTAGTTAAAAATTTTATCTATATTTCAGACAACAGCTAATAAATGATGCTAAGCTATGTTCAGGCAACAGCTAAGACATGGATTGGCTACATGCTCACGAGGAAGCCCGCTCGCATACCGAGGCAGTTACAGGAATGGACTCCTCAAGGAAGGAAAGCGTGGTCTACCGGAGCAGACCTAACAGCGATGAGTAGCGTTGGAGATGAAGACAAGTCTTGGCTCGAAGACAGAACGAGATGGAAAAGTACTGTAGCGCCCCTCTGCCCTACCCACGTAACATAGGAAAATAATTTATGTATTTCAAGTTCTGCTTGTTAACCGATTTGACTCTGGGAAATAGCATAACGCTTACTTTCAAATATAACCAGGGTGACCTAAATACAAATCACCAGTGAAATCCGGGACCTTATGAAACAAGGTCAAATCTATCGTCTCATATAGATATGATACTAATACTACTAATAGTCAACTAGTATTCAGCAGTATAAGTAAATCCAACAAAGTTTTCATCCAACTAAGTTCACGCATTTTCTTGTTTTATTTATGAAAGAAATAATCTACTGTAGAGAAAAAAACTCATAAAAATTATACAACAAAACACATACATACATACATACATACATATAATCACGCCTCTTTCCCGTAGGGGTAGGCAGATACTACTTCTTTCCAATTGCTACGATCCTACTATTTGTTTCGCTTCGTCCACTTTCATTATTCCCTTCATACATTCTCTTCGATTCAGGGTACAAGAATTCAAACACAAGAATAGCTATGGCCCTTTTATAGAGTACATCCTAAGCATTTACTTAAAATGCCACGCCAGTTTATATCGACATTCAGCCCTAAACATGAAGTGCATTATTAACAATATAATTGCTCGTAATAGGAAAAAGATGAGTCAAAAGGGTGCGATCATTAAAGAACAATTTACATTAAAGGACATATGTCGAATTACAACGGATATCATTCCGTATAATATATCTATATTTAGAATTAAGAAGTACTTTGAAGGTATATTCTTTTTATAAATCCATGTTTACTTATATAAACAGCTAAAAAATCTAATTACGAAAATAGAATAGAAACATTGTAACTTCTTATTTTACCGTTACGTTTAAATTGGAATATTTGTTGATTGCACAGCTTATGTAGGTCAGTAAACAAGTGACAGTTTGAACAAAGGGTCGTTTTGTCTGTGTGAATATTACATCTTATATTACTTCATCTCACGCGTACTTACATAAAAAATTTACAAATTTAAACGAACAATTTAATAGCGAAAGCTAGGACTTTTAACAATACTTTCAAAAGTATTAAAATTATTTTAATTTGATCTAAAAGTAAAAAATATTTCATCCGGGTTTTGACATTAAGTTGATTAAGTATTAGGAAATCAGTCTAAAGTGTTAATTTCATTTTATTGCCAAAGCTCGAGGCTTTAATGCTAAACTATTAAAAGCCTGGAGGATATTAAATTTGTTTTAAAGCGTCACCAGATCATAGGACATATATTTTAAATGTAAATTTTCCATTTCAAAATAAAATAAAATGTGAGTCAGAATTTTAGAGGAAAACGTAACAAACATACATTTTACTTTATTATAAGTATTAATAGGTACCTAATACAGAATAATGATTTTATATTATTTATAGATAAAATATTTTCCTGGTAGCACATGCATGCTTACTTCCACAGATTTGTCAATTGAATATATTTTGTTTATATTTATTTTTAAACTATCATTTTAAATGAAATAAAAAAAAACAATTACGATAAGATTAAAATAATATTAATATTTTTAATTTCTTCCTTATAATTAAAATTATAGAGCAATATACGTATTTAAGCTAATTTAGATAAATCATGATTAATCTTATTTATACTTACACAGATAATTATATCGATCTATGTCAAGGAACCAAAAAAGCAGCTACCGAAAACTACGGGCAACACTTACGATGATAAGTTCAAGTACCGAAAACTATTTTTTTAATAACCATTAATACTTCATACATAACTTACTAATCGAATCTCCAATTGTATAATATTTTTATTCAAATTTTATTATAATTATTTTTTGGCTGAATCCGCGTTGTCTTTGCGCTCGACGCCCGTCTGCAACGATGGCGGCGCGATACTGCCGAAATGGCGGGAAATCTGACATGCGCTTTAGGAAATCGATGGGGAAATTGTTCCGTGAAAATGGAAGCGCCTTCTTCAAATCTACGCTCGGTAAGCAGAAATTCTGTTAATAAACCTATTCGTGTAAATACAAAAAAGTATACATATTTTTATATGAAACCTTTTTGTTGTTTGTGTAGTTTTTGGAACAAAGTGACAGGTTGTGAGCCTATCGTTGTCTTTATGTATAAGCCAACGATATAAATCGTTGAATATATGTTTTGAGAAAAGTTATTGCTACCAGCCAACCACCTTGGGATCGAACTCGGGTTTCTTTGACTCGAATTTGAAAAGATTTATGGTGGAATAACCATCTCAGAAAAGAGCAGATTAAAATGAATTAAACAGGAATGTGCAGTAGCATATAAGGCGAGAGGTGTGCCAAACCGTTTGCCAAGCGTGATGACTGTGGCAAATCGTTCTCTCGGGGAAGCCTGTTACTGTATCTATTGGTTTAAATTTTTTCGTTAAGTTTCCGACCTCCGTGGACGAGTGAGGTATACACCATTTTTCAAGATGTCGCCAGCACTGACGTCCCGGGCTCGACTACCGGACGGATCAATGTATAAAACCACTTTTTCTAAATTGTCTCAGGTCACGAGTAAGTAGGCGAAGCACTTGTGTTTTGTAATCGAAAACAACGAAGCTACCTCGAATAACCACACCCGCGACAAGGCAGAAAAAGTTCATTCATCCGTCAGGAAAACGAACCCGGAACTTCAACATTGTGACACAAAAAAATCGGTGTGTATGTCTCACTGTCTACGTCGCCTCGGGTCTTGTGTTTGTATTACCTCCATTGTTTCTGATTCCATAATACAAGTGCTTTCCATATTTAGTTTAAGATTGGATGCAATGTATAATATAAATAAATAGAAAATACATATATACTCGTAACAAGGAACATCATCACATACATTGCTCCGATCCTAAAGTAAGCTCCTAAAGTACTTGAGGTATTGAATCGGAAACAATGAAGGCACCACATACACCCACCCAGACCTAAGAAAATGCAGAAAAAGTGGTTTTTCTACATTGTCTAGTCCGGGAATCGAACCCGGGACCTCAGAGATGGCGACACCTTGAAAACCGCTGTATACGCTACTATTCCACGGAGGTCGTCATGTATGTCATGTTGTCCCTATCTATGTACGAGTATGTATGGGTTTTTATTTCGACAGAATCAGATCATATCTTACCTTCAACCAATACTTCTACTTCTACCAGAACCAGGAATATATTTGAGGTACACAACGCAATATAAAGTTTGTTTTTAAGTTTCTTGTAGTGAGTAAATTTTAATATATAATATTTACAATTTTTTTTTAAATTATATTACGTAGTATTTTTTTTAAATTATACGACGTAAAGTCACGATGGCCGAGTTGTTGGGTGGTCGGAATTTCGAGTCGAGAGACCCGAGTTCGATCCCCAGGTGGCAGTACCAATGAGTTTTTCAAAAACTTACGTACGAATTTCATCGTTGGCTTGGACATAAAGGCGGCGACGGGCTCACCACCTGTCACGTTGTCCCGAAAAATATCTTCGGTGGAAGGTGGGTCGAAGGGACTTAATTGTCTAGACTAGACCTCTGTCTACCCCTGTATTGGGAATTGCGTGAAGATATTTATTTATTTTTTTTTTTTATATTACGTAGGATTATTAGAGTATTAGAAGGAAATCAATTCAATGAACAAGCTGTATTTCATAAGACATTCTACAATTGATAACATAAATGTAGTCTCGAAAAAAATTTACGTATATCTTCTTTATGAACTTTGAAGAAGCTTTTTCAATGTAGCTCTATATGGCCATGAAATGTAATACAAAAATTAAATTAGAATGGAGAGAGGGGCGCGTCAAGTTGACTTACTTTCTTCCACAGCAAAGCCTTGTATAGGCTTTGCTGGATATGGATAGCTTACTCACTCTAAGTTACTCCTAAAGTACTACAAAGTTGTTGCTAGATTCTTTTTTTTTAAATAGATAAATACATTGATATGGACAGATCACATCAATTGATCTGATCTCTAAGTTAGTATCATTATTTAGACTTCCATTACAAACTCTTTTTGAAATTATGTCCCACTCTACAGGTAAATCTACTTTTTTTTTATAGAAAAGGGAGGCAAACAAGCAGGTGACTCACGTGATGTTAAGTGATTACCGCCGCCCATGAACACCCGCAGTACCAGAGGCATAGCAGATGCATTGCCTCCCTTAGAGTGCCCCCCTCACCCAGAATTGGGGGAGGGGGGTGTGTGGGCCTCCGGTTACCTGCACTCACCAGACGAAACGCAGAAGTTTGTTAGACTTCTATTTCACGCCGGTATTCTGTGAGGTCGTGGTACTTCCCCGGTCATGCCGGCCCATTCATGCAACTACAAAAGCTGATACATGGCTCTACCATTTTGATGATTATAATAATAATAATACATATATACTCGTAGATAGGGACATAACATATATTGCTCCGACCCCAATGTAAGATGCTAAAGCACTTGTGGTATGGGAATCGGAAACAACGAAGGCACCACAAACACCCAGATCCGAGGAAATGAAGAAAAAGTGGTTTTTCTACATTGACTCGACCGGGAATCGAACCCGGGACCTCGAGATGGCGACACCTTGAAAACTGGTGTTTACGCTACTCGTCCACGGAGGCCGTCGACTGTTTCTCCTCCTTCCTGTCACATCCTTGTTCTTCCTCCTCTCGTCTCATTTCATTTCCCAATTTCTTTCTAAAAGTAGGCGACGCACTAACCCCCTTCACCCTGGTGTCCTGGAGATGGTTTATCGGATGATCTGGAAACTCGTTTGCCACCTTTTTCTATCAAAAATTAAGGAAATAAAATATATTTATTACTTGAAAGTCACTATAGCCGGGATAGATTGGTTAAACGGATAAAAGAAAACTTATGAACGATTTGATGGTTGGCTCTTTTTTATGATGGTTGGCTTGAAATAAAAGACGGCAACGGGCTCACCACCTGTCACGTTGTCCCGAAAAATATCTTCGGTGGAAGGTGGGTCGAAGGGACTTAATTGTCTAGACTAGACCTCTGTCTACCCCTGTATTGGGAATTGCGTGAAGATATTTTTTTTTTTTTTTTTTTTATATTACGTAGGATTATTAGAGTATTAGAAGGAAATCAATTCAATGAACAAGCTGTATTTCATAAGACATTCTACAATTGATAACATAAATGTAGTCTCGAAAAAAATTTACGTATATCTTCTTAATCAACTTTGAAGAAGCTTTTTCAATGTAGCTCTATATGGCCATGAAATGTAATACAAAAATTAAATTAGAATGGAGAGAGGGGCGCGTCAAGTTGACTTACTTTCTTCCATAGCAAAGCCTTGTATAGGCTTTGCTGGATATGGATAGCTTACTCACTCTAAGTTACTCCTAAAGTACTACAAAGTTGTTGCTAGATTCTTTTTTTTTAAATAGATAAATACATTGATATGGACAGATGACATCAATTGATCTGATCTCTAAGTTAGTATCATTATTTAGACTTCCATTACAAACTCTTTTTGAAATTATGTCCCACTCTACACTGTACAGAATTACGACGTCAGGTAAATCTACTTTTTTTTTTTTATAGAAAAGGGAGGCAAACAAGCAGGTGGCTCACGTGATGGTAAGTGATTACCGCCGCCCATGAACACCCGCAGTACCAGAGGCTTAGCAGATGCGTTGCCTCCCTTAAAGTGCCCCCCTCCCCCAGAATTGGGGGATGGGGCTGTGTGGGCCTCCGGTTACCTGCACTCACCAGACGAAACGCAGAAGTTTGTTAGACTTCTACTTCACGCCGGTATTCTGTGAGGTCGTGGTACTTCCCAGTCGAGCCGGCCCATTCATGTAACTACAAAAGCTGATACATGGCTCTACCATTTTGATGATTATAATAATAATAATACATATATACTCGTAGATAGGGACATAACATATATTGCTCCGACCCCAATGTAAGATGCTAAAGCACTTGTGGTATGGGAATCGGAAACAACGAAGGCACCACAAACACCCAGATCCGAGGAAATGAAGAAAAAGTGGTTTTTCTACATTGACTCGACCGGGAATCGAACCCGGGACCTCGAGATGGCGACACCTTGAAAACCGGTGTTTACGCTACTCGTCCACGGAGGCCGTCGACTGTTTCTCCTCCTTCCTGTCACATCCTTGTTCTTCCTCCTCTCGTCTCATTTCATTTTCCCAATTTCTTTCTAAAAGCAGGCGACGCACTAACCCCCTTCACCCTGGTGTCCTGGAGATGGTTTATCGGATGATCTGGAAACTCGTTTGCCACCTTTTTCTATCAAAAATTAAGGAAATAAAATATATTTATTACTTGAAAGTCACTATAGCCGGGATAGATAGGTTAAACGGATAAAAGAAAACTTATGAACGATTTGATGGTTGGCTCTTTTTTATGATGGTTGGCTTGAAATAAAAGACGGCAACGGGCTCACCACTTGTCACGTTGCCCCATAAATGTCATCGGCGGAAGGTCAGTCAAAAGCACTTAAGTGTCTAGACCTCTATCTATCCCATTGTTGGTAATGGCGTGAATATATTCGTTTTAAATTATTTACTTCTTACTTTTCTTATTTATTTTAAATTTAGAAGTGCCTGTGCCGTGAGCAGCACATTTTTCCGATCATGTATGTTCCAGAATAATTTATAGACATACGGTGTTTAACTTTAGAGTCATAAAGGAAAAGGATTTTACCCAAATATAAGCCGTAAGTAATACTGGTCACCCCGACGTTATCTCACTGCCAACCGATTGTGACGGATACCATGGAATAACTCGGCTATCATGACGAAATTCGTCACGATAGCTGAGTAGTAGTGTGATCGGGATTCGAGCCGAGAGACCCGAGTTCAATCCCCAGATGGTAAGCGTACCAATGGATTTTTGCCAAAACTCAAAAGTACGAATTTTATCGTTGACTTCGATATAAAGACAGCGATGGGATCACCGCCTGTCAAGATGTTCCAAAAAATGTCTTCAGGGGAAGGTGGGTCGTAAGGACTTAATTGTCTAAACCTCGGTCTACCCCTATATTCGGAATGGCGGGGAGATATTTCTTTTACAATGGAATAAAGAAAGCAGGAGATGTATTCAAAGTTAATGTTTGTGTGTGTGACACATACACATTAACTTTAAAAAATATCTCCTTTTCTTGGGCAATCGTGCAACAAGTGAATTGCTAGCAGGGTGCATCCACGTGATCAATCAACACTCTCTCTCACAATCACGCAATCAAGTACGCAAGTAACGCAATGAAGCGATCGAACTCGGTTCTTTTGACTCGAAATTCCGACCAAGCAACCACTCGGCTATCGTGACTTTAAATAATAAGAATAGAAATTAGTGCTTCTGCGTTTTGTCCGATAAGCTGAGGTCCATGCCTCGCCCTTCCTATCTCTTCTTCTTTCCACTTAGGCCGCTTAAGCGCCTTGAATCACAGCTATAGCGTAGCCATGTGTTTACAGATGGTAAACGAGTTCAATGAATTGGAAACCAGAAATCATATATTTGAACGGAGAATGATATGAAAGTCAACTTAATAAAAACTGATCGCTTTCACTGTACTAGACTAGGGTTAGACAGAAATCCTGATATTTAAGTCTCATCGACCTACCTTTTGCCGAAGACATTTTTGGCACATCATGACTAGGGTGTGTTCGTCGCCATCTTTATGTAACTACTCTGTGTACTTTTTCTGTGTTCGGTACATTCAGATTTATTTATTATCTTCACGCAGATCCCTGACAGATTTGCCACAGAGAACAAATCGCCAAGTGTCACGATCCTTCGAAAATTGCTCTCAACCTACCTCGACATCTTCATTCGAATTGATTTTTCTTACTTAAATAATATTATTATCAGAAATACTATCAGAAAAAAAACTTTGTGGCGACATCTATGTCTCCACATAAGAAGCTCGCAAGTGGCGGATTTAGGAAACACATCGACGTCCTACATCGCGCTATTGAAGTTCGCACGATGACATGCATATATACCATTACCGATGGCGCAAACTTGTGGAGGAGACGTCCTCCCCAGGTCACGATCACCTACCCTTTTCCTGATGCATATCATCCGCAACATCTTGATTACACAAAAGTAAAGACAATCATGTCCTTACAGTATTTATTTGAATTTCCATTACATACTGAACTATATAGTTAGTCACGATAGCCGAGTGGTTGGGCGGTCGGAATTTCGAGTCAATAGACCTGAGTTCGATCCCCAGTTGGCAGGCTCGTACCAATGGGTTTTTCAAAAACTTATGTACAAATATCGTTGGCTTGGACAAAAAGACGGCGACTTGCTCACCACCTGTCACGTTGTCCCGAAAATATCTTCGGTGGAAGGTGGGTCGAAGGGACTTAATTGTCTAGACTCGACCTCTGTCTACCCCTGTATTGGGAAGTGCGTGAAGATATTTATTATTTATTTTATACAGAACTATAGTCTACTGGGGGGCACAGACTTCTCCCGTAGGATAGGATTTGCCAAAATCGCCAAGCGTGGCGATTTTGGCATATATATTATATTGTAATTAACTCTTTGATATATATATTGTAATTAACTCTTAGTAACTTTTATGCGCCGTGCAACCGGCGCTCCCGCATATATGCGGAATGTAGATCTGCATCGCGATCTCAAACTGCCTACAATGGCAGCGCTATTTAAAAAGTTCTCCATCGACTACTTCGATAGGACGAACTTACATACAAATCCGCTAGTGTCAGCGTTAGGAAATTACACACCCGCGAGCGATACTCCACCTCAATTGAGGCGCCGAAATGCGTCATCATAGACGATGATGACGCAATCACCATGTCAACAATGCGTATGAGGCCCGCCCCTACGTACTTTCGCACACACACAGAGACAAGCCGCGTTCTGCGGCTTACACAACCTCGCCATCGTCGTAATTTCACGACTAGCACGAGACTTTCTCGTGGTCGTAGTCGTCACTAAAGGTTAACACAAGGCGATCCGAGAGGAGATTTTCCTCCAAACCAACTGGGGCCCTCGGATCGCATGGCCCCTCCCCCATGTCGGAAGTCATCTCTTTCGTTCTAGGGGACGCAGCGCTTTGCAGCAGCAGCCATTATTGTCTTCAGCTCTAACTTGCGAGCCTCTCCTCGCAAGTCTCCTTAGACGAAGCTGTAAAGGCCTCCGGGCCAACAGCATCCCGTGGATGGTTTTAGTCGGTATGCTTCTCCTTCTGAGATTCGAGCCCGACACTGTTCGTTTCGGTGGCCTCCCGGCCAAGGGACGTTCGTGCATAAAACATTCCCTCCATGGTTATCAAAAAAAAAAAAGTAACTTTTTTAACTCTGCTGCTCATCAGAGGTCCACTGAATCTAACCAATCCACAGTGTTCAATTGAAACTTCTTGTTCAACGTTGTTATTTGAAGCTCGATGAAACGAAAATGGGTCACGAGAAGAAACAAACCCACAAATGTATAGGATTAAATCGGCGAGAGAATGAGATAAAATACTATACAGGTTATTTTATATTGCATATTTTCTCGGTCTCCTTTTTGTTTGTTAACTTTCACTTCTGATTCGGCTCAATTTTATAGAGAACCAATTTAAATTTTTTGTAGTAATCATCATAATGGGCCATAAAATCCACTGTTGGACATAAGCCTCTTGCGTATTGGAGGAATGGCCGTAATCGCCAAGCTTCCAAATCGCTTGCCAAAAGCGGATTGGAAATCACAGTACCAGAAACCTTGCATTATACACTACTACCCATCACAGGTAAGCTGAAATTTAGTCCGGTACTTTTTTGCTATGGTTATTCCGCCATCTATCGGTAGGCTATTACATTTTTAAGACTGTTCCCTTAATCGCCTCTTACGACACCCACGGGAAGATATGCAGCATGGCTCCATTACGCATCTTTCCGTGTCTCCGGTCTGTTTAGGCCCCATACATTTACTATCCGGCAACTTAGCAATTGTTCTGCTGAATCCTAAAAAAAATCTTGCAGTGCACTTCCTTTTTCCTCCATCTTTCGCCACAAGTTGTGCTGCATGGGCCCCAATCGTCATCTTTGATATAACTCAACGACCTCACAGAATACTGGCGTAAAGTAGAAGTCTAACAAACTTTCGTTTCGTCTGGTGAGTGCAGGTAACCGGAGGCCCACACACCCCCCTCCCCCAATTATGGGGGAGGGGGGCACTCTAAGGGAGGCAACGCATCTGCTAAGCCTTTGGTATTGCGGGTGTTCATGGGCGGCGGTAATCACTTACCATCACGTGAGCCACCTGCTCGTTTGCCTCCCTTTTCCTATAAAAAAAAAGAAAAAAAGCTAAAAGGTGTTTCTTTTAGTGTTATTGTAACTAGACTTAAAACATCAATACCTAGACTGTGTTAGAATTCTATGGGTTTGCTATGGTATATACTTACGGCGTATACACACGACATACAGCGCTGTGTGGTGGAGAAATAAAATAACTTAGTGGAATCCATATTTATATATTTATTGTTTATATGCATATGGTAGCTCACAGCAACTACAATACTAATGGAAGATTTAACGTACATATGTGGTCTGCGTTGCATTTGCAAAATTAATATTATAATATTACAATATTTAATATGGTTTTTTTTGTAACATTTTATGATTTTTTTTTATATAAACCAAAGTTATTGGATCGAATACAGTTTATTAAAACTCATAATCATTGTGAAAGAAACATTTCACGAGTATAAATGTTTTAATATTATGAATAACAATTACCAACGACTCGGAAATACGTTATGTTAACTATCGCAAAGTTCAAGTCTGAGGAATATTAATAAATAACTATTTCATTATTAAATAACTATTTATTAAATAAATAAATATCTTAACGCAATTCCCGATACAGGGGTAGACAGAGGTCCAGACTATTAAGTCGTTTCGACCTACCTTCAACCGAAGATATTTTCGGCACAACAAGACAGGTGGTGAGCCCGTCGCCGTCTTTATGTCCAAGCCAACGATATAATTCGTACATAACTTTTTTAAAAACCCATTAATACGAGCCAGCCACCTGGGGATCGGACTCAAAACTCTTGACTCGAAATTCCGACCACCCAACCACTCGGCTATCGTGTCTTCAGGAATTCTCCTGATAAGATACATTACTAAATAGATAAACAACGACATATACATATGACCATCCATATATCGTCACACAGCTGTTTGCTGGTAGTGTGATTTGAACTCGGGAACTCAGAGCCTAGCGACACCTTGTGTACGCCATTCGATCATTGAGGTCATCAAATCTATCTTTGTTTTAAATATCATTCAAATTCTTCTGTTTCCATTTGATTTAGTGAGAAACATCGAAACATTCAAATACACATAATTAATTTAATAATATTAGTAGAGTGACATCTCGTTCAATGCTTAGAACCCGCGCTACTCACTTCTCGACGAACAGACTTAAATGAAAGAGAAAATATTTTACAGTTTCCTCAGTGTCAGCAGAAATATTTAAAATTTGTTCTCTTATAAGAAAATTCTATAATAAGAAAAGTTCAGCATAACTTATATGATTTTAAATTACATACAAATTACATAAAACAAACAGTAATAGTTTGATAAAATCGCCAATAGATGGCGCTTTCATTAAGTCATATCAACTACTGAAAAAAAATTTAAAACAGTTTTTTCAGGGCCTAATCGAGGAAGAACCTTTATAAAAATATAACAAACATATCAAATTAAAAGTTTTCCTTTCACAGAACCACTGTTGTTACCAACTTATTCGAATAAGTTGGTAACAACAGCTGTGACACACAACACAAATATTGGCTTCAAATATTTGAAACCATCTCAACCGATTCGCTGAACGATACGGTCTTACCAAAACAGCGATTATGAGTCTTATGTATATGGTAACAGAACAGCAAATTGCAACGCAGACACTAGTTATAATACACAGTAATTACACACTACAATGCGATTACAAACAAACATTTAGACTCCTTGTAAACCACGAGACGGCCCAAGGGACATTCTTAAAAGACATTGGTGGTTACAAAAAAGTTGGCACTCCACTAGGAATTTCTTTTATTCGAATCGGTGGGCGGTACACCTCGGGCCGATACTGTGGTTACAATATTTAATTTTCTTTATTAATTAATTCACAATTTGATATTTTATTATTATATTTTTTTTTTATATATTAATGTTATCTCCCAGCCAGATTACATTTATCGACTAAACATATAATAAGTCTATGACATTTATTCAGAGTGTTGCCACATACGTTTCACAAATCATCTCGAAAGTAACACTTACCTAAGCCTATATTACATTTGTAAAATACCAACAGACAATCCGGCAACTATTTCTATATAATAACGTGATCGATTCACATGTACAAATAAATAGTGTGTCCCTATGTTCATTTCGATATACTAGCACTATATTTTATTTAACTAACAAATTAAACTGTTCATGTATTAATCTATGTTAAATTATATTACGTTTCAACAACAGCGCAGATTAATTTGATTCA
The DNA here is from genome assembly GCA_029286605.1 of Sericinus montela. Lineage (NCBI taxonomy): Eukaryota > Metazoa > Arthropoda > Insecta > Lepidoptera > Papilionidae > Sericinus > Sericinus montela. The sequence continues at coordinate 5,604,537 of JAGSMR010000014.1, forward strand.
TCTAACATATTTCAAGTCACACTTTCACATATACATACAATTATATACGTTTTTACATGTCTTCTAATTTAAGAGAGTAATTAGCACTCCCTGCTGTTTCTAAGAGAATGAACTTTGTTGTACAGTTGATAAGAGTAAAAATCGAATAACAATCACTATTCAAAAAGTACACAACAGTAAAAGAAATTACCCTGTTTAGAAGACATTGTATATTATAAAAATTGTGTCCTCAGCCTTTTTCAATGATATAATTTGTTTCCTTTTTTCTTTTTCACGTTTTGACGGGTAATAGCGGCCTGAGATTTAAATAAACTTCGCAATCGACATTTTTAATCTGTGTTAGTAAAATGTAATAGATCAATAGTTTAGTTTTCTTTTTATAATAAAATTACAAGCCTAGGGACATTTTTACCCGTTAAAACGCAACACTAATGCGCTAAGGGTACTATGGATTACAGGGTTTCGAAAAAAAAATATCGAGAAATCAAGAAACAACTACACACCACCGGGAGCTTACAGATGGAACCATAGATTAAATATTAAACTTACGACTAGGAATGGTAAAAGATTAATTCAAAATATATATACGAATCGATTCTCGATTGTATTCGAAAATCGGATCGTACCTAAATACAACGCTTACATATATCAACGAAACACATAGAATACTCAAAATTGACTAACACGAAATAAATCTTAAATCAATGTGAATAAAGCTGCATTTTATACAAATTAAATCGATTATAGCAAATGCAATTTACAGATCGTAGTGTTGATGAATTAATTATACGTAAATGTTTAATTATTACACTTATAGTTACAGTTAACTAACTTATACGAAAGTTTCAACTTGATTTACTTAAAGATTAATTTAATTCCTTAAAATAGTCGAGTGTATACTTGTCTCTGGCCCTAAATGGAACGGCCTTACAGAAATATCGTTTACTGAGTGTGGGCACATGTTTCTTAGTTCAAAATAAAGATAGTACTTAATTTAGTTTCAATTGAAACTAAATATAACATTACAATAGAACAACATAATTATAGAACATTTAAATTGATTAGTTCTTTGAATATACTCACTAAGTATTGTTCTTTCAGCCCCCCTTTACATCAGAGATTTGACGACAACGTGACACGTGGTAAACTGGTAGCAGTGATGTACAAACCATTAATATATGTTCGCATATAATGATGAATTCACGATTGTTGGGTCTCATGGTGGAATTTCATGATTAAATCAATTGAAATTCATTTTTATTTGAACTGCTAAAGTGAATTTGAATTAGGTTTCATTAAAGTTTTGTCGTATTCAAGTCGTTCATCAGACTATCGAAACTTAATTTAAGACAAAGTAATAGAAACGAAGGCTATTTATCTGAGAATTTGGAATTTAATATTTACGCAAAAACTACACATTTGAAATAAAAGAATTATTTACGGACTTTAATGCGTTAATCGAACTTGAGAAGTTAAATAATAATTTAATTTTGAATAAGTAATTCATTGAATGATCGAGATTGAGATTGTCGAATAAATGAAGGAATTTTTTGTGTGTTTCAAAAAATTTTTATAAACTGACTAATTGACATCTTGTTATTCAAGTTTTACTCTATCAATGAGCACGCTATAGTTAAAAATTGCCTTTAATGCATTATAAAAAAGCATATGTCATTAATAAAAGTAAAATTATTTTAAAAATTCAATAAAAACTGTGTGACAATATGTATTAAATTATATAACAAATTAGATAGTGACTTAAAATTATTAAATTTTGATATGTTTAATAAGAAATTAATGGAATTATTAAATGTAAAAAAAAAAAATTTATAATGTTGGTGATTTTTAAATGACATTTAACAAAACTAATATTTGCATGCTATAGACATATTGGCAAAACATGATAGTTCACATATATTTTTGTAACACCACTCCGTACTATGTTTTAAGCAAATAAATTATAATGATTATGATAATTATGATTCAAAGAGTACAACGACTCCGAACTACCGAACCGAACCGAACGAGGTTTAAAATTACTTTTTTCTCAACACTTCTCATTTCGCCATCAATGATATACGCAAAGGCTGATCATATATATAGACGTGAACACAACCTGAGATAATTAAGGTCTCATTAAAAGAACAAAACCTGATTTACTTAAACAGTCGTGCGCTTTCGAAGGCGACATTAATTCTGAACTTTAATTCTTACCAATGCAGAACAAACGTGTGCCCACACTGCCGACCAAACAATCAATTTTTTGTCACACCAATGTGTAATTATATAGATTTATTACAAATCCAAATAACCTAGGACACGGCACAGCCAGACATTCGAGACTATTCAAGAAAGTTCTAGAAACGAGAATCTTCGGTATTTCTCCGTGCGGCCGCTCTTTTAACGTCTAACATCTAATTTTTCCTTTTCGAAATCTATGTGCAGGGCTGAGTGTAGTTAGTTATTCGTTTCTATCGTAACTGGTGCTATGGTGAAGTTACTTTTCCTCACAAAATGGGTGGGTCAAGACCTGTCAAAGGTTGACTGTGAGGGCATACCACCAAAGTCTTCGAGTAACACTGAATTCTTTGAGACCTAAACCGCATTTCCCTATAAGGGGATAGCGAGAGGTCGAGAAAATTAAGTCATCTCGATACACATTTCAACGGAGCTTGTTTTGTGGCATCGTGACAGGCGCCACCTGTCGCCGTCTTTATGTCCAAGCTATAAGCAAAGATATATATCGTACATAAGTTTTTGTAAGAACTCATTAGTACGAGTCAATATCCAGGAGATTAAATCATTACTAACGAAATAATACTGTTTTTTTACTACGGTCAGTTAACCGCCCGGGTTCAAATGATAATTCAATTTTAGAACACAGTTAAAATTAGATTATACTTCATGATACTAGACATTTTAACTGGCACGGTTTAGTTTCAACAATACCGTAGTCCTTTTATATCTGTTTTTGTTGTTTATTTGTTGTATTTTGTGTATCAACCACATTTTTTGGAGAAAAAACCATTTTCTTATATAATTCCACAGATCAATGAGAAATATTAAAGTTAATTACTTTGCACATCGCCTAAACATAGTGTAGTATAACAATCAAGCGTGCTTTAATTTTAAATAAAATTAATTTCAAAAATATTTAGTGTTTTTAAAAATGAAAAAAATCATACAGGATTAAACATTGTTTTAAATGATGCTAGTAATGTCAGTAACGTTCAATATTGATCAAATACACTAAATAAATTATATCGATGTATACAATCGATATACTAATTATTTTTTTAATGTAATAATGAAATAATGAACTATCTGTGACTGTGATGTAGCGAAATCGCAAACAGCTACATTTTAACGTCCAATGTTTTTAAGTTTCTAATTCCGAAGCGGTGGTAGAAAACACATATTGGAAACCGGAGCACGAGATTTACACTTTTGTATATTTATAAATTGTTTTAGGACCTGAGTATTTTGTGTGTGAAATTCTTTAACTTAAAAAGAAACATACTTTTTCATGTTCTACTTTTAAAAAACCTAACATACTTAAAAATATTAATATTTCAAAATTTAAATCACAATTAACGATTACTAGCACAATGAAAAGCTGCGACGAATTCCATAGAAATAAGAAAGAAAAACTCGATGGTACAAAAACACACTCGAAATAAAAAAAAATACAATACAATTCGGTGGTACATTACAAAGCCTCGTCGGCACAAGACCACAAGGTCTTAAAACACAACTCATAATGGTTCACAATCAGTTGCAAGTAATTATCCACACTGGACGGTCGGTGAAGAAGTAGCAAAAACCATTATAAGAAGTTTTTAAATATAAATAAAGTAATCGATATCGATAAATACAGTTATTGTTCGATAGTTAGTTTCATTCATGCACATCACTAAAACAATAGTGTGAGTGCAGCAACACCACCAATACAGAAAAAAAGTGATGGCTGTATGGCATTAATATCTTTGCCTATTGCCTACGGATAAAAAAGCAAGAGAGCGATTTATTCATTGATTGTAGAGCAGACAAGTTACATAGTTAATGTTTACCGAGGTAACTTTTAAGAATTGTTCTTTATACCACAACATTTCACTACACAAATTACACATACATCTGTAATAAAGTAACCACTGATTTAGAACAATCGAAGACATCGGAAGCCCGACCCGTTGCACACGTAACAAGAATCGTTCGGCACAAGAGAGACGCCATCTTTGAGAGCCGTAGGTCCCCCCCCCCCTCCCCAACTTTCGCCGAGTGACATTAAAAAGACTCGTGCACCTTCCGAAATACCGAGAGCACTCTTCATTTCTTCGCCTTCAGCGTGACGTACGCGGGCTCAGGCGGCGGCTGCGCGAGGGGCGCGGCGTGCGGCGCCGGGGGGTGCGCGTGGGGGGCGTGGGGGCGTGGGGGGCGTGGGGGGCGTGGGGGTGTGGGGGCGTGGGGGTGTGGGGGGCGTGTGGGGGCGGCAGCGGCAGCGGCGCGCGCAGCAGCAGCGGCAGCGCGCGCCGCTCCTTACTGACGGCCGCGTATATCGGCGGCGGCTGCGCGGGAGCCGCGTCTCATGTCTGCAGCGCGGTGTTTATCTCGCGGTGGATCGTCGTCTGTTCGTCAGATCAAATCAAATCAAATCACTCATCTATCGACATGAGAGAATGTACAGTCGTTTATCGATATTTAGATATCGATTTTTTTTTTAATCCACCACCGTTTCGCAATGCGGCTCGTCTAACGGAGAAGAAACGGGCGAAAGAAACTCCGTAGGTATCCTCTTTTTTGTCGATAATCACTTTTATTCTACCACCACCGTTTCGTAATGAGGTTCCTCTAACGGAGAAGAAACGGGCGAAAGAAACTCCGTAGGTATCCTCTTTTTTGTCGATAATCACTTTTATTCTACCACCACCGTTTCGTAATGAGGTTCCTCTAACGGAGAAGAAACGGGCGAAAGAAACTCCGTAGGTATCCTCTTTTTTGGTCAATATTTTTTACAATATATAGTAGTATACAAATGTGGTGTGTGGTATTTTCTTGGGAGCGATCACCTCATTACCAGGGGTTACTATAATTAATATTGTCATTAATATTATAATAACCCTTCTTATAAGATTTTCCTTTGATGTCGGCAACGCATCTGCTATGCCTCTGGTATTGCGGATGTTCATGGCGGCGGTAATCACTTACCATCACGTGAGCCGCCAGCTCGTTTGCCTCCCTTCCCTATAAAAAAATTTCCCTATGAATCCATAATGAACATGGACATCACATACGTTGCTCAAATCCCAAAGTCCCCCAGACCCGTGGTTTTCTACATCAACCAATCCGGGAATCAAACCCGTGACCTCAGAGCTGGCGACACCAAAAATATCCAACAACTTACTACCAATAATCAGGTAGTTGAAACACTAGAAGTTTAAACCCCTTTTAACCCACAATTCGCCATCTGAACCTTATATCTGTACCAAAAAAATTCGTAAGCAAATTGCGAAAAAACTTTTCCTCTGGGGATCAAACTCGAATCTTCTACTTCGAATTAATCTCCTAATAAAACTTGACTATCGGAAATACATATAAATTAAGGCACAAGTAACAATTAAAGTAACAGAGTATCGAGTCGATGGGTATAGATGGCAATATCTTCCGCAAATCCACTTAAGCCTGGCGCTTAACAAGCAAAATATAAATATCTTTACAGCAAAAGCTAATAACCCGCAATGGAATTTAAACAAACAGTCATAAACTTTTCATATACAGCAATAGGGGGCAAATAAGCATTTAGTCCAGCCTATAGTAGTGAAATAAACTCTTTGCCATTGCAATAAGGTCTAATATCGAATGAGCTAAATGGAAACTCACCAGTTCCTCAAGCTGCCGCGCCAGCTGATCGTTGAGCGCCTGTATCACTTGTCTCTGTCCGTCCTGAGCGGCTAAAGCCAGCTCCAATTGGCTCTGAGCTAATTTCGCCTCTGCGTCCTTTAGAATAAATATTAATAATGCATAAATACGTAAAAGGAGAGAGCTGGCAACAAATAAAGAAGATAATTCATTAATAATATCTCTAGAACGTTCTATCTCTCCCCAATAAATTTACAATTACATCTATCAGTAATAAAAAAGTGACAATAGCCGAGTGATTGGGTGATTGAAACTCGACCCGAGACCCGAGTTCGATCCCCAGTTGGCAGGCCCGTACCAATGGGTTTTTCAAAAACTTATGTACGATTTATATCCTTGGACATAAGACGGCGACCGGCTCACTATCTGTCACGTTGTCCCAAAAAATGTCTTCGGTGTACGGTGGGTCGAAAGGACTTAATTTTCTAGACCTTCGTCTACCCCTGTGTTGGGAATGGCGTGAAAGAAAAACATGTAACTCTGTTAGACAATTACGTTTGACTCGAGCCGGCACTTTGGTTACGGACGTTTCGGCTGTGGTGAAGGCAGTGCCTGCTTCTCCAAAGGCTACCCTAGAAGCGTCTTCAAACTCTTCGGCCCTATTATCCCTTTTTACCCTACCTTGCACCTTTGAAAAATAGGGAGCCATTTAAGATTAGAACGCTGAACCTTGTAGAATTGGTTAGAAGGCCCTCCGACTAGTTGAGATAATATTCTACTCCGTTACCTAAATTAAGTTTATAGAAGATCGCTATAATAGCTCCGGCCCACTTCGTCCCGCTTTGTATCTTGTACCTTTAATCCGCCTCGCAAGTACCGCGTCTCCCACTTTGAACTCTAGGCGGTCATGACCAGCAGGTCATGCTCGGCTTCGAACCTGCAGCGCCACGGCTGGGGAAACGCCTGTTGTTTCGTGCTCGCTGTTTAATATGGACAGTATTCCGATAGTACATACCTGCTCGCTCTTCTTAGACTTGGTGATTTGAGCGAGCTCTTCGTTCTTCTGCGCCAGTTCCGCCTCCAACTGTGCGACGCGCTGCCGCAGCTGTTCCACTTCGTTCGCGTCACCTCCTGCAATCGATGGCATGACAGTAATGTAAAGTGAGTCGGCAGTATCCTAATGGTTTAGGGCGCGGACTGCGAAACATGACCACGCATTTTCGGGACCCGCCATTTGACTATTGTGGTAAACCAACACTATGAATACTAGTAATGTTATTTGGCATGGTTACATTGTTTAAAAAAAAAAGTTGCACCTTGTAAATGCCCATTGGTGGTAAATGCCCTCTCTAATATATTTTAGAGAGAGATAACAGCAGGGCAAACGCCACCACGCCGCTCTGGCGAGAGTTGGCAGTGTTTTCGTACTATGAAATTATTTTTTTTAAATTGTTTGTTGTTATGTTATCGATTTCTTTACTTTCTTGATATTATCTTCAGACGTGTAGGTTTATCGGGATATTTTCCTTCATATATTAGTTAGTAAGTCAGAACTTCGATATGCTCGTGGTAAACTCAGTACTGTTAATAGCGTTGGCCCTGGAATCAAAAATGGCCCTTTCTAAATTTAGGTCGCCGATCACTAGCCTACTAGATAAATTAAATAAAATATTCTTAAAAGTCACCATAGCAGAGTGCTTGGGTGCTAGGCAATCGACTCAAGAGACCCGAGGAACAAAACAAACGTAAAATGAGTTTCATCAAACTTATGTACGATTTATATCATTGACTTGAACATAAAGACAGGCTCACCACCTGTCACATTATGCCAAAATAAACTCTGGTCAAATGTGTGTTAAAGGATTTAATCTTTATCGATATCATATAGGATGCTCAGTTGACCGGCAACGCATCTGCTATTCTTCCGGTATTGCAGATGTTCATGGGCGGCGGTAATCACTTACCATCACGTGTGCCACCTGCTCGCTTGCCCCCCTTTTCAACCAATTCTTGATACGACCCTCATGGGGATTTAACGCGAGTTTTCTTTTTCGAATTTTCGAGTTCAAGAGTAGAATGAGTGTTCCATCCAGTATATACTCACTAGGGACCTTTCAAATGTTTAAGATGCTCAATCTGAGCCGAAAAACGACTTTAGTGCGTTTAAGCAGACTTCTATATTCTAAAGATTTTTTGTTGTATTTGTTTTATTGTGTTTGTTGTATTGCAGTCTGCACGTCTAAAAATTTAATCGTAAATTTTTTTGTCGTAACTATAGTGTCCAAGCGAACGATACAATATACTTTTATAGATACATAGATAATTGTTCATATATTATGCAAACATTCATTTTCATCACACAAATGTTAACCTCCAGCATTCGAACCCGCAACCCTTAGCTTTGAAGGCAAGATTACTAACAAAAAGGCTATTAGAGTCGTCTCATTGCGCAAACAATTGCTATTTATGCCGCCGAGTCAATGATCAAACCTGGGGTCATTCGCTCACTAAAGCGTACGCCCTGTCCACTAGTTTACCACGGCTTTTATTAACTACGGCTAAAGAAAAACGCTAGTCACCCACTTTCTAAAGCGTCTCCCACACCCTAACCAATAGTCTCTACCGCTAGTTCCTAAGGAAACATACAGTGCATTTTTCGCGAAATATTCTGCCACGCACTTGCACTTTATGGAATGTGCTGCCGTAAGCGATTTTTCCGGACCGATACGACTTAGGGACATTCAAGAATAGAGCCTACACCTTTCTCAAAGGCCGGCAACGCATCTGCTATGCCTCTGGTATTGCGGATGTTCATGGGCGGCGGTAATCACTTACAATCACGTGACCACCTGCTCGTTTGCCTTCCTTTTCTATAAAACAAAAAAAAACAACGGGAAAAAGAACGCCTACCTTTCCCGGCGTAATGTCTCGCTCGGGCCACCTCCTCCCTGTACTGGTGCAGCTGACGCTTCCACTCGTCCACGTTGGCAGTGCTCTCCTGCAACGCAGCGGTCAGCCGAAGGTTGTTGCTCTTGAGGGTCGCCAGTTCGACCTCCCATTTCTTCGCGTTCGCGGAGCTGTGAAATCACATGAAAAGCGCATTGAAAGAATATAAATAAAAACAAACATGTAAGAGATTATTAGATTTATAACCTTTTATACATATTATAACCTTAGACAACTTTATGTATATACAACATGCATCTTAATAAAAAAAATTCTAACTAATGAAATACATTCGCAAATAGTACTCAGTAAAAGAATATTTCATTATAACCTAAGAAATAAGATAAAAATTGAAGTCCGAAAACACAGAACTGGTTATGGTAAAAAGAGTATACTGTCTGAGGGAGCGCAACTCTTCAATAATTTGCCTAATGAGATTAAGGATTGTGTGTCTATCAATGTTTTCAAAGAGAAACTTAAAATGTATATATCCAAAGATATTTATTAAGCATCTGGTCGAATCCAGCTAGTTAAACCATATCATATTATAAATTTCTGTAATCTCATTGTAAGTGAACCTATGTTCTTTATGAGTAATAAATTATCTTTAAACCTAAACCTAAATCTTGTTTAATGTCTATTTCATGTATGTGTGGAAGCATTTGTATATATTATATACGTATTTCTATGTTTAGTATTGTACGCACTAAGTTTGGCATAAAATATACATCTATCCTTTATGGGACTGGGAGATATTTCATTTTAGGAATAAGTAGTGCCCTTGTACAAATATTATGTTTTAATTATTCTTTGTAATGTGGTGTCTACATAAATAAATGAAAAATAAAAAAAAAACATACACGAATAAATCTACATAGGCGACAACGTCACATACTCGTATATTGCTCTGATCCCAAAGTTAGCACTTGGGTGTTGGAATCGGTAATAACGAAGGTACAACGAATACCCAGTTCCGAGGAAATGTAGAAAAAGTGGTTTTATATCGCCCGGGATCTCAGATCCTTCCAAACCAGTGTGTACGCCACTCGTCCAAGAAGGCAGACAAAAAAATCGTTTCGCAACTCGACCAACGTTTCGAGACTCCTCTTAAGAAGTAACAGGCGAAATTATTCCTCTTGTCTCCTCTTTTTGTCATTCAATTTAATATTATTCATCAATGAAAAATTTATCAACTTTAAAAAAGTTTCGTATGCTTTACAGCATCCGTGGTCACGGGGAAGCGTCGAGAAGTAAGAATAGTTTGTTAAAAACGAATTAAAAACGCGATAAAATCCGAAAATCGTTTTATTTAAGATGTGTAGCATTCGCATAAATACAAAAAAATCATTAATAAATACATTTAAATTTAAGGAATTTTAATATTTCTTTTTATATATTTTCATACGCTTCCAATTAATCAATGACGTGGATTCACGTGAATGATATTAGTGTATAATTCATTTTGTTAATTAGTCATACTTGTCACATATTTTTTAGAACTAATTAAATTAAAGAGATAAAATGTTTAAAATTTCATCTGTCACGGGTGGGATTCGAACACGCGACCTTTGCCGTACCGTGGCAACGCTTTTACCACCGTATCTTACACTAATTTGTTGAAATTTTAAATCTATTTCTTTATTTTTTTTACTGTATTTTAGCATCGATGCAAATAACTGGATGTTTTCCAAATTATAGCTTAATATTCATGTCTTTTCAGACAGGAAATATCATTAAGATAACACCAACTCATTTATTATGACTTTTTATTATTGATTTTAAAGCATATAAGTTTTGCTAAACTTTTTTTTACTACTTGGAAGTCACGATAGCCGAGTGGTTGGGTAGTCGGAATTTCGAGACGGGAGAACAGAGTTCGATCCCCAGGTGGCATGCTCGTACCAATGGGTTTTTCAAAAACTTATGTACGAATTACACCGTTGGCTTGGACATAAAGGCGGCGACGGGCTCACCACCTGTCACGTTGTCCCGAAAATATCTTCGGTGGAAGGGGGTCGAAGGGACTTAATGGTCTAGACTAGACCTCTGTCTACCCCTGTATTGGGAATTGCGTGAAGATATTTACATTTATTATTTATTTAATTACTAAATTAAGGAGAAAAACATACAAGTTCAGTATAACATATATGGTTTAAAATCAATAAAAAAATTACTAATAAAATCGTCAAGTAATGTGTCCTTACTTCATACTTTAATTATCCTTATCCAATATAAAAAAATATTGAATGTATCGGATGATGTGCTGCAGGAAAAGGGTAGCTACCCGCCAGGTCGCGTGATCGTGACCTGGGGAGGACGTCTCCTCCACAATTGTGCGCTATCGGTAATCGTATATATGCATGTCATCGTGCGAACTTCGATAGCGCGATGTAGGCTGTGTTCCTGAATCCGCCATTTAGCGACCTTCTTATGTGGAGACATGGACCCCACAGAGTGCCAATATAAACAAATATCGCCGAATACCAAGAATTAAAAATCTTGTGTAATGTGAAGATATTTATGATCTATTTATTTTTTGTTAGATGCATGTAATCTTTGTCAGGTCTAACTTAACTAAGACAACTATGAGCACAGGAATAACTGTTATTAAGTTATAAAAAATGTGTTGAGTATTTATACCGTAGGCGTGGTTTATATTCACGCAATTCCCAATACAGGGGTAGACAGAGGTCTAGTCTAGACAATTAAGTCCCTTCGACCCACCTTCCACCGAAGATATTTTCGGGACAACGTGACAGGTGGTGAGCCCGTCGCCGTCTTTATGTCCAAGCCAACGATATAATTCGTACATAAGTTTTTAAAAAACCCATTGGTCCGAGGGATCGGAGTCGGATCTTTCGACTCGAAATTCCGACCACCCAACCACTCGGCTATCGTGACTAGAAGCCGAATATTGAATAGAAATAAAATATTCAATGCAGCTCATATTCTTATAGAGACGCGAACGCATTCAATTGTCTCAAAGCGGGCAGTCGTTAAAGCCGGGCAATTACGTAAGCAACCGATGCGTTCCACTTGCAATGCGTTCTGGTGCAATGGAAAATCAAGATATGTCTGCACCAGTTGGTTGGCAATTAATTACGATTGATAGATTATATGTGTACTATGCACTTTTTTTCATCTTCACTCATTTCCCAATAACGGGTTAAACAGAGATCTAGATTAGTTAGTCCTTTCGACCTGATTTTACCGGAGCTTATTGTTGGATCAAAATTTAAAAATGTCTTCGGTGAACTTTAGAAAAATTATGATTCCGTAAGTGTTTATCCGCAGAGGCGTGGAGCTAGCTGGGTAATATATAAAATATAGGTGAAAGTCATTCAGTCAGTACGACCTAATCAACTCCTATAAGATTAAAGAGAAACAAATTTTAAAACTTTAATATATATCATAATAATAATATATCTTCGCGCAATTCCCAATAAAGGGGTAGACAGAGGTTTAGTCTTCCACCGAAGATATTTTCGGGACAACGTGACAGGTGGTGAGCCCGTCGCCGTCTTTAAGTCCAAGCCAACGATTTAATTCGTACAAAGTTTTTGATAAAAACATTGGTACGAGCCTGCCACCTGGGGATCGAACTCGGGTCTCTCTCGAAATTACGACCGCCCAACCACTCGGCTATTGTTACTTCTTTAAAATCAATAAAAACTGCTAACTCCTATAAAAGTCTTACCAGTATCACAACTACAATTTACTACAAAATGTTCACGGTGTGTTGCCACATACTCTTCACGCGTGGGGTGTTACACGAAAGTGTTTAGTGTAGCCTCATCGCCGACATTAAGAGCTAGATAAAATATTTTCATTAGGTAACATTTCAGCTCGGTACGACAACATAATTGCGTTGCTCAACCGTCGTGATCGATCGCTGCTGTTCCGGAATTCGGTAACGAGCGTGAAGATCTTAAATGATTTCCCGGGGCAGTGTCTTCACGTAATTTCCCATACTGGGGTAGGCTTTTCACCGAAGCTTATTCTGTATAACATGAGAGACAAAGAGCCTACCGGCGTCTTAAAGTCCTTAGTTAACAGTGTTTTTAGAAGAATGGAAAAAATAAGTATCTTCCCGCATTCCCAATACAGGGTATACCCTGTATTGGAAATTTATATTTATTTATTTATCTTCACGCACAATCCCTGACGGGGTAGCCAGAGAGAACAGATCGCCAAGTGCCACGATCCCTACATACTTCTTTCGCTTCTTTCAGATTCATCATCTTCTTCTCCCCTGTATTGGAAATGCGGGAAATTAATTGTCTAGACCTTTGTCTATAGACAAAGGTCTAGACAATTAAGTTCTTTCGACTCACCTTCCTGCGAAGATATTTTCGGGACAACGTGACAGGTGGTGAGCCCGTCGCCGTCTTTATGTCCAAGCCAACGATATAAATCGTACATAAGTTTTTAAAAAACCCATTGGTCCGAGCCTGCCACCTAGGGATCGAAGTCGGATCTTTCGACTCGAAATTCCGACCACCCAACCACTCGGCTATCGTGACTAGAAGCCGAATATTGAATAGAAATAAAATATTCAATGCAGCTCATATTCTTATAGAGACGCGAACGCATTCAATTGTCTCAAAGCGGGCAGTCGTTAAAGCCGGGCAATTACGTAAGCAACCGATGCGTTCCACTTGCAATGCGTTCTGGTGCAATGGAAAATCAAGATATGTCTGCACCAGTTGGTTGACGATTAATTACGATTGATAGATTATATGTGTACTATGCACTTTTTTTCGTCTTCACTTATTTCCCAATAACGGGTTAAAAAGAGATCTAGATTAGTTAGTCCTTTCGACCTGATTTTACCGGAGCTTATTGTTGGATCAAAATTTAAAAATGTCTTCGGTGAACTTTAGAAAAATTATGATTCCGTAAGTGTTTATCCGCAGAGGCGTGGAGCTAGCTGGGTAATATATAAAATATAGGTGAAAGTCATTCAGTCAGTACGACCTAATCAACTCCTATAAGATTAAAGAGAAACAAATTTTAAAACTTTAATATATATCATAATAATAATATATCTTCGCGCAATTCCCAATACAGGGGTAGACAGAGGTTTAGTCTTCCACCGAAGATATTTTCGGGACAACGTGACAGGTGGTGAGCCCGTCGCCGTCTTTAAGTCCAAGCCAACGATTTAATTCGTACAAAGTTTTTGATAAAAACATTGGTACGAGCCTGCCACCTGGGGATCGAACTCGGGTCTCTCTCGAAATTACGACCGCCCAACCACTCGGCTATTGTTACTTCTTTAAAATCAATAAAAACTGCTAACTCCTATAAAAGTCTTACCAGTATCACAACTACAATTTACTACAAAATGTTCACGGTGTGTTGCCACATACTCTTCACGCGTGGGGTGTTACACGAAAGTGTTTAGTGTAGCCTCATCGCCGACATTAAGAGCTAGATAAAATATTTTCATTAGGTAACATTTCAGCTCGGTACGACAACATAATTGCGTTGCTCAACCGTCGTGATCGATCGCTGCTGTTCCGGAATTCGGTAACGAGCGTGAAGATCTTAAATGATTTCCCGGGGCGGTGTCTTCACGTAATTTCCCATACTGGGGTAGGCTTTTCACCGAAGCTTATTCGGTATAACATGAGAGACAAAGAGCCTACCGGCGTCTTAAAGTCCTTAGTTAACAGTACAAATATGTTTTTAGAAGAATGAAAAAAATAAGTATCTTCCCGCATTCCCAATACAGGGTATACCCTGTATTGGAAATTTATATTTATTTATTTATCTTCACGCACAATCCCTGACGGGGTAGCCAGAGAACAGATCGCCAAGTGCCACGATCCCTACATACTTCTTTCGCTTCTTTCAGATTCATCATCTTCTTCTCCCCTGTATTGGAAATTTATATTTATTTATTTATCTTCACGCACAATCCCTGACGGGGTAGCCAGAGAACAGATCGCCAAGTGCCACGATCCCTACATACTTCTTTCGCTTCTTTCAGATTCATCATCTTCTTCTCCCCTGTATTGGAAATTTATATTTATTTATTTATTTATCTTCACGCACAATCCCTGACGGGGTAGCCAGAGAGAACAGATCGCCAAGTGCCACGATCCCTACATACTTCTTTCGCTTCTTTCAGATTCATCATCTTCTTCTCCCCTGTATTGGAAATGCGGGAAATTAATTGTCTAGACCTTTGTCTATAGACAAAGGTCTAGACAATTTATTCCTTTCGACCCACCTTCCACCGAAGATATTTTGGGACGTGACCGCTGGTAAGACTGTCGCCGTCTTTACCCTTGGCTACGAAGGCAATGTCACTGCCAACTCGACTATGGGGTCTACGTTCAACATATTATTTATTTTATTACATTGTGTAAATAAGAATAGAAGTAAAATGGTAAAATTAGATTACAAGTCACGATAGGCGAGTGGTTTGGCGTTCGGAATTTCGAGTAAAGAGACCCGACTTCGATCTCCAGGTGGCAGGCTCGTACCTGATTAAAGGGTATAGAGAGTCAGGGTATCACGAGCTACAAGGTAATCTGTCTTAGTCCATAAAGGCGGTAAAGTTCCCGAAACCATTCCCAATACTGAGTTAGACAGAGGTCTAGACTGTTAAGTCTTCTCGAGTCACCTTTCACCGGAAACACTTTTTGGGACATGACAGGAGGTAAGCCTATCGCCGTCATTATATCAATATGCTTCGTACACAAGTTTTGAATAAAACCCATTGGTACGAGTAAAATGAAGAGAAAAAATAACTGGCCGCAGCATATTAAAATTACATTTAAATTGTTATTTATGTTAACTTGTAACAAAATTTGATTAAATTTTACATACACGCAAAAGTCAACTTGCGCACACTGTCTACGAAAGTTACTCCGGCCTACCATAACCTTTTCAATATTAACTTTTGCGCAAAGTCTTCACGCCATTCCCAATACAGGGGTGGACAGAGGCTCTAGACAATTAAGTCTTTACGACCCACCTTCCACCAAAGATATTTTTATATACTTGGTACATAGGTTTTTGGAAAAACTAATTACTGGTATGAGCCACCTGGTGATCGAAGTGATGAGATCATCTTTCATACCAGCCATACTGATAATTTTAAAAAATAAAACTAATTCGGTCCCTAATAACATTTACAAGTCACGATAGCCGAGTGATTGGGTGGTCGGAATTTCGAGTCAAGAGACCCGAGTATGATCCCCAGGTCGTACCAAATGGGTTTTTCAAAAACCTATGTACGAATTATATTGTGGGCTCGGACATAAAGACGGCAACGGTCTCACCACCTGTCACGTTGTCCCGAAAATATCTTCAGTGGAAGGTGGGTCGAAGGGAGTTAATTGTCTAGACTTTCATCCAACATGACGAAGAAATTACTTTCATCAAGCCTAATGTTCGTTACGTCACGAAGCGCTATCATGAATTTTCCGACACGATGATTAAATGCAACACTTACGTAATTTATCACGTCGCTCTGTTGCCGAATGGACTGTTAATCATTGCGGAATATTGGAACCCGCCGTGCTAACAAAGACCTGGTGTCTTATAAAAATATTTCTATATAAATATCATCGGTGGAAGGTGGGTCGAAGGGACTTAATTGTCTAGGCTAGATCACTGTCTACCCCTGTATTGGGAATTGCGTGAAGATATTTATTTATTAATTACATTTACACAGGTCGTTACGGACAACATAAGCGGACGCACGCGTACGACCAGTTCGACGCGATTCCGGTCTCATAATTATTATTAACGTAACATCTCTAATAGGTCTAAGTTAATATAGCATTACACAATAAGTAATGAACCGTAAGCATTGTACCAAATATAACAAGCTTTACAATAATAGTAGGCTTAACGATACACTGTAACAGTAATAAATACACACATAGATAGGGACAACATCACATGCATTGCACTGATCCCAAAGGAGCTTACGTTTGATTGGCTGTTATGATGATAATAAAGATAAAATGTATTTAACTCCATCGGCATATATGCCTAAAAACGCCATCGCCGCATTTTATTCAGCTTACGAAAACGTTTTCGCATACATTCCCAACCACACTTGAGCTGGCAATATGGAGAGAAGAATCTAAGCTTCGAAATTTCAGGTACCACCAACGCTAATTAACGATTATCGTAGAGGAGTGGCGCGCACGCCGGTTTTCATGGTATCGCCACCTCTGAGGACCCAGGGTTCGTAGTCCCGAATACCTACGTTTGTTGTTTTTTTCATATTGACCAGAAAAAAACACCAATGTCACGGATGTTATACCTTTCTATGTATTTATTTACTATTATTCTAAGTATTTTCTATTATATGGCCGTGTGGTAACGGTGTAAGAATATTACCACTCCCTTTCTTCCCGTGGGTGTCGTAAAAGGCGACTAAGAGAACCAGCCTAGAATATCATTATGACAATCGATAGATGGCGGGATAACCATCCCTTAAAATATGAGACCAAAATAATCAGGCCGAAGAGCGAGTGGTCTGGTACTGCGATAGCCAATCCGCTTGTCAAGCGTAGCGATTATGGCAAATCATCCCTATGGGAGAGGCCTGTGTCCTGCAGTGGACTGTTATGTGTTCTAAGATAGTAGCTGGTATGTATTCTAAGATACCCATTGTGCGAATCAAATATCAGCAACTCTTATCAAAATCTACGCTGACGCAGTTCTTTAGCAAAAGCGACTGAGGAGTGCAATTTCACCTATGACGGTAAATCATTAGGTCATTGGTGTCGTGTACACACACAAACACACGTACTATATTACACAACTCACACTGTAAAGTGCAAAGTCATGTTATCACGCCGAAATTCTCACTTTCGAAGGCGTCAGTAAGAAGTGACGATGTCAATGTCGGAAGTGTCTTGTTGGCTCGCCTTAAAACTTCGTCTTGCCACACTGATGCGAAAGTTCGACCGCTTCAAATTCGAGTCCACGGTTCATATAATAATAATTAAACAAATACGTACATAGACGATACATACAACATGGACGATATAAAAGTCACGATAGCCGAGTGATTGGGTGGTCGGAATTTCGAGTCAAGAGACCCGAGTATGATCCCCAGGTCGTACCAAATGGGTTTTTCAAAAACCTATGTACGAATTATATTGTGGGCTCGGACATAAAGACGGCAACGGTCTCACCACCTGTCACGTTGTCCCGAAAATATCTTCAGTGGAAGGTGGGTTGAAGGGAGTTAATTGTCTAGACTAGACCTCTGTCTACCCCTGTATTGGGAATTGCGTTAAGATATTTATTTATTTATTACATTTACACAGGTCGTTACTCACAACGTAAGCGGACGCGTAGCGACCAGTTTGACGCGATTCCGGTCTCATAATTATTATTAACGTAACATCTCTAATCGGTCTAAGTTAATGTACAATTACACAATAACTAATGAACCGTAAGCATTGTACCAAATATAACAAGCTTTACAATAATAGTAGGCTTAACGATACACAGTAACAGTAATAAATACACACATAGATAGGGACAACATCACATGCATTGCACTGATCCCAAAGGAGCTTACGTTTGATTGGCTGTTATGATGATAATAAAGATAAAATGTATTTAACTCCATCGGCATATATGCCTAAAAACGCCATCGCCGCATTTTATTCAGCTTACGAAAACGTTTTCGCATACATTCCCGACCACACTTGAGCTGACAATATGGAGAGAAGAATCTAAGCTTCGAAATTTCAGGTACCACCAACGCTAATTAACGATTATCGTAGAGGAGTGGCGCGCACGCCGGTTTTCATGGTATCGCCACCTCTGAGGACCCAGGGTTCGTAGTTCCGAATACCTACGTTTGTTGTTTTTTTCATATTGACCAGAAAAAAACACCAATGTCACGGATGTTATACCTTTCTATGTATTTATTTACTATTATTCTAAGTATTTTCTATTATATGGCCGTGTGGTAACGGTGTAAGAATATTACCACTCCCTTTCTTCCCGTGGGTGTCGTAAAAGGCGACTAAGAGAACCAGCCTAGAATATCATTATGACAATCGATAGATGGCGGGATAACCATCCCTTAAAATATGAGACCAAAATTCAGGCCGAAGAGCGAGTGGTCTGGTACTGCGATAGCCAATCCGCTTGTCAAGCGTAGCGATTATGGCAAATCATCCCTATGGGAGAGGCCTGTGTCCTGCAGTGGACTGTTATGTGTTCTAAGATAGTAGCTGGTATGTATTCTAAGATACCCATTGTGCGAATCAAATATCAGCAACTCTTATCAAAATCTACGCTGACGCAGTTCTTTAGCAAAAGCGACTGAGGAGTGCAATTTCACCTATGACGGTAAATTATTAGGTCATTGGTGTCGTGTACACACACAAACACACGTACTATATTACACAACTCACACTGTAAAGTGCAAAGTCATGTTATCACGCCGAAATTCTCACTTTCGAAGGCGTCAGTAAGAAGTGACGATGTCAATGTCGGAAGTGTCTTGTTGGCTCGCCTTAAAACTTCGTCTTGCCACACTGATGCGAAAGTTCGACCGCTTCAAATTCGAGTCCACGGTTTATATAATAATAATTAAACAAATACGTACATAGACGATACATACAACATGGACGATATAAAAGTCACGATAGCCGCGTGGTTGGGTCGGAATTTCGAGTCAAGAGACCCGAGCTCGAGGTTGGCAGGGTCGTACCAATGGGTTTTTCAAAACTTATGTACGAATTATATCGTTGGATTGAACATAAGGACGGCGACGGGCTCACCATCTGTCACGTTGTCCCGAAAATATCTTCGGTGAAAGGGAACCACCACTCTTTCTACATTTTCTCAGTTCGGGGTGTTTGTGGAAACACACTATCTTCAACACTACCTTCACTAGAAACAACTACCTTCGTTGTTTCCGATTCCATAACACTACTTACATATGCTTACTACTTACAGATACTTATGGAATCGGGATCATATGGGTTAAGATCGTGCTTTGGCTACTTACATTGGGACCATAGCAATGCATGAGATGTTGTCTATGTACGTAAAATAACTAAATATCTTCACGCAATTCCCAATAGAGGGGTAGACAGTGATCTAGCCTAGACAATTAAGTCCCTTCGACCCACCTTCCACCGATGATATTTATGTAGAAATATTTTTATAAGACACCAGGTCTTTGTTAGCACGGCGGGTTCCAATATTCCGCAATGATTAACAATCCATTCGGCAACAGAGCGACGTGATAAATTACGTTAGTGTTGCATTTAATCATCGTGTCGGAAAATTCATGATAGCGCTTCGTGACGTAACGAACATTAGGCTTGATGAAAGTAATTTCTTCGTCATGTTGGGGGAAGAAAGATTCTCGAGTGGCTACCTCGTCCTGATGGTTCGTCTTCCGGATGTTTCGCCATTAATATGGCGAACCATCAGGAAAAAAGTAAAGAAAAAGATTATATCTTCATGTAATTTTTAATTGATTTTAAAGCATAAAGCATAAAGTTAAATTAAAAGTTATAAATAAAAATAAAATAAATATCTTCACGCAATTCCTAATACATCCAAGCCAACTATATAGTTCGTATGAATTATACCGTTGGCTTGGACATAAGTTTTAGAAAAACCCATTGGTACGAGCCTTCCACCTGGAAATCGAACACGAGTCTCTTGACTCGGCCATCGTGACTTTTACAGTAATAATATCAGCTTAACATGTCTTTAAAAAAAATATAAAACCGAAACTGAAACTTGGACTTCTTTATAACGACGACAGCCATTTATATTCTGTGCCAACACATAATAACTGTTTTACAATGTACATTATAAGCAAGAAACAATAGCCATAAAGGCTACTTGTAAACCAGAGCACTGATCAAACTTTTAACGATGATATATTTTTTCGTTATTTCACAATTTTATTTCTATATCTTAAAAAAGTCACGATAGCCGAGTTGTTGGGTGGTCGGAATTTCGAGTCGAGAGACCCGAGTTCGATCCCCAGGTGGCAGTACCAATGAGTTTTTCAAAAACTTATGTACGAATTTCATCGTTGGCTTGGACATAAAGGCGGCGACGGGCTCACCACCTGTCACGTTGTCCCGAAAATATCTTCGGTGGAAGGTGGGTCAAAGGGGCTTAATTGTCTAGACTTGACCTCTGTCTACCCCTGTATTGGAAATTGCGTGAAGATTTTTTTTTTATATCATAAAGCATATAAGGTGATCACTTGTCACCTTATCTAAAATAAGTTCATCATGCGCCTGTCCCACGAAAAAACCACGTAATAATTTTTATAATCATTGTTTTTTTAATCCAAAAAAATAATGAATGATGGCTGGTTGGTTTATGGGAATTCGAGTCGAGAGACCAAAGTTCTATCTGGCTTACGTGTTGCCTTAGTCATAAAAACAGGCAGGCAATAGCAGACTCACTACCAGTCACGTTGTCCCAAAAATGTCTTCGGTGAAGAATTTGATTATCTGAACCTCTGTCTACCCAAATATAGTGGAAATAGCATAAAGATTTTTGAAAGTGTTTGTTATTCAATTAAAGCGTTATAATCAAACTCCTAATGGTAAAAAAAAAACAAAGATCACTAGATTACAAACAAGCGTAAAGCGTAGCTCTGGCATCATATCAATAAAGAAAATTATTAATTAGTCAACTAAATCAATAAAAAGATGTCTTTTTATCTTACGTATAAAAATCCGAGTCACATGTTCCTCCACAATAATCTCCCGAGCTACGGAAGCGATTTCAATAAAATTTTGCACTATGAGAAAACTAGTTCAAATAATAAAATAATTAAGATAACCGAGCGGTTGGATAACCGGAATCCGAATCGGAAAACTTACGTTCAAATCCCATGAGGAAGGTACAATGAGGAGTGACACTTTTCAAAACTTATGTCTGATTAATAGTCAACGTTAATTTTTTAAAACAGTTAACGTTGACTTTGAAACAAACACGGCGTCAATTTCACCACCTGTCACTTTGTCCAAAATAAGCTCTCCTGAAATGTGTATCCAAACGACTTCTGAAAATCCTTGCATTGGGAATAAGGTATCGAGAGAACCACACCAGTCTATACGCACCTTAACAATTTTCTCTATCGTTTATGCCTTACGATGCCGACAAACTGTCTCTCTGTATCATTCAACAATATTAACGGCGCAATAGTTTCCGTGTGGTATAATTTACAATTTAAAAAAAAAAATAACACCAATCGATAACCTACCGGCGCGATAGCACCAACACATTTTACGATTCTATTATGCAAATCACAAATGGCGAATAGATTTAAGCGTTTATAGACCGCCTGTTAACTCACTTTCGATATATCCGCGCGTAATACTCGTAATTCATTACGTACTAATCAATCTCTAACAAGAGATTGCTTACATAACGTACATAATGGCCCGTTAAAGTCTACCGCAGGACATAGGCCTCTCCCATAGCCCCCCTATATTAGCCATAATCGCCACGCTTGGCGATCGCAATACCAGATCACTCACACCTCAGACGCCGCTGCCCATCTTCGGTCTCAGTATTTTAATCTGCTATTTTTAGGGATGGTTATGCCGCCATCTTTCGATTGCCATAACGACATTCAAGGCTGTTTCCCGTAGTCGCCTCTTATGACACCCACGGGAAGAAAGGGCGTGGCAATATTCTTAAGCCGATACCACACGGCTTTGCTTACTGTAATGCTTACAATAATGTAAACCAACTTGACTGCCGTTTACCATCAGAACAATAATATCAAAGACAAATTAAAATCCTTAGTCATAAATATAGATAGAAATCGTACATACTTTTTTATATTTAATTAGATTGAATAAGTTTTTTGTACAATAAATGAGTACATATTTCATATTTTTATGTATTTACTACGAATGTATTGTATGTTTATGAATTTATAATATATTTTTGGTATGTACGTATTCGTTTTGCTATTATTTTTTCTCTTCCTTTTTTATTTCACTTCACCACCTTCTACATTTAGATCTCTGTTTCGCAAAATGTTTAAATAAATGGGTGAGAACCCCTTCAGGTATTAAGTCTGCCATCATGTCCTTTGTGCATAAAAGTTTAAATAAATAAATATTTCACGTATTTTGCCCAATACAATCTAAGAATCAGATCTAAACAATTAAGTCTCTTCGGCACACCCTTTACTGAAGCTCATTTGTGACAACATGAGCCTATGGCCGTGTTAGTGTATGTGCCAACGGTACATCATACTTCTATAGATATAAATTTGTATACAGACAAATTGGACTTATTTACATAAATGGACTTTAACTGGCCATTATTTATGTGTTGTATAAGTAAATCTAGATCAAAACTGCTTATATAGAACCGGAAAGATATAAAAGAAATCTATGAATGGGGAAAAACTGAACTAAACTTGTTACGTATTCATTTAAATAAAATATTCCAATATACTAAAATATTTTATAGATTATGTAAGTTACGGGTGTCTCTATAAAATCATAGACTAGCAGCCATCCTGGTGATATGGAATGTGGAGTTAGATTATAATAATACATAAATAAATACATATATAAATAAGAACAACATGACATACATTGCTCCGTGTGGTATGGGAATCGGAAACAACCAAGGCTCCAAAAACAACCAGACCCGAGAAAATGTGGGAAAAGTGGTTTTTCTACATTTACCCGACCGTGAATCGAACCCGGTACCTCGAGATGGCGACACCTTGAAAACCGGTGTTTACGCCACTCGTCGACGCGGGTCATCACGGAGGAAATTGAGATTACAATATGAACATTACTTACGATACGATAAGATATTTCGTTTTCCCTCTTTACCATTTTAAAAACAAAACACGGATCCATGAAGGCTCGTCTGGTTTATCAAAAATTAAAAAAAATATATCCAAAAATCCTGGCTACACAGTCAGACCACAACGATGTTACAATAAAAACAGTAATGTTTTACCGACATTTGAATTCGGAACCCGTGATTCCCGTTTAAATATTTATTTTTCTGATTTTGTTGGTGATAAGTTTAATCGATAGGTCGTTATTCCTATTTAAAAACACGGATCCGTGAGAGATCATCGGGACTCATAAAAAATAAACAGAAATCTGGTCTCATCATAACGGTGTATTACAATAAAAATAAACAATAATATTACCTATATTTGAATTTGTATCTATATTTGAATATCCGTTTAAATATTTATTGTGACGTTTTTCACATGTCCTTTTATATTAAAACTGATGAGTAATGGTCAAAGCTCGCGGAAAGTCTGTCCGTCCATAAGCCGTCCGTAGGTTGGAGAGACCAGATTAAAATTTCTGGGCAAAAGGCGGATGTTTTCTAGCATCCCCTCAGGTGTATCAAGATAAGATTCTTCAGAAGGTATTAATAACAGAGTTCAATAAACGGTTTAAATGCTTTTGAGTAGGTAGAGTCGAGTGGGAGCTTGGTACTAAACGAATGGTCTGGCTCGACCGGGGTACGGACACTGCCTCCAAGGCTTGTTAAAAAATGCTTGTACTTTCGTAGTACTTGCCTTACATTCTAATTCCCCACTTTTTCCTCTTCTCTATTACTTTTTCCAACACCTTAAAGGTAGGAGTCACGATAGCCGAGTGGTTGGGTGGTCGGAATTTCGAGACGAGAGAGCCGAGTTCGATCCCCAGTTGTCAGGCTCGTACCAATGGGTTTTTCAAAAACTTATGTACGAATTATATCGTTAGTTTGGACATAAAGACGGCGACAGTCACCACCTGTCACGTTGTCCCGAAAATATCTTCGGTGAAAGGTGGGTCAAAGGGACTTAATTGTCTAGACTAGACCCTAGTCTAGAATGGCGATGTATTTATTATTTATTTATTTAAAGGCAGGAACACGCCCGCAAGAACATCTGATGAAGGTAAAAGTAAAGTAGCAGCCTGTAAATGCCCACAGCTAGGCAAAGGCCTTTAAGCAAATATTTAAAAGATATTAGAGCTGTGGAACGTCCGCCACGCCGCTCCAGTGGGTTTTGGTGGACTTCACACGCCCACGAAAGAATATTTTTATTATTATCATTTCTCAGACGAGCAGGTTTCTTCCAAATGTATTTCTTCGCCGCCGAGCTAACAGTAAATTCAGCACTTATTCGTCTCCGTTCATTTTAGTAGCCCGTGAATCGAACGTGGGTTTACTCGCGTCAAAAGCAAACACCCTGACTTCTAGCCTACCACATCACCGTTTCCTGTTTAAGCCATCAGGTGTTTTGATTGCTCGTTCCCCATACGAAAAAGTTTCTCTTCCATCTGGACTCAGCTACGAAGCGTAAAGTGCGAACACATAAAAGTGCACTCTCATTACGAAACGATACTTAAATGACTACCGCCAAATGGAATCTAAGTTTTTTTTATATCCTCGCGCAATTTCCCATACGGAGGTAGGCAGAAATCCTTGCGACTCATTCTCCACCGAAGCTTATTTAGGACAAAATAAAAGGCGGTAAGCCTATCGCCGTCATTAAAACGTCCAAGCTAACGGTTAAACATACTTACATACATAAATATTCACAAAGATAAATATTCATAGAAACATCCATGACACGAATATAAGCATTCATACTCCACTCACAAATGTTTGCCCTTAACCTTTGTTTGTTTGATTTGAACCCGCAACTCATAGCTTCAGCCCTGCCTTCACTACTAACTAAGCTATTGGTCCGTCTAATAATCATCGCGACATCCAATCTTGGGGTAGACAGAGGTATAGACAATTCAGTCCTTTCAACCGACCTTTCGCCGAAGATTTTTCCACCGAAGTCATTTTCCGGGACAACGTGACAAGTGGTGAGCCATATATCGTACATAAATTTTTAAAAACCCATTAGTACGTGTGCACCACCCGGGAATCGATCGGTGTCTTGACTCGAATTCCGCTCTCCCAATCACTTGGCTATCGTGACTATCTAAGTAATATAAGTTTCTTAAGTTGATCAATTATGATTTCATATATAAATAAAAATATCTTCACGCAATTCCCAATACAGGGGTAGACAGAGGTCAAGTCTAGACAATTAAGTCCCTTTGACCCACCTTCCACCGAAGATATTTTCGGGACAACGTGACAGGTGGTGGGCCCGTCGCCGCCTTTATGTCCAAGCCAACGATATTCGTACATAAATTTTTGAAAAACTCATTGGTACTGCCACCTGGGGATCGAACTCGGGTCTCTCGACTCGAAATTCCGGCCACCCAACAACTCGGCTATCGTAACTTTTATTATGATTTCATCAAGGATTTTATCAAGGACTAGCAAGTTAAAGCTTAAAAAAACTCCTAGTCTATTGCTAACACTGCTCGGTATATTTCGACAAAGCATAATAACACAAAACAAACGGAATTTCCCCTTCTAGATGCTGTAGTACACCAGTAACCACTAACCGATATACTCGCAATAGGGGGGGATTCGGAATTAACTATTTCTCGGGTATAAGTGTGTGGGCGCACGTAATTCCATTTACATTCGGTCGCTGGTCATCGAGTACCAAAACTGTTTGATTTTTTTTTGTTTTCTAATTATTACTTTGTGGATCATGGTGTTCTTAATCGTGAGTTTTAACCATTTTATTTTATTTTTTTTAATAATGTTTAATGCTCCATTATCATCTTATGTCAAATAATATTTGAAAAAAAAAAATATTTTTTAATGTTCTCACTAAAGGAGTACTTGCGACTATAATTATAAGGATTTTTCTTATTATTTACTGGTGTTAAGTGGCAACGGTGAGATGGCGGCATAAGTCTACTGCGTACTTTCTTTCCGTGCGAGTCGTAAAATGCGGCTAAGAAGCCTTGATAATTAAAAACGCAATCGATGGCTGGACGACCATCGAGTAAAATCAGAAACAAATAGACAAAACAAAAATTAACAAATTCATAGCGGATGTCTAATTTTCGTCAAAAAGCTATATATATATATATATATATATATATATATATATATATATATATATATATATATATATATATATATATATATATATATATATATATATATATATATATATATATATATATATATATATATATATATATATATATATATATATATATATAAGACTATAATTATAAGGATTTTTTTTTTTTATTATTTACTGGTGTTAAGTGGCAACGGTGAGATGGCGGCATAAGTCTACTGCGTACTTTCTTTCCGTGGGAGTCGTAAAATGCGGCTAAGAAGCCTTGATAATTAAAAACGCAATCGATGGCTGGACGACCATCGCGTAAAATCAGAAACAAATAGACAAAACAAAAATTAACAAATTCATAGCGGATGTCTAATTTTCGTGAAAAAGCTATATATATATATATATATATATATATATATATATATATATATATATATATATATATATATATATATATATATATATATATATATATATATATATATATATATATATATATATATATATATATATATATATATATATATATATATATATATATATATATATATATATATATATATATATATATACACATACATAAGTTGGTTTATATATCTGTATAGATAAGTTAGTAGATAGTTCCGATAGCCGAGTGGTTTTCGGAATTTAGAGTCAAGAGATCCGAGTTCGATCCCCAGGTGGCAGGCTCGTACCAATGGGTTTTTCAAAAATAGATCGTGAAATTATATCGTTGGCTAGGACATAAAGACGGCGACGGGCTCACCACATCTAGACTAAACCTCTGTCTACTGAATTGCGTGACGATATTTATTTATTTATTTATAGACAAGTTGGTTTGTTTATATATACAATAAACCTTATGGAAATAATCACAAGAAAACATAACTGTCATGAGTATAATTTGAAATAATTTCTTCCTCGAAAAGTCTTCCTAGTGTGTTAGCTAAAAATACCAGTGGTTAGCTGTAATGAGTAGTCGATTATTCCGCGGGTAAAACGCAATTGCGAATCTGTGGTTAGGTAACGTAATATATTTATATTTTACAGCGAAAACATCTGTAGCTCAGCTAGTCGCCAGTACTTTTTTCTTTTCTTTGTGGAAATTAGTTTCTATTCAGCCAAAACCTCTTTTTTAACATATTTTTTTATTTTTATGGCAATTAGTGTAACTTGTATTTTTCAGTATATTTGGTCACTTATGGCATCGGATACAGGGTCATCAGGCTAAGTTAACACAATTGTTTATAATCTGTCTTTTGCCTACTTCTCACATTTACTTCTTCGCGAAAGCGCCAGCGTACAGACCCGGGATATATTTGCATTTCTCAAATACTGAGACTGTACTGTACTGTAACTGGCCGTAGTAAACAAAAACAGCAAAAAGTATGGAACACAAAAAACCTCCACAATAGTATGTGTCCAAAGACGAATAACTTTCGGATAAACATTGACTAAATATGGTGTATATTAGATGGGAATTCCGCTCTCACTCGTGGATACGCTTCTTCTTTATCAAAAGTCCTCAGCTGAACATAGGCTTCTACCAAATTTTGTCATAAAGAACAGTCTTGTGCCTCCTGTATCCATCAATAACTGCAACAACATTAGCATATCTTTTCTACGCATAAGAAACAACAATTTCTCATTCAGAAAAAACAACGATAGCAAATTTACGTTACTAACCTGTCGGTTTACATTGTAATTAAAAAGTAAAAACGATTTTTTTTAATCTATAAATCACAGCAAGTCGGAACGCAAATTAGGAAGTAGACAATTCCCAATAACGAAAACGGTTTGGCGCGAAAAAAAGCCCGCCAAAGGAAGTCGACGCCATTTTTTATCGACCGTCAAATTGATAGCACGCATGCAACGACGCATGCGCTACTCCTGGAGCATAACGACTGTACGCTTGTTAAGATGCTTATCTAATTAAGCAATGATGTAAAGGTGTTGTTTCCTAGATGAGATCCTTGAGAGATAGTAATCTGGACATTTCTATTCGGGTTTTCGACGACCTCCGCGGACGAGTGGCGTAAACACCGGTTTTCGAGGTGTCGCCATCTTGAGGTCCCGGGTTCGATTCCCAGTCGGATCAATGCAGAAAATCACTTTTTCTACATTAATGAGGTCTGGGTGTCGTGCCTTCGTTGTTACCGATTCCCATACCACAAATGCCTTAGCGTCTTACATTAAGATTGGAGCGACGTATGTGACGTTGTCCCTATCCATATTTATTTCTTTATATTTATTTAAACAACGACGTTCGAATTTTGAATATTTTCTTTCGCAAACATCTATCTAAATATTGCCACTTCCTTCTTAAAAAAAACTAGTATAACAATATGCACAGAATAATCATATGTAATGTTTCTTGGCCATATTAATTTTTTGCGTAACAGTAATGACATTAAAAACAATCCATAATACGAACCGAATGACGATACTATAGCATAACTGTTAGTAACCATGACTTCGAAGCTATTATCAGATTCGAATCCCGCTAAAGGAAAACATTTGTGTGATGAATGAATGAATGTTTGTACTCGAGTTAGGGATGTTTATAACATACATACATAACGGCCTATTAAAGTCCACATTAAGACATAGGCCTCTCCCATAGGGAGACTAAGGGAAACAGAAACTTGAATATCCATATGACAACCGATAGATGGCGGAATAACCATCTTTAAAAATATAAGACCGAAGATAGGCAGCAGCGTCTGAGGTGCAAGTGGTCCGCTACTGCGATCGCCAATCGGCTTGCCAAGCGTGGCGATTATGGCAAGCTCCCAAAATAGTAAAGCCTATGTCCTGCGGTGTATTTTTCGTATGTATGTATGTACTAGCGAGAGCTTGTCGATTTATATTTATTAAATATAATAGATTGGTAAGCAATAATTATAGTATCATTATAGTGATATAGCAAGTAATTATTACATTATATTAATTTAATAATTTACATTATATTAATTTAATAATTTAATTAATTAAGTAATTTATTTTGCCTTAAAGAAAGGGCTACATGCAAGGACAAAGGACTTAATGCCTAATGGCATTCTCTACCAGACAACCTTTGTAATGGTGAAAAGTAGATGGCAGGTGGGGCCCAAAGAATAAAATAATACAATTTATACGTATTTTCTTCACTATCAGAAGTTATACTAATATATAACAGTTCATTTATCTTTATATATGATATAGCGAAACGAAAAGGACGACGAAACATCCGAAAGTGAAAACAATTTCGCGTGACGATCCGCTGGCACGCAATCAGAGTGTAGACAGACGCTAAGGACGGTGACACACCAACGGATAAATACATTGAATTTCCTTATTGGAAATAAATGATTTCACTTGGCACTATAATAAATATATAATACACAAATATAATACTATACACTCATCAAACATATACATAAATAAATACCTGAATCTAATTCTACCCAATGAACAAACCCATTGGTACGAGCCTGTCGCCATCTGGGGATCGAACTCAGGTCTCTTGACTCGAAATTCCGACCACCCAACCACTCGGCTATCATGACATGAATCTGCCCACATATACACGCAAATATTTATAAATATAAATGTATACGAATGAATACATCCAAATAAATATATGGTCACGATAGTCGAGTGGTTGGGTGATCGGAATTCGAGTCGCGAGACCTTCCCAGGTGGGCTCTTTCCAATGTGTTCTTACAAAGAACTGCATTGTCTTCGGTGAAAGGTGGATCGAAAGGACTTAATTGTCAAGACGTCTGTCTACTCCTGTATTTGGAATAGCGTGTATGTATTTTTTTATATTTAGGTCCGTGGAATTTGATGCGCTTAGTTAATTTATGCATACGTATGAGCGATATAAAACTCATCACGAGATATAAATAAATAAAGAAATAAATAAATAAATATCTTCACACAGACAGACAGACAGAGGCATAGATAATTAAGTCCCTTCGACCCACCTTCCACCGAAGATATTTTCGTGACAACTTGACAGGTGGTGAGCCCGTCGCTGTCTTTATGTCGAAGCCAAGTCGAAGATATAATTCGTACATAAGTATTTGAAAAACCCATTGGTACGAGCGCGCCACCTGGGGATCGAACTCGAGTTTCTTGACTCGAAATTCAGACCACTCGGCTATCGTGACTATTGAAATTGTGACTTTAAAATATGTAAGCATTATAACATCGCTTTCGATCTTTCACTTGCGGCCATCTTTATTTCGCATGACGCGAAATACAAATAGCTGTTAAACTATATGAATGAACTCGCAACAATCACTTCTCGTTACTTGCGGAACCTAACAAATGTGGCAGCCGAGGAAGTTTTACTTTTCTATTAATGACACGTGTTTTCCAATGAATATAGCAATCATTGGTTACTCTCTAGACAACGATTTGGTTAGAACGATGAACGTTCACCTTCAAAAACGCCTTTGTGATAACAAATGAACATCAAATTTTCGGATGTTAATAAATTTATATTGTTACAAAAAAAATACTTTATATAAATGCAAAAAGTCACGATAGCCGAGTGGTTGGGTGGTCGGAATTTCGAGTCAATAGACCCGAGTTCGATCCCCAGTTGGTAGGCTCGTACCAATGGGTTTTTCAAAAACTTATGTACGAATATCGTTGGATTGGACATGAAGACGGCGACGGGCTCACAACCTGTTACGTTGTCCCGAAAATATCTTCGGTGGAAGGTGGGTCGAAGGGACCTTATTGTCTAGACTCGACCTCTGTCTACCCCTGTATTGGGAAGTGCGTGAAGATATATTCTTTTCTTTTCTTTTTATATAAATGCAAAATTCTAAACGAGAAAGGTGTATATTTTTAAGTGTATATTTTTGAAACTTCTTCACGTCTAAAAATACCAATGGGTTTAGTGAAATCTGAAATTGAAAGAGCTTATATCTTTCAGTTAGTTTTAAAGACGAGGCTAGTTTTGATAAATACTTTAAAAGAGAAAAATCATAAAAGATTTTTATACACGTGTAATTATAAAATATTCTGATTTGAAATTTCGTTCATTCATAGTTAGATGATTCATCACATTGAGGGTTACCAAATTTCTATTTTAGTAACAATATCTAAGGCTTCAACATCTATATTCTAGAAATGCACAACCCTCCTCCTAGTGGTGACATCAACCCTGGCCCAATATGAAGGCTATGGCAGCTACGAAGGGCACAGCTTCGAAGGCTACAGTGTCAAAGAGCCTATCGAGCACTACCAGAGCCTAGATGAACAACATGGACATGATTATGACGTGGATTATCACGTAAGTTTATTTTAATCATAAAGTTTCTCAATAAATAATAATAATACAGGGTCTGGACAATTAAGACGTTTCGACCCACCTTCCACCGAAGATATATTTGGGACAAGGTGACTGGTGGTGCGCCCGTCGCCATTTCATGTCCAAGCCAACGATATAATTCGTACAAAAGTTTTTGAAAAAACCGATTGGTACGAGCCTGCCAACTGGGGATCGAACTCGGGTCTCTAAATTCCGACCACCCTCGGCTATCATGATGTTAGTAAGTTACTTAATGATGCAATTTTATCAAAAAGTTTATAATTTGCTTTACTAAATTTTAAGACAAATTATAAAGCTTTTAATGCAAGTATTTATCAAATCTTCAAAGAAGTAAACAAAAGTCGTGACAATAAGTCCTTTCGACCCACCTACCACCGATCACATTGTTAGGACAACGTGACAGGCGGTGTGCCCGTCGCTGCCTTTACGTCAAGTCAACGATATATAAATCGGACAAAACCCATTGGTACTAGCCTGCCACCTCGGGCTCGATCTCGGGTCTCTTTATTCGAATTCCAATCATCCAAACACTCGGCTATTGTTACTTTTTTCAAATCACTACAATAAGAGTATACCTTGTTTTCAGGCGCATCCCAAATACTCTTTCGACTATTCTGTTAAAGACCCGCACACAGGCGACGACAAGGAACACTGGGAGACGAGAGATGGTGATAAGGTGAAAGGTAAGATATGATATGTGCAAAGAACTAGAAGAACGTAGATACAATATATTATATATATTTTGACATATTTAGCACGAAAATTGGAAAATTAATATGAACTTGGGTTTAGATTGGTTCGTCTTAAAAACTTAAAAAAACAGCAGGCCTAAAGCATTCTCTTCAGGACACCAAGTTAACATTAAAAGGGTTCGAGGTAGGCCGATACTAACTTTTGAAGACCATGTGAGCAAATTGATCAAAGAAGGAGTACTCGACGTGAGTGTATGAAGAAAATGATGAATTTGAAACAGGCGAAAGAGATATTGAAAGATCGTGACATTTTGCGATCCCTGGCTACCCTAGACTATGCATAAACATATAATATTATTACATTATAAGTTAAAACAGCATTAGGTTAAACAGCAGAAGTCATAATAAGTAAGAAGAAATAAAATTAAGGCGTAAAATGCCTTCACGCCTTTTCTAAAATAGGGGTAAACAGAAGTCCTTTTGATCCACCTCCCACCGAAGATATTTTTGGAACAACGTGACAGGTGGTGAGCCTGTCGTAGACGTCATGTCTAATTCAACGATATAAATTGAACATAAATTTTTGAAAAACGCTGGTACGAGCCTTCAACCTGTGGATCGAACTCGCGTGTCACAACTCGAATTCCGATCAACAGACCACTCGGCTATCGTGACCTAATATATTATGATTATCATTTTACAGGTTCTTACACCCTCGTGGAAACCGACGGCACAAAGCGCGTGGTGGAATATGAAGCGGATGACAAGAACGGATTTAATGCGGTTGTCCATAAAATCGGTAAGACTCCAACATAACATCATCTACCGGTCACAGTGTGATAAAAAAATAAAAAAATAATAATAAAAAAAATATCTTCACGCACTTTTTAATACAGGGGTAGACAGAGGTCGAGTCTAGACAATTAAGTCCCTTCGACCCACCTTCCACCGAAGATATTTTCGGGACAACGAGACAGGTGGTGAGCCTGTCGCCGTCTTTATGTCCAAGCCAACGATATTCGTATGTACGAATATCGTTGGCTACATACATAGATAGAGAGGGACAACATCACATATATTGCTCCGATCCCAATGTAAAATGCTAAAGCACTTGTGGTATGGGAATCGGAAACAACGAAGGCACCACAAACACCCAGACTTGAAAAAGCGTAGAAAAAGTGGTTTTTCTACAATGACCCGACCGGGAATCGAACCCGGGACCTCGAGATGGCAACACCCTGAAAACCAGTGTTTACGACACGGAGTCCACGGAGGTGACGAACGGTCCTGGAGAATGATGAATTTACAAGAATCAACAAAAAACTTTAACACTTGCATTTCCTTAACGACCTCTATGAATGAGGGGTATACGCACGTTTACATGAACGCCAGCTTTGAAATCTCGGGTTCTATTCTCGGACGGGTAAATGTAGAAAAACACCTTCTCTACATTGTCGCAGATCTGGATGTTTGTTGTACCTTCATTGCATCCGATTCAAACACAAGTGCTTTAGCCACTTACTTTGGTATCGGACCAATGTGTACTCAGGTGGCGTCGTCTCTATTTATGTATTCTTATACAAAAGTGCTTTAACTACTTTGGGATCAGATCAATGTATGTGATGTTGTCTCAATCTATGCACTCTCATCTCTCAGGTACCGCGAAGCATCCGGAGGAATACAAAATAACGAAACAGCCAATCCAGACTTACGAGCCGATACACTACCAACACGAATTCCAAAGCAGTGACGAAGGCTTCGCCCCGTCCTACGGTAGCTATGAGCATTGATGTCTAACCGCCATCTCACTATAGATTCGCTTCATCCAACGCTTTAAACCTTTAGTATTATTAACATGTAAGTGATCGACGTGTGAAACTTTTGGCGATTCCTACGAATAAGACAAATTTGCTTAGAATCATTAGATACTAATTTTTGTTTCTAGTTAAATATTTCAACTATATATTATTATATTGCGTATATTACTGTTCCCACAAATGTAATTTTCATAGTATTGCATTGTTAACTAAGTTCATCATCACATTTATTTATTAGTAGTTGCCCCTAGCGGCTTTGCCCGCAGTTTAACACTTAACGCGGAACCCTAATTATGTCTTTAAAATAAAAGTAGCCTATGTCACACCTTATAACATTAGCTGTCAGTGAAAGTCCGGTTAAAATGGGTCCAGCCGTTTCAGAAATCCGCCAGACAAAAATTGTAAAAAATGTTATTTTGGTGTATGTGCCGTATATATTCATATACGTGTAGTTTAAAACGGTTGTTTCAATATTACAAACAGACAATCCAATTTTAATTATTTGTATAGATTCATGCAGGTGACGTGTAATTATCCATATTAATATTTACAGCAATAGTCTTTATTTCAAAATATATGTTATCTTATCAGACACTGTAACTCAAACATTAACGCAATTATAAAACACATACTTTCAATTCGAAATAATCTATAAATTGT
This sequence comes from Sericinus montela, assembly GCA_029286605.1. Classification (NCBI taxonomy): domain Eukaryota; kingdom Metazoa; phylum Arthropoda; class Insecta; order Lepidoptera; family Papilionidae; genus Sericinus; species Sericinus montela. Next base: position 5,639,796 of record JAGSMR010000014.1, read on the forward strand.
TAAAAAATTTCAACTTTAAACGTAAATAGTTCATACTGTAACAAGGAAATTAGATATACATTAAATTATAGTAGGTGTTATACTTCAAACACCTGTTAATATTTGTGCCAGTTTAAACTTACTTGGTCAGTTCTGTTAAGGATTCATAGGATTTCTCTCTCCACCATAAACGTCAAAATAAACATGCGGTACGAAAATATTTCTTGAGAAGCAAATGGAGTTCGACACATTCATGTCATCCAGCGTTAATATATTAACGACTACCGAAAAATATTATTAAAAATATGTTCTCTTTAATATAATATCATTTACTAAATTTCTACTATATACAAAATTCTTAATATCAGAATATTTCCAAGCAAATTTTTAGGTGATTGCCGCCAAAAATGTTGTTATTTATTTAACCATATAAGCTTATGTTGTAAAAGTCGATATTTAAAAAGTTATATCTCTTAATTAGATTAAAAAATATAAGACTGTAGCGTTTTCATTGTTTTCTCGTAGATTTAAGTGTTGTACAAAATCTGTCGCAACGGTAATAAAGTTTTATATTGTTATATGATGATTTCGGTGTTTCATTTTTTTTAACATAAAAATTTCTTCACGCTATTCCCAATACTGTGGTAGACACAGGTTCAGACAATTAAGGTCTTTGGACCCACCTTCCGCCGAAGACATTTTTGGGATACCGTGGCAAGTGGTGGCTACCCCTGTATAGGAAATGCATGGAGATAAACTTAACACAAAAAGTATCTCAGAATCTTACGATGACAAAATTTTTAAATTAAAAAAAAAAAAACATTTTAAAAAGTTACCAAAAAACTCGCCATGCCGTCAATGCCTAAAAGTTTTTCGGACCAATATAGGCAGAAGATGGGTTCTGATTTTAATTTATGAAGTTTTACCTCGTATAAAATGTTCTATTTGGCATTGACTGTATCCCCATGAAAAAATGAACGCCACTTCTTACCCATATCCTTATATCGAAAGTTTGTGAGGATGGAAAGATGTTCGTAACTCTTCCACGCAAAAACTACTAAACGGATTTTGATAAAACTTTACAGTAATACAGCTTATACAACAGCATAACACATAGGCAATTAATAAACACTTTGTGTCACATGGCCATAATATTACAATTAGTATCAAGTTGGATAATCACGATAGCCGAGTGATTGGTTGATCGGAAATCGAGTTAAGCGACCCGAGCTCGATCCCCAAGGCTCGTACTAATAGGTTTTTTTTTTTCCAAAAACTTATGCACGAATCGTATCGTTGGCTTGGACACAAAGACGGCGACGAGTTCACAACCTGTCACGTTGTCCCAAACATGTCTCCGGTGGAAGGTGGGTCGAAAGGAATTACCGCCGCCCATGAACACCCGCAATACCATAGGCATAGCAGATGCGTTGCCTGCCTTAGAGTGAAGAATTGAGGGAGGAGGGTGTGTGGACCTCCGGTTACCTGCACTCACCAGACGAAACGCAGAAGTTTGTTAGACTTCGATTTCACGCCGGTATTCTGTGAGGTCGTGGTACTTCCCCGGTCGAGCCGGCCCATTCATGCAACAACGAAAGCTAATGCGTGGCTCTACCACTGTTGCATTTCTATCTCTGTATCGGTAATGGCGCGAAGATGTTTCTTTTTCATCAAGTTGGATAAATAGTGGTCGGCCAGCATACAAATAAAGAAGACACTCACCTCTGAGCGAGAGCGAGCTTCAAGCGGTCATTCTCGTAGCGGAGCTGTTGCTCCGTGGACTCCGGGAGGGCGGGGTCCGGTGGCGCGGTGGAGGAGGCCAGCGGCCCGCGGGGAGCCCGCCCCACGGTCGCGTAGCCGCCCTGCCGGGTTCACACGTATCAATGCCGCTTCGATTCCAATCAATCAATCATTTATTTGCCAGAATGTAGGTAACATTAGTTCTTAATTTTTTATAAAATATAGCCCTATACATTCTGCCTTATTGAGGCATGCAAAAGTTTTATTTCAATATAAAAAAAAATAATAAATTTAATAGAAAAATTTTGAATTTATATAAACATAATATTTAGTTGAACATAATTAAAGTAAATTATAATAACTGTGAATAATACTAATAATTAAATAACAAATGTCAAGAAATATCAATTACAATTTATACATTTACTAGAAAGGTATATTATCTCTAAGGAAATCGTCAATAGAATAATAACATTTCTCAGTTAAGAGTTTTTTCAGCTTATTTTGAAATAACCCGCTAGACAACAGTCTCCAACTTTGTGGCAATTTATTATATATGTTTGGAGCCATACAACATACACTTTTGGACATTAGTGTTGTTTTTGACTTTATGTTTATCTCGTCTATTGCGAATAATTACATCTGAAACTTTTGGAAATAATGTAGGATTATTTTTTACAAACATTACACTTTCATATATATACAGCGATGGGAACGTCAGCAATTTATATTTTTTAAAATATGGCAAACAAGATTCTTGTGCATTGACCTTAAACATTGCTCGAATGCACCTTTTTTGTGACTTAAAATAATATTTGCGTCCGTTGAATTCCCCCAAAAGATAATTCCATATCTAATATTAGAGACTATGAGACCATGGTATGTTATAAGTAGTGCCTCAATACTTCCCTTCCGTTCAACACTTACGTCGTTTAACCTCAGAATTGAGGGAATTATCAAACCTTAAAAGTCTAATTATAAAGTCACGATATACGAGTGGTTGGGTGGTCGGAATTTCGAGTCAAGAGCGCCGAGTTCTATTCCCAGGTGGCAGTACCAATGAGTTTTTCAAAAATTTATGTATGGATAACATCGTTGGCTTGTACATAAAGACGGCGACGGTTCACCATTTGCCACTCGTCCACGGAGGTCGACCTCCGTGGACGAGTGGCATAAACACCGGTTTTCGAGGTGTCGCCATCTCGAGGTTCCGAGTTCAATTCCCGGTCGGGACAATGTAGAAAAACCACTTTCTACGTTTTCTCGGGTCTTTGTGTTTGTGGTTTTCAACCTTCACTGTTTCCGATTCCCATACTTCAAGTGCTTTAGCATCTTACATTGGGATCGGAGCAATGTATGTGATGTTGTCCCTATCTGTATATGTATTTATTTATTATGTCTATAGAATACTGAATGAAAGACACATAATATAATAGTCAGAATGCCTTTGTCTTGCCTTGTGTCATCAGGATAGAACTTTTATAAAAAAATTGCATGCCTTTGTTATCCTGATACAAGTATTATTGTACATACATGTATTACGAGCGCCTCTACAATGCAAACTTGTACCAACTTGGGCTAAGTTAAACTATTTGTGTATATTAAATTATTATATATTATATAAACTATTTACATAAATTCACGATAGCCGAGTGGTCGGTCGAAGGAGATTCCAGTCAAGACACCCCAGTTTGATCCCCAGGTGACAGGCTCGTACCAATACACACCTCTCACTCACCATACGCAACAGGCTCACCACCTGTCACGTTGCGCCATTAAAATGTCTTCGTTGGAAGGTGGATCGAAAGGACTTAACTATCTAGAACTCTGTCTATCCTGTCTACCCTGTGTTGGTAATAGCGTGAAGATATTTTATTTTATATTGTATTTGTATTTGCACACGAATGGCACAGAAAAGGAAACGTCTAGGTCGATGGGTAATTTATAATTCGTGCCCATTAATACCAGAATGGGTAGAATGCTTAACAAAAAAAATTTGATATTAAAGAAAGATCAATCACGTGTGCTGGGAAACATCAACAAGTACCGGCGCGCTCTCTCCAATTTTCGGTCACATGATTGAACCCGGGGCCTCCGAGCCGACACAAGCTCCGAGATTTCCGCGGGTCTGTCCGTTTGTGGAACTTTCGTTGTTTCTGATTCCATAACAGGAGTACTTGAACTACATACTTTGAGATCAGATCAGATCAACGTACGTGATGTTCCCTTCTATTTATTATTATTATTATTATATTATACTATAATAAGTCACGATAGCCGAGTGGTTGGGTGGTTGGAATTTCGAGTCAAGAGACGATCCTCAAGTGGCAGTACCAATGGGTTTTTCTAAAAACTTATGTACGAATTAATATCGTTGGCTTGGACATAAAAGGCGGCGACGGGCTCCCCACCTGTCACGTTGTCCCGAAAATATCTTCGGTTGAAGATGGGTCAAAGGGACTTAATTGTCTAGACTAGACCTCTGTCTACCCCTGTATTGCGTGAAGATATTTATTATTTATTTATTTATTATATTATACTGAGATAAAGTCATCATAACCGAATGGTTGGGTTTCGAATCCGAGTCGTGAGACCCGAGTTCGATCCGAAAGGCACGTACAATGAGTTTTTTCAAAAACTTTTGTACGATTTCAATCATTGGCTTGAACATAAGACGGCGACGGGCACTCCACTATGCCCAAAAATATCTTCAGTGGGAGGTGGATCGAAACGACTTAATTGTCTATACCTCTGTCTACCCCGGTATTGGGAATAGCGTGAAGATATTTGGTTTTAAATATTATACTGGGAACTATTTGTTTCTCTTTACACACAATGAAAGTATTTATGGACATATTGCGCGCGAAAGGGAAAACGTTTAGCGACGTAGTAAAGACTTAAGAAAATGCCACTCCCTTTCTCCCCGTAGTTTTTCTTGCAGAGGATCGTAAATCGTAGTGGCGACCGACAGATGGCAAAGTCTTCTTCTTCTCTTTGTTTCTGTTTCTTCTTTACAGCCTATCGAAAGTCTACTGGCGAACAAAGGCCGTCCATAAATTTTGCCACAAATAACAGTCCTCAGAGATTTGCAACGACTCCCCACAATATTTTGTAGGACGTAACTCCATCTTAGTGTCCAGTTCAGTTAAATTTAAATGTTAAGTTATGTTTATTTTTTAACTTTCTTTATGTAGAATAACATTTAAATACTATAAAAGATTTGAGTTTTAGGTATCAACAGAATCCTAACATCACCCAGAGGGATACCAGCAATATTTAGCAGTGGAATTCTTTATTTTTTTTTTATTAAATAAAATATCTTTTATCTAAATTTAATCACTCCAAAATTACTACTCATTAGGAGTAATTTTGAAATGGGTTAATTTTTAAGTCGCACTTTTTACCTTCTACCCAAAGAAGGGTCAAACAAACAAAAAGGGCCATTTAGATCCGGAATAATTATCTGCAGTCCAAATAAACACTTAACTGTTCTTTTATTTTACATTTTTTCCTTTCTTTTTATTCAACTTTACATAGAATTTAAGTGTTTTCCAATTCCTTTTTACAAATCAAATCATTTATTCATCGACATAAGAACATTCGTTTATCGATCGTCATTGTTTAATCTACCACCGTTTCGTAATGAGGTTCCTCTAACGGAGAAGAAACAGGCGAAAGAAACTCCGTATGTATCCTCTTTTTTGATCAATATTTTTAACAATATAATACACTATACAAATATAATGTGATATTTTATAGAAATAGCTTGGGAGCGATCACCTCATTCCCAGGGGTTTCTGTCATTAATATATTCATTTATATTATAATAATCCCTTCCTATAAAGATTTTCTTTAATAAATTTCTTAAACCTGTTAATAGACAGGCTTTGCACTTTAACCGGGACTTTGTTGTAGTAGCGTATACACCGCCCTATGAACGAGTTACTTACTCTATGGAGTCTAGTAACCGGAGTTACAAGCTTGTGTTTGTTCCTAGTATTTACATTATGTACATCAGAAGTCTTGTTAAAAGTATTAATGTTTTTATACACATACATTAAATTTTCATATATGTATTGAGAGGCCAGTGTGAAAATATTAATTTCTTTGAATTTCTCTCTAAGCAACTCTCTCTCTCTCTCTCTTCTCTCCGAGCAACTGCTCGGGAATTTAGACAATATACAGCTCGTATGGCCCTCTTTTGTAAAAACAAATACTGTTTCTACGTCAGCTGCATGACCCCATAGCAGAATACCATATGACATTATGCTATGGAAGTTACTAAAATAAACAAGTCTAGCCGTTTATACATCAGTTAAGAGCCTTATTTTTCTTACAGCATATGCTGCAGAGCTTAACCTACTCGCAAGTTGGGATATATGGGGGCCCCATTGAAGCCTCGCATCAAGTGTTATTCCGAGAAAAACAGCTGTATCCACAAAGGGACTTAATTGTCTAGGTCTATCCTCAAAATATATATATATATATATATATATATATATATATATATATATATATATATATATATATATATATATATATATATATATATATATATATATATATATATATATATATATATATATATATATATATATCAATATATATATATATATATATATATATATATATATATATATATATATATATATATATATATATATATATATATTATTACCTTTGTGTTAATGAATCATTCATTCACTCTTTCCAAGTTGTATTTAATCGATCTGCAGCATCCGAGCTACTATTAAGCAACTTCTTCACGCCTAGCAGACGTCAAAAACTATTGAGCTGACATGATACGGGCAGAATTCTTTAAAAAGAAGTTCATAAAATAAATAAAGAAATAACTATTATACCTTTAAGACGCTCCGGGGCGTCCGAAAGAATTTTAAATTTCAATAGATACGGTTTAGACAAGGTGGCTTGGATGGTAAGAGCGTCGCCACAGCACGGCAGAGGTCGCACGTTCGAATCACGCCCATACCAGACGATTTCTTAAATTTCATTTAAGTAACACACCTATATACATACATGACGGCCTGTTATGTATGCCTCTCCCATACGGAGGATTTGCCATAATCGCCAGGCTTGACAGGCGGATTGGCGATCGCAGTACCAGACCACGCGCACGACAGACGCTGCGGCCCATATTCGGTTTCATTATTTGGTCTGATATTTTTAGAGATGGTTTTCCCGCCATCTATCGTAGACATTACTGTATTGAAGGCTGTTTCCTATAGTCGCCTCTTACGACACCCACAGTAAGAAAGGGAGTGGCAATATTCTTACGCCGTTACCACGCTGCTTTTTACGATATCAAGTGATATATTTTCGAATAACTTATTTGACAATACATATTCAATAAGCGATGTTATTGAATATATATTCTGTTAGTACTCAATGGGGCGAGTTATTCGTCGACAATATATCGAGTCTTCCACAGGGCTCAATTCTGGGTCCAACTCTATAATTTACTTATATTAATGATTTAGCTTACTTAGTAGAGAATAAACATAGATTTGGTTGAATATGGGACTAATGATGTACACTCCACGGGGTAATAAGGCTAATGACTCAATTCACTTGGCTTATGTGTATGAAACGAAATTCTTTAATAATAATTTACGTAGCTATACGTCAAAATATCAACGTAAGAATTTCATCAATTCAATTATGATTAAGAAAACCTTCCTCTTTCTTAGCATGGGTGCCGTAATTGGCGAATTTGGGAACAGCCTTGAATTCAGTGGCTAACGACAGAAATATTCTAGACTAAAATTGGGTAGGCAGGACTCGGTCGCGTTAAGGCCGACTTTAAGCGATAAAGTATCTACTTAAATATCAAAAACATAAAGTGAATAATAAAATAGTGACAAATAAAATAAAAACAGTTAGAGGGTCGATTCTATGTAAACTATTTGAAATAAAAACATACATTCGTTAATTGACGACCTCCGTGGACTAGTGGCGTAAACACTGGTTTTCTAGGTGTCGCCATCTCAAGGTCCGGGTTCGATTCCCGGACGGGTCAATGTAGAAAAACCACTTTTTCTCCATTTTCTCGGGTCTGGGTGTTTGTGGTGCCTTCGTTGTATCCGATTCCCATACCTCAGTGGTACCTCTTAACAGTGGTAGAGCGACGCATCAGCTTTTGTCGTTGCATGAATGGGCCGGCTCGACCGGGGAAGTACCACGACCTCACAGAATACCGGCGTGAAGTAGAAGTCTAACAAACTTCTACTGCTGGTGAGTGCAGGTAACCAGTGGCCCACACACCCCCTCCCCCAATTCTGGGGGGTGGGGGCACTCGTAGGGAGGCAACGCATCTGCTATATCTCTGGTATTGCGGGTGTTTATGGGCGGCGGTAATCACTTACCATCACGTGAGCCGCCTGCTCGTTTGCCTCCCTTTTCTATTAGAAAAAAAAAAACCTCAAGTGCTTTAGCATCTTCCATTGGGATCGGAGCAATGTATTTGATGTTGTCCCTATCTATATATGTATTTATTTATTATATTATTAATCGATAGTAATTTTTTAATCTACCACCGTTTCTTAATGAGGTTCCTCTAACGGAGAAGAAACAGGCGAAAGAAACTCCGCAGGTATCCTTTTTTTTTTGGTTCATACTTTTTTATGACGATCCAATAAGATATTCTTTTTTCTAGAAATAGCTTAATAGCGTTCACCTAATTCCCACGGGTTACTGTCATTAACGTATTCATTTACATTATAATAAACCTTACTATAAATTTTTTTCTTTAATAAATTTCTCTGTCCTGTTAATAGGCAGGCTTTGCACATGTACTGGGATTATGTTGTAGAAGTATATAAACCGCCACGATTGTAGTAAATCGAGTTTCTAATCAAGAATGATAGTATCGCCATCGCCGATCTACTTGTATTTACGCCTGACCAGGAATAATAGCAATCATGTGCGGCACATAGTTAATAATATTTTAACGACAGTATGTAATGTGCAATTACTTTTAAAAAACTTTCTGTCACTACCTGCTCATTCTGTGTTTTCTTCTGCCGTAATTACATTCCTTCACCAGGTTAAAAAAAAACCTTTCCTTTTTGGCGCCAAAACATCGAATATTGCCCGTGATTTACTCTTTGATTACTGCGTTGGAGAATTAATTTTTATTATTAAAGTTTTTTTAAATAATTTGAATTGAAAGGTTAATCTCGTTATTTTATTTATAAATTTGGGACAAGCCCCCATAAGTTGTGTTGCGATTATAGCAAATGCGCCTCAAGGTAGAGGCTTATTACAGTGGTTTATATATTATGCCATTTCCTAAATACACATTTATATAGTAATTGCTTCGTTTACGTTGTACGTTTGTATGAATTAGTCATCATACCCTAACCTAAACGAAACATTTCTTTTTTACCCTATTCACAATATTGTGGTAGACAGAAGTCCAGATGATTAAGTCCTTTCGACACACCTTTCACCGAAGACATTTTTCGACAGATGGTGTCGAAAAATGTCTTCTGTCATTTTTTGACATAATGACGGCCTGTCGCCGTCATTATGTCAAAGACAACGATATAAATCGAACGTAAGCTTTTGTAAATAATTATTGCTAAGAGCCTACCACGTGGGGATCGAACTCGAGTCTCTTGACTCGAATTCCGATCACCCTCACCACTCGTGACTTCATCTTGGTGTACCTTGTGTAAGACTTGCATATGTATATCATATTATTGCTCATAATTCTACAAAAAATAATAACCATAAATTCTCAATGGTATGTAATCTAAAATTAACATAAAGTGGAAGGCACCTTTTTGTAAATGTAAAACGTCAATGTCAACAGAATATCTGCATTCATGACAATTGACGTTTTTTTAAGCGGTAAGTCAGAGGGATCTTTTTTTTTATGGGGAAGGGAGGCAAACGAGCAGGTGGCTCACGTGATGGTAAGTGATTACCGCCGCCCATGAACACCCGCAATACCAGAGGCATATCAGATGCGTTGCCGGCGTTAGAGAAAGGTATAGGCTCTTTTCTTGAAGGTCCCTAAGTCGTATCGGTCCGGAAAAACCGCTGACGGCAGCAGATTCCATAAAGTGCAAGTGCGTGGCAGAAAATTCCGCGAAAAACGCACTGTGGTGGAATGCCAAGCTGGAATTTTTGACTATGCCGTAAGGTTCGATGGTGAAATTCAGCGGCTGGGATTAATCCGAACAATTCCTCAGAGCACTCCCCGTAGTAAATCTTATGATCTGTCAATATGTCATTATTTTTTCCGGAAATTGTGATACGAAAATCTTAATTAATAAACTGAAAAGTGAACGTTACGAATTATATTAGTTTTATCAACATTTCACTTGTGATGACAAATATTAAAGAAAATTAAAAATTAAATATCTTCACGCAATTCCCTATACAGGGATAGACAGAGGTCTAGTCTAGACAATTAAGTCCTCTCGACCCACCTTCCACCGAAGATATTTTACGGGACAACGTGACAGGTGGTGAGCCCGTCGCCGTCTTTATGCCCAAGCCAACGATATAATTCGTACATAAGTATTTGAAAATACTCATTGCTACGAGCCTACCACATGGGGATCGAACTCGAGTCTCTTGACTCGAATTCCGATCACCATCACCACTCGTGACTTCATCTTGGTGTGCCTCGTAATGTCAAATATAAAACAAAAGACGGGAAAATATCTTTGGTGGAAGGTGGGTCGAAGGGACTTAATTGTCTACACTAGAACTTTGTCTACCCCTGTATTGGGAATGGCGTGAAGTCATTTATTTATTTATTTATATGTATGTAACCTACTCGTGTCGGTGGTGTTCACCTTTATTTTTTTTCTTGTACCGACAGAATGGGAAGGACACGTTCACGATATCTTGAGATAAATCGCTATTTAAAAGTATCTAGTTCAGTTAAATGTGGTCATAATTGACTTTTTTATATTTATTGACATAAAGACGGCGACAGGCTCACCACCTGTCACGTTGTCCCGAAAATATCTTCGGTGGAAGGTGGGTCAAAGGGACTTAATTGTCTACACTTGACCTCTGTCTACCCCTGTATTGGGAATTGCGTGAAGATATTTTTTTGAATATTTATTGACACTCGATAGTTAGTTTTTACTTAATTTTAATTTTTATTTAATTTTAATTTTTTTCTAAAAGAAAAGACCAATATAAATATAATTAGATATATTTACACAATTACAATGGAAACGTCTAAGCTACTGTCTGTCTTTAACCACCACCGTCGCTGCCCGACAAAATCAAACTGTTCGATTTCAAGTCCAAATCTACCCCACCCCCCCTTTCAGATTCCGTCAACGCGGAACATTCTAGAACATCGACCGTTTCGTCCTCTCGAAAGAATCTCTTGGACTCACTAACATTATTATATTTCCCCAAATCAGCGTTACAGAGAATATTAGAAATTAAATGCTCAACAATGCTTTTAACTTTATCGTTATACTTTCTATGCTTTGTTGCTACATACTCTCCGAATACCACGCTAGTGTCTAGTCTATATCTGCTAATATATCTACGTCTCTTTCTATCTTGTTTACAAATTGATGGGTTGGAGAGAGACGATTTCGATTTGGATTTCTCGGGTACGAAATCGGTTTGTTCATGGTTTTCTTTAGGAAACTGTTTCTGCGAAGTTAGAGATTTTAAACATAATGAGTGCAAATTTATATAGGATTTAACTTTTGGAGATCATTTAATATTAATAAATTCCTCATTAACTCCGAACTCGGTATTGAGAATTTCAATAACAATTTAAGGTAAACGAGAACCAGTTGCTGGTAGTGACTTCGAAGCTAAGGATTCTAGGTTCGAATCCGGTTTGGAATAAACATTTCGTGTGAAATATAAATGTTTGTGTACTCGAGTCATGGAATGTTTGCATGAATATTTATCTATGTAAATATAAATATACTCGTATGTAAGTATATTGTATCGTTGGCTTGAAGATACTAATACGGCGATGGGCTCACCACTTGTAATATTGTCTCAAGCGTCGGTGAAAAATGGGACTAGAGAAAAAATATATCGTTACACTATTCCCAATACAGGAGTAGGCAGAGGTTTAGACAATTAAGTCCTTTCAACCCACCTGTCACAGAATAATTTTTTTGGGACAACGTGACCGGTGGTGAGGCTTTCGCTATCTTCAATATAAATCGTACATAAATTAAAGAAAAGTCTCATTAGTACGATCTGTCACCTGGGAATCGAAATCAAGACTCGAATTCCGATACTAACTATTTGGCTATCTTGACTTCGATGGCTTGTACACTAAAACAGCGACATGCTAACCATGTGACATTTTATTCAAAAATGTTTTTGGTGAAAGGTGGGTCGAAAGCACTTAATTCTCTGAACCTCTGTCTACCCCATCGAGCCAAAGTTAGCCAAGTAACAAATTCAATTAACAACAGTGATAGTACGAATCTCCCTACGCGGAATCAAACTCGAAGCTCCAGATGCGAATCGTCCACCGTAACTAATACAGATAATAAATTAAAGAGACGTGTAAAAAAAATCTCACATTCGCGGAATTCGAACCCGCGGCCTGTGCCATACCGTTGCAACGCTCTTACCTCCGAGCCACTGTGTCCTACACGAATCAATTCAAATTTTAAACTAAAGGTTTACACGCCTGATTTGGCGTTGGTGTTATCTAACAGATGATATTACAACTTCCAACTCAATGTACATAACTTTACAACTACGAAAAATTTATATGATGACGCCATCTATACCCTTATTGTGAAATTTTATTGATATGATAAAAAAATATCTTCACGCCATTTCCAATACTGGGGGGTAGACAACATAAATAGGTAAGTCTAGACATATAAGTCCTTCCGACCCACCTTTCACCGAACACATTTTTTTTGGGATAACGTAACCAGTAGAGAACCATTCGAGTTATAAGTTTTAAAAAAAACCCATACGAACTCGCCACCTGGGGACCGAACTCGGGTCTCTTGAATTCCGATCACCCAACCACTCGGCTATGATATAAAAAAATACTCACTTTTGAACTTATGAAGCGACAGGCTCCTGTTACGTTGTCCCAAAAAAATGTCTTCCGTGGAAGGTGGGTCGAAATGATTTAACTGTCTAGACCTCTGTCTACCCCTGTTTTGGGAATGGCGTGAACACATGACTGGGCTATTGTATGGATATATATTACAGATACGTTTGGTAATTACTAACCATCAAGATATGTTTCTTACCTGTAGAGTCGATGAAACTGAGTGAGTTCTTTGGTGCACCATCATCTCGTCGTTCTCGGTTTTTGGCTGCAAAGAAAACAAATCATTCACTCTCTGTTTTGAAAGTACAGTGACGCACACTCGCACACGTGGCATGTACCTGCGCACCACTGTAACATTCGTCACTCCACTCGTCATGTAGCCGCGCACCACTGTAACATTCGTCACCGCACGCACATGTATCTACGCACCACTGTAACATTCGTCACCGCACGCACACGCACCAACGCACCACTGTAACATTCGTCACCGCACGCACACGCATCAACGCACCACTGTAACATTCGTCACTCCACTCGTCACATACCCACGCACCACTGTAACATTCGTCACATACCCACGCACCACTGTAACATTCGTCACGTACTCGCGCACTACTGTAACATTCCTCACTCCACTCGTCACGCACCTGCGCGGGCGCGGCGGCTGGCGGCTGGTCGTCGGGCGGCGCGCGGCCGGCGAGCAGCGGGCTCGCCGTGGCGCTCGCCACGGGAGTCGCCGCGCCGCTGCTACCGTTCGCAGCGCCCTTACCAGCGCCGCACTGCTGCGCCTGTATCGCCTCCTTCACCTCTTGAAACTTTTCTATAAACTGCCAGAGGAGATACGATAAGTTTTTTTTTTCATATAGAAGAGAGAGGCGAACGAGCAGGTGGCACACGTGGTGGTAAGTGATTACCGCCGCCGCCAGTGGATTCATTGGTTACCTTCATATAATAAATAAATATATATCTTCACGCGATCCTCAATACAGGGGTAGACAGAGGTCTACTCTGGACAATTAAGTGCCTTCGACCAACCTTCCACCGAAGATATTTTCGAGACAAAGTGACAAGTCGTAAGCCCGTCGCCGTCTTTATGCCCAAGCCCACGGTTTAATTCGTACATAAGTTTTTGAAAAACCCATTGGTACGAGCCTGTCACCTGGGGATCGAACTCGGGTCTCTCGACGATTCGATTCGATTCTCGAATCCCGACCACCCAACCGCTCGGCTATCGTGACTTACCGTATCATTAAAGTGGTACATAATGGCGTTTAGTTGGAGGATGCGTCTTAAGGAATAAAGAAAACCCTGGAAAGGTGGAATCTTAATTTTTTTTTTATTAATTTTTTTACACTCACCTTGCCCAACTCCGCTTCCGATGCGAACCCGAGACCGTAAACAGTGTTGGCGCGCACGTCGCTCCACTGGCCGAATTTCTGCGAGGTCTTCGTGAAAGTCATGTTGGCAGTAATAGTACTATTAATTACAGCCTGTAAATAAAACGAGAATTAAAGCTCCTCTCTTGTATTCTCTTGAGGGAGATTGGAGCAAGGAACGTCCTCTATGTCGCTCCAGTGCAGATTAACAATATTATTATTAAAATGATATTATTTTCTAATTAATAAATAAATACGTATCTTCCCTCTATTTTCTATATCAGGGTAGACAGAGTTCAATACAAAGGAGACATTTCGACCCTCGTTTTACCGAAGACAAAGGGACAACGTGACAGATGGCGAGACAGTCGCCCTCTTTATGTCTATACAATTTAGTCGTTTCGACCCACATTTCACCGAAACTTTTATTAGGACGAGGTGGTGAGCCTTGCCACCCATCACGCCTGACGTCGTCTTTATGTCGATTGTAACTTATATAATAAAGAAATAAAGAAATATATTGACTAATTGATGAACATCTCCAAATTCTAAATCTCTGTCGGTAAATTAATGTTTTTATGTCCGAGATGATTATCCAGTCATCTGTCTGGCTTTTCCTTTAGTCGCCTCTTACGACACCCACAGGAATAAAGGGGTGACACATTCTAACACCGTTACCACACGGCGCAAGTAAAAAGTAAACGCGTAAAAGTAATATATTTCGTAACGAACATAGAATATGGCTGAAATTAGTTTTTTTATTCTTTTAAAACATTTTATCAATCCTCCGTGGACGTATGCCGGTTTTCAAGATGTCGCCATCTCTGTGGCCCCGGGTTCGATTCCCGAACGGGTCAACGTAGAAATACCACTTTTTCTACATTTTCTGGGATCTGGTGAGTTTGTGGTGCCTTCGTTGTTTCCGATTCAATTACACAAGTGCATTCACTGCTACTTTGGGATCAGAGTTGTATTGCATTGTATGTGACGTTGTCCCTATCTATGTATACATATATGTTTATTTTAAAAAAAGGGAAAAAAAAAACCAAAAAAAATATTTGTAGTCTTTGTAAAATCGTTCGATTCAGGAATCCGATCAAACGCAATGCTATCAATAGAAAGCGCAATACGAGTTGTTTCAACACGATCTCAATATCACGGTCCGAGCCCACCCGCGCGACATACCGACAGACGTGCAATATTGATCGAAACACGTAACTATGAATTCACATATATATAGATGACTAGCTGTTTCCCGCAGCTTTGCCCGCGTAGAAGCCCTTTATCGATTATAAGTAATTTTCGGAATAAAAGTATTCGAGATTTTTTTTAAAATCGGTTTGATAGTTTTTGAATTTATCCACTGTAAACAAACAAACTTACAAAAATACAAATATTTTCCTCTTCATAATATTACATTAGTTTAGATGAAGTTCAATTCTTCCATATATTGGAAAAATGGATTAAGAAAATAGAGTATATTTGGGAAACTCCATCTTCAAATCTCGTAGTTACAGCAACATGAAGTAAATCTTTATACATAAAGTATTGGCTTTGGTATATTCGTGACCGCAAAACTCGAAAAGTAGTCGATGGATTGACTTTTACAATTTTCTATCCCGAAGTTTCCACAACTTGAATTATGTGTTTCCAAAAAACACTTATATACTTTCGTAACAATATAAGTTAGATACTACACAGAATAGCCAGATGTATCTAGAAAATAGACAGAAATGTTCAAGCTTTTACGGCAGAGACAGAAGTAGAGACAATTTAGTCTCTTAGACTCACTTTTCACCGAAGCTTTTGGACAACGTTACAGGTGTTAAACATATCGCCGTGTTATTGTTCAAAACAACATTACAATATACTAACGTAGATACAAAATTACATTAAAAAAATAAATATAAATAAATATCTTGACGCAATTCCCAATACAGGGATAGACAGAGGACTAGTCTAGACAATTAAGTCCTTTCGTCCTTCCACTGAAGATATTTTCGGGTTAAGATGAGAGGTGGTGAGCCCGTCGCCATCCTTACGTCCAAGCCAACGATATAATTCGTACATAAATTTTTCGAAACACACATTGGTACGAGCCTGCCACCTGGATCGAACTCGGGTCTCTTGACTCGAAATTCCGATCATCCAACCACTCGGCTATCGTGACGTATTACATAGACATCACATACTTACATAGCAAAATATTCATATATAGATAAACATCAATAACGATATACAACTATACACATTCTTATTCATCACACAAATGTTTCGCCTCTGGCGGGATTCGAACACGCTGCGACTGGCTTCGAAGACCTGGTCAATACCAACTAGATATCGGATCAACAACAAAATTGTTTAGTGACTTGTAAACTGAACTTCTAAAGTTTTAGCGTGCTTTACGGTATCTACTGTGCAGTAGTAGTAATTGGAATCTATACATATAAATAAAATTGGTGTGTCTATTTGTAGCATTGAAATAACCGTTTTTACTAAATGTATATGAAAATATACGGCACATACTCCAAAATATTTTTTTTCAATTTTTGTCTGTCTGTCGGTCTGTCTGTGCCGGATTAACTCTGAAACGGCTGGACCGATTTTAACCGTACTTCTACGGGCACACAGCTAACGTTATAAGGTTTACTTTTATTTTAGACACATAATAAGGGTTCCGCGTTAAGTGTTAAACCGCGGGCAATGACGCGGGAGTCAGCTAGTCGGTGAATAAAATGTCGTATGTAGCCTGATTCTTCTCAACCAAAAACAGAGATATGCTTCTCAACGAAATAATGGTATTAAAATTCACTTTTACTTATTCCACATTTATTTCTATTAAAATACCTGTCTGGTTTCGCATTAATAGCAGTATCAATGGTCTTTTGCCATAAAGGCGAAATCGGTCAGGTATTTTAATAGAAAAAATGGCATATTGTATATATAAAAATAAATATAATATATACATTCAAACAGAGATATCAATACATCTATACCTGCAAACCAGTACGTTATATTGCACAGATATTGATGACGGGCGAGATTCGTACTCAGAACCTATCTATCAGGTAACTCGAGGTGGGTTAACCACTTTGCCGCCAGACCGAAATTACGAGACAGAATAGAAGAAAAATTATAAATAAGTAAATATCTTCACGCAATTCCCAATACAGGGGTGGACAGAGGTCTAGTCTAGACAATTAAGTCCCTTTAACTTATCTTTCACCGAAGATATTTTCGGGACAACATGACAGGTGGTGAACCGGTCGCCGTCAAAATAAAAGAAGGCACAAAAAAGAGGACCCGAGTTTCTTTCGCATGTGTCTTGTCCATTAGAGATACCTCGTAACGAAACAGTGGTAGATTAAAAATCGATGGACATAATGATTACATATATCGATAGTTTATGAAACATATTATAGTTATACTGCATCTTACATCTTGTTGTCACTGTTGCCCTTTATTGGATATGTCTTAAAGTTGTTATTGAAAAAGTTACTTCGCAACATTCCTCATGCAAATATAAAAAAGGTATATGTTACCTGGTCCGATGAGAAGAAGAGCACCACCCTCCCTCCCACAGATGGGTGATCCCACAGAGTCTCTGCGGTCGCTCATCGTAGAGTCTACTCGCTCGATAATGCCTTGTTTTGAGGCGAAACACGTGTCGCGTTTTCTTTGGTGGTATATGTTACCTGGTCCGATGAGAAGAAGAGCACCACCCTCCCTCCCACAGATGGGTGATCCCACAGAGTCTCTGCGGTCGCTCATGGTAGAGTCTACTCGCTCGATAATGCCTTGTTTTGAGGCGAAACACGTGTCGCGTTTTCTTTGGTGGTATATGTTACCTGTATATGTTTGAGTGTAGTGGTGGTGGTGCAAACGCATCTGTGGGAGGGAGGGTGGTGCTCTTCTCTTCGGACCAGGCAACATATACCTTTTTATATTTGCATGCGGAATGTTGCGAAGTAACTTTTCCAATAACAACTATATGTATGGTATATATATATATATATATATATATATATATTTTATAAAAGGTGGCTCGACGAGCAGGTGGCTCACGTGATGGAATGTGATTACCGCCGCCCATGAACACACGCAATACCAGAAGCATAGCAGATGCGTTGCCGCCCTTAGAGTGCCCACTCCCACCATAATTGGGGAGGGGTGTGTGAGCCTCCGGTTAACTGCACTCACCAGACGAAACGCAGAAGTTTGTTAGACTTCTACTTCACGCCGGTATTCCGTGAGGTCCTGGTACTTCCCCAGTCGAGCCGCCCATTCATGCAACAACAAAAGCTGATGCGTGGCTCTACCCACTGTTACAAATAGTTTGTAACTCTTAGCTATAACTTTTATATGTACTGTTTAGTGGCAATGAATGAACTACTGGCTACATTCTTCCTTTATTTCTTTCTTCGATATAAAAATGATTTGATTTAATCATACCTTCGTCCCTTCGACGCTGATGATCCTGTAGAGGTTCCTCGACGAGTCGTAGAAGAATGAGACCGAGACAGCAGCCGTGCTTGCGGACATCCACGACCGCTTGGTCTTCGGGTCTATGTGGAATACGTGCGCTTTGCACGTGAAGATCGGCTGTTCTCTGAAGAAGTAAATCAATATAAATTTTAATAAATATATCAGCTCGCACGTTTATTTATTTTATTTTATTATGGTACAAATACAAGACTAAGAAAAGGTATGATAAGATTTTAATTTAAATGTTACTGAACGGTCATAGAAGTCACGATAGCCGAGTGGTAGGGTGGTCAGAATTTCGAGTCGAGAGACCCGAGTTCGATCCCCAGGTGGCAGGCTCGTACCAATGGGTTTTCAAAAACTTATTGTGTACAAATGGACGTAACAAAATAAATAGAAATACGGTCGCTGGTAAAAATGATGTAATAACTTGCTAATATCTGCTGGTACAACGGTAAGACCTTTTAAAGAAGAGCACCACCCTCCCTCCCACAGATGGGTGATCCCACAGAGTCTCTGCGGTCGCTCATCGTAGAGTCTACTCGCTCGATAATGCCTTGTTTTGAGGCGAAACACGTGTCGCGTTTTCTTTGGTGGTATATGTTACCTGGTCCGATGAGAAGAAGAGCACCACCCTCCCTCCCACAGATGGGTGATCCCACAGAGTCTCTGCGGTCGCTCATCGTAGAGTCTACTCGCTCGATAATGCCTTGTTTTGAGGCGAAACACGTGTCGCGTTTTCTTTGGTGGTATATGTTACCTGTATATGTTTGAGTGTAGTGGTGGTGGTGCAAACGCATCTGTGGGAGGGAGGGTGGTGCTCTTCTCTTCGGACCAGGCAACATATACCTTTTTATATTTGCATGCGGAATGTTGCGAAGTAACTTTTCCAATAACAACTATATGTATGGTATATATATATATATATATATATATATATATATATATATATATATATATATATATGTATATATATATATATATATATATATATATATATATATATATATATATATATATATATATATATATATATATTTTATAAAAGGTGGCTCAACGAGCAGGTGGCTCACGTGATGGAATGTGATTACCGCCGCCCATGAACACACGCAATACCAGAAGCATAGCAGATGCGTTGCCGCCCTTAGAGTGCCCACTCCCCACCATAATTGGGGGAGGGGGGTGTGTGGGCCTCCGGTTAACTGCACTCACCAGACGAAACGCAGAAGTTTGTTAGACTTCTACTTCACGCCGGTATTCCGTGAGGTCGTGGTACTTCCCCGGTCGAGCCGCCCATTCATGCAACAACAAAAGCTGATGCGTGGCTCTACCCACTGTTACAAATAGTTTGTAACTCTTAGCTATAACTTTTATATGTACTGTTTAGTGGCAATGAATGAACTACTGGCTACATTCTTCCTTTATTTCTTTCTTCGATATATGAATGATTTGATTTGATCATACCTTCGTCCCTTCGACGCTGATGATCCTGTAGAGGTTCCTCGATGAGTCGTAGAAGAATGAGACCGAGACAGCAGCCGTGCTTGCGGACATCCACGACCGCTTGGTCTTCGGGTCTATGTGGAATACGTGCGCTTTGCACGTGAAGATCGGCTGTTCTCTGAAGAAGTAAATCAATATAAATTTTAATAAATATATCAGCTCGCACGTTTATTTATTTTATTTTATTATGGTACAAATACAAGACTAAGAAAAGGTATGATAAGATTTTAATTTAAATGTTACTGAACGGTCATAGAAGTCACGATAGCCGAGTGGTAGGGTGGTCAGAATTTCGAGTCGAGAGACCCGAGTTCGATCCCCAGGTGGCAGGCTCGTACCAATGGGTTTTCAAAAACTTATTGTGTACAAATGGACGTAACAAAATAAATAGAAATACGGTCGCTGGTAAAAATGATGTAATAACTTGCTAATATCTGCTGGTACAAAGACCTTTTAAAAGAAGATTGCCGCAGTGCGCCCCCTGGCGCCTCGTTTTATACCGCTGATTAGTCGGTGTTGCCGCAACACTTATGTACGAATTACCCCTGTATTGGGAATTGCGTGAAGATATATTTTTTTTTGCTGAACGTTCATAGTCCAAACTATGCGTATACGGATTTAGACACACAGTGCTATTTTCTTAAATTTTAACAACTACCATGGACGAGTGGCTTACAAACCGGTTTTCAAAACGTCGCCAAGTCTCAGGTACCCCCGTCAGGATTTGTGCGCGAAGATAAGAAAGTAAGTAATAAGAAGCCTAACAGATTTGGATATATGGATTAAATCTTTATGTACCTCCAACTGGCTACACTACAATTTTCATTTACATTTTAGTACATTTTTTACAGTAGTGTTTCTTTATTTTAATGAATATAAAAGCCGACTTCATAAATCCCTTAGAGCGAGTATATCTGCTCAAATTGTATTCAAAAACTGGGTGCATTTTAATGAGAGCTGCCGCACTTGCAGTAATGTCCACGATTACGAAAATTTCGTTAAAAAACTTAACCTACATAAATAATGTACGATGTTGGAGTTCAATAGTGACGTAATCTCTTTCCTATCCGTTTGGTAACGGCGTAAGGATATTGCCACTCCGTCTCTTCCCGTAGGTGTCGTAAGAGTATAGTCTAGGATAGAATATCATAGAGAGTAGGCGAGTATGGGAAACAGACCTGAATATCGTAATGGCAACAGACAGATGGCGAGATAAACATCTTAAAAAATATCAGACCAAAATAATCAGATCGAAGATGGGCAGCAGCGTCTGCTGTGGTACTGCGATCGCCAATCCGCTTGCCAAGCTTGGCGATTAGTGCTGTTGACTTTAACAGGCCGTTATGTGTGTATGTGTAATCTTTTTTCGGTACGTCTATTAGGCATACTTTTATAATTTATATCTTCATGCGATTTCTCAATTATTGCGATAGATAATTGAGTTCTTTGGAACCATCTTTCACTGAAGACTATTTAAGGACAACGGGACAGGTGGTTAGCTTGTCCCCGATGGAAATAATGAGCCTCTCGTCGTATTTCCTTAAAATAAACTGCACATCGTTGCAGTTTATTAGCCAAAAAATTCTCATCGCACCACCTGTAATAGTTCACAGCAGGGAACAGGCCACCTCTCCTAACAAGGATTTGTTATAATCCCCACGCTTGGCAGATTGTAAGGCGATATCAGCCACCTTAAACTTTAGACCCTACTGCCCGTCGCCGATTTAATTATTTTTAATCTGGTTATACTGATACTACTGGAACTGCAATTTTGGCATATAGTATAAATTTAATCACCTCTTATGATATCCACGGGAAAAAGGGGTTGGTAGATACTTACGTTAACTATTACTATAAATTATTTCCATTAATACTATTTAATATTTCCAAAAATATTTAAGTATGATTTTTTTTAAACATACTAGGAATGCCAAATTTAACATTTCTAGTTTTTAAGTTTAAGTCACGATAGCCTATTGCTTGGGTGATCGGAATTCGAGTCGAGAGACCTGAGTTCGAACCCCAAGTGACAGGCTCGTACCAATGAGTTTTTCAAAAACTTATGTACGATTTATATCGTTGGCTTGGACATAAAGACGGCGACGGGCTATGTACAATTCATATCGCACATAGCCCATCATATCGTACAACTTATGTACGATTTACGGATTTTATCGGTCTATGGGCTCACCACCCGTCACGTTGTCCCAAAAATATCTTCGGTGAAAGGTGGGTCGAAGGGATTTAATTGTCTAGACTAGACCTCTCCGTCTACCGCTGTACTGGGAATGGCGTGAAGATATTTTTTATCGCAAATAAAAAAATATCGAAGCGCATTTCAATTTCTTTTTTTTATTAGTATCTGTCAAATATATCTTTAATAGGCAAGATACTCGATTCGAATCGGGAGCGTCGAGTTCTATCCCCACGAGGAAGGCTCGTATTAATGATACGAGAAGCTTATGTACAACTTGAATCGTTGGCTTGGCTTAATTGCGTGGAGGACTTAATTGCATGTAATAGACTTCAGTATATTTCGAATTAAATATAGACACACAGGGCTGTTTTTTAGATTTAAAAAATTCATGCCATTCCCAATACAGGGGTATACAGAGGTATAGACAGTCATTTCGACCTCTATTTCACTAGAACGTTATTAAAATTGGACCTCCTGGAGCGACGCATCAAGCAAGGTGTATGGCTATTTACTCTTTAAAGATATGTTTGTTGCGATACTAATACAAAATTGGAGCCAAAGGATAAGCGAACATTTCAAGACGTCTTTTTATTAATTGCGGTTCTACATGTAAAACAATGCCTTGGATGTATTAAGGCGGTGAGCCTGTCGCCGTCTTTACGTCCAAACTAACGAGTTTTGAAACAACTCATTGGTACGAACCTAACTTCTGGGGATCGGAACTCGGATCTCTCGACACGAATTCCGATCAACCAACCACTCGGCAATCGTCACATTCAATTTGTTGACAGAATAAAAGAAATTTCGGACACATCGATGTTCGCTTTATCAGTTTCCGTGTCATTTCGATGACGCTATCGATTTTATCCGCCAAACAATATTCCCACATCATTATATGCGACTGTAACGTGTACGGCGTAAAGTTAAAATTCTATTGACGCGATTCCCCTTTTCATATTCGATTGGAGAGCTCTTGGGATGTTATCAATAGACCTGTCACCCATTTGATGTTTCACTTTGGCTCCTGCACTGATATCACGAAATACTGGACTGGAATTTATGATTAAATTTGTTTTGTTTTCACTTGAAATAGTAGACGAAAATAACGCTAAGAACTTTACAAACTATAAAATGGCCGATGCAGTGCATTTGCAATGATCGCCACGCTTGCAAGCGAATTGGCGATTACAGTACCAGAAAGCACGCAACTTAGACGCTACGATTTTATCGCGTTTTTAATTAGTTTTGGACCACGGATGCTGTAAAGCACGTGGTCACGGCGGGACACGGCTCACCAACTGTCACCACGGATGCTGTAAAGCATCCGAAACATTGGGAAGTAAAAATAGTTTGTAAAAACTAATTCACGACGTGATAAAATCCCGAAAATAGTTTTATTTAAAATGTGTAGTATTCGCGTAAATACCAGAAATCATTTCTAGCTACTTAATTTTGCTCTGATAGACAATGATCGGAGAGAAATCGGTAAGAGGCGGACGAGTCACGATAGCTGAGTGGTTGGGTGATCGGAATTCGTGTCGAGAGACACCAGTTCGATTACCATGTGGTAGGCTCGCACAAAAGGTTTTTTATTTATTTATTTATCTTCACGCACAGTCCCTGGCGGGGTAGCCAGAGAGAACAGATCGCCAAGTTTCACGATCCTTACATACCTCTTTCTTCCTTCCTTACATGCTTCTTTCAGATTCATCATTTTCTTCATACATGGCACGTCTAAGTATATGAGTACTATTTTCATAACTTATTTACGATTTATATCGATGGCTTGGACATAAAGACGGAAGAAAGGCAAAGTGGTGGGTCGAAAGGACTTAATTGTCTAGGCCTCTGTCTAACCCAGTATTGGGAATGGCGTGAAGATTTTTTTAATAAATAGCGATATAAAAAAAGATTTGACGACCTCTGTGGACGAGTGGCGTAAACACCGGTATTTAAAGTGTCGCCATCTCGAGATCCCGGGTTCGATTGCCGGACAGGTCAATGTAGAAAAATCACTTTTTCTACATTTTTACGGGTCCGGGTATTAGTGGTGCCTTCGTTGTTTTCGATTCCGATACTTCAAGTACTTTAGCTTCTTACATTGGGATCGAAGCAATTTATGTGATGTTGTCCCTATCTACATATTTGTATATATTTATCATATAAAAATCGTAACTGCACGTTATGAGAAATTATGAATGAGGAAACGATGCTCTGGTGAACTGAATGACATAATATTGTACGGGCTCTGTCTATCCTAATTCAAAAGATCGTACGCAATGTTTCTTGTTTTTGCGTATGAGTATTATTGGTGGTATTTGTCATCAAAGATAATAAATACATCAATAATACGATCGATAGACGATTTTATAGCCTAGTTTTTTCTGGTGTTGCTTACAAAGGGATAATGGTTCGAATTCCGCTAGCGCCAAATATTTGCGTAGTAGAAATGAATGTTTGCACTCTTTATTGATATGGATGGAATATTTATACATAATATGGATGTTTTATGTCAGTATATATGAATATAAATATCTCTCTATGTAATCATATAGTATATTCATACGCCGTGTAGTTACGGCATAAGAATGTACCACCCCCTTTCTTTTGATAGGTGACCTCAGAGGCGAATAATGGAAACGAAATGGAAAGTGCAATTGGCTACCTCATATGGGGAGATAAGTAGCGCGAAATATACCAGAAAAAAACTCAACAGACAGACGACGGGCAACTGCTTTAAGGTATAAATTGTATGGAACCGCGAACGCCAATGCGCCGACCAAGTGTGGCGATTATAGCAAACCCTCGCTTAAGGGAGAGGCATATTCCCTTCATTGGACGTTTACAGGCCATTCCATATGTAAATAAAAAAATAAATATCTTCACGCAATTCCCAATATAGGGGTAGACAGAGGTCTAGCCTAGACAATTAAGTCCCTTCGGCCCACTTTCCACCGAAGATATTTTCGGGACAACGTGACAGGTGATGAGCCCGTCGCCGTCTTTAATGTTGTCTTCTGCCATATGTATGTATGTAAAAACAACTTATAACTAATTTCATACTTGGCAATATACTTAAATTTTTCGTCGACGAAACAACTAAAGATTGTCCCGAGAATCTTGCCAGTGTTTTGCAGCGGTTCTATTTTCAAATTCAGTTTACATTGTATCATTCGAACATAGCGGTTTTAACTTTAAAAACATATAAAGAATAACGCAAGCAGTAATTTAAATTTCTCTTTGACCCACTTTTGGTGCATGCAAATGCCAAGCAATCAAGAGGGTCTCATAAATGATGCACACATAAGTTAGGATACGTCGCTAACTTTCGCTTACATGAATAAGAAATTTCTATAGTGCCTATGAAATAACTTATCAGTACCTTATAACCTCATACTCTATGATATAAACAGTGTTATCATTAGACTGTCACAGATACACCAACTCACATTTTGCCAATAAGAACTGCCTAAATGCGAGGGCACCATCATACAGAAAGACGACGACGGGCTCACAACCTGTCACGTTGTCTCGAAAATATCTTCGGTGGAAGGTGGGTCGAAGGGACTTAATTGTCTAGACTAGTCCTGTGTCTACCCCTGTATTGGGAATTGCGTGAAGATATTTAATTATTATTGTCGAACAGCCTATATTCATTGACTTCCCTCAACATTAAACCTAAGAAGCTAAAGCACTTGAAACCATGAAGGCACCACAAAAACCCAGCCCAAGAATTTAGAAAAAGTGGTATTCTACATTGACCCATCCGGGAATCGATCTGGGGACCTGGAGATGGCGACAGCTTGAAAACCGGTGTTTACGCCACTCATCCGCCGGAGGTCGTCGGCATTCATCTCCAGGTTCCAATCCAAGTCCATTTTTTTATCATACTTGTTTGAAATATCTGAATTTTTTCATGCCATAACATTGATATTTAATTAAGTGAGAACGCAAATGTTGCAAAGTAAAAGAACTTGCTTTTATCTGCAAAATGGTATCAATGCATGAGGATTAGCCAAGGTAAGTTACAAAATCAAACCAAAAACCCCACCTAAGAAAATGTTGGAATATTAAAACAAAGTATGGCATACACATATGCAATAAAAACAAAAACAATACCACCTCAACAAGGAAAAAGAGTGTGACGGGAATCACTTCACCAGACATAACTTCCCATTAACTTTGTGGTATTTATGTTCCGATTCAATAATGCAAGTGCTTTAGCTACTTTCGTAGTGATCTAAGCAATGTATGTAAAATGTAACTTCTCTCTGTGCTTATTTCATTACTTTAAAAAATTATAAAAAAAAATCTGCCAATTCCAAGATTATTCGAAGATATGAAAGAAGTATAAGTATTAAGAGCCATAAATTTAGTTGTTAGTTGGTAATGACTGTCCATAACTCTTTTGCAAAGAAATTAGTGGGAACCATGCTTCCCAAAGACTATACACATACGATTACTTGTTATCAATCAGTTTATTTGAATTTATAATTACTGTAGAAGGGGAGATTTTAATTTAATATCCCCATTAATATTGGTATGTCACATTAGCCAAATAGCCAAATGATGGGGTTATTGGAATTTCAATCCAAACACCCAAGTTCGATCCCCAGGTGGTAGGCATAACCAATGATTTTTTTCAAATCTTATGTACATTTTATATAGCTGTCTTAGACATGGTGACGGGCTCTTACAAGTTTTTTGAAAAAAACCATTTTCATGTGCATTAGGGATCAAACTCATGTCTCTTGACTTGAATTCTGATTATTCAACCACTGGGATATTGTGATGTAAGTTATTTTTCCATTATTTTGTAGGTTTATTAATTTTGTACATACATATAAAGGGAATAAAAATATTTATTTTCTTTTATTATTAATCCTTAACAAAAATGTATAAACTCAATGTGGGTTACTGTCTTTCAATCTCTAGAATTGAAGATGTACAGTGTTTTGGTTTTAAATATGAAGTTATAGGCTCTTAGCTCTAATCCATGAAGATCTGTTTAGACATTTGAAGATCACCAGGTTTGCTTCATTAAATATAAGACATTATAATTTAAAATTATTCCATAATTATGAGCAGAATAGACATTAAATTACTCTTTAAAAACCTTTTGTAATTGTACAAGTATTTGAATAATATGGCATATGATCTACATAATATGACAGGCTTATGTTAGACACAGGAAAGGAAGGAACTTGTATGTATTGACTAAATAGAAACAATTTCTGATAATGAAATAAATATTAATAATATATATCTTCACACCATTCCCAATACAGGGGTAGACAGAGGTCTAGTCTAGACAATTAAGGTCCTTGGACCCACATTCCACCAAGAATTTTTTTGGGACAGGTGGTGAGCCCATCGCCGTCTTTATGTTCAAGCCAACAATGTAATTTATACATAAGTTATTGAAAAACCCATTGGTACGAGCCTGCCACCAGGGGATGAAACTCGGTTCTTTTACCTCGAATTTCCAACCACCCAACCACTCTGCTATTGTGACTTTAATAATAACTCTAATAATCAAAAATTTTCTAATTTTTATGTACTTCCAAAAATGGCTTCCTATTCATTAAATAAATTTTTTTAGTAAGTTTTTAAGTATTTATTATCCGTTTTTTATCTCTTTTACTTATAGTAATGTTTGATTATTTACAGATTTGATGAATTCACAATGACTGGTGAACATGATTAATAAAATATTGCGTCCAATGCAGCTAAATTAAATGTTAATTATACATTACGCAGTAATTTATGTGAGCTCGGCACACGAATGAGCAACTAACAGCTGGTTTGCTCATTTCTAATGAGACTAATTAAGGCAAAACTGCGATCCGTGCATGTTTAAACGAAAGACTGTTCAAGTATGAACAAATACTTGTTTTATAAATAGCTAGCTTTATCTGGATAGCCCTAAACGACCTTAAGGATGGGGTAAAAGCGTTCAATCGGATGCAATCAATGTTCATTCCATATGAGCGTAAAATTCTTTGCGAGTACTCCACCGCGCGTAGTATAAACAACTTGTGAATAAAGTTCAAAGCATTTTGTACGGCCAAAATACTAACGAGAGTGAAAACTCGTAAGTAGTAAGTAAAAAAACTTAAAAATATTGCTTCGCATTGGTAAAGTGTATCCCCTCCCTAAAATATCTCAGCGCAGGGAAAATTATTTTTCAGTACTTTCCTTTGAAATAGTAACGTAAATTGCATTTCAATTAGAAACTCTACAATATAAGAATAAAAGCTTACCCCATTGTTTCTTTTCCTGCTGTCATTTAAACACAGTAATTTGAAAAATATTTTACTTCATAATTCCGAAATTTTTCCCACACCACTGTCATACAGCAGTTTCGCCATCCATAGACTAAGATAGACTACTGAACCACAGACTAATTGTTGTCAGTGCAGAAAATGGAACTTTTGTGAATTTAATATTCTTTTTGTCATTGTATTTTTATAATACAGTTTAAGTTATGTAGTGTGTTTATGGTTTAGTCCCTTTAGAGTTCATGAATCGATTCGTGAAAATTAATTTATTACAAACTGAATTCAGTATTCTCCAACTCTGACATCTATCCACTAACTGTGGGAATGTGCGTTCTATGCAACTAATCAGCGCAAGATGGCGCTAAGATAAATTCTATTCTCTGGTTGTATGATTATAATTTGGAATTATTAGAATAGAATAAGGAACCATTTACCTATATATATTATAACATTAAAATTGCCCTAAATTTTTATGTTAATTGTACATGAACTAAATATTTACGGCTCCAGACCGCCACTCAGAATGGAATAAATACGGTTTGTATTTTGGGTTAAACATCTGATCCAGAATGAAGTGTAGTACATAATCACAGATTACATATATAGGCAATAAAATGTTACTATATAAACATAACACAACATATATTCAAGTCTGAGGAACAATATCCAGTGTTTGCCAAAAGATGGCGCTTAAATAAAACTGTTGAAACTCATTCTTACGAGAAGTATAACTACTCATCTTTAAAACGAATCAACTCCAGTTCTTTAGAAAATTATTTTTTTACTGAAAATTTGAATTTAAGTTCTTTATGATGCACCTTTAAAAGCATATTAGTTATACTGAATGTATTGTTATTAATATATATATTTTATATTTTATTTATTTATTTTTACGCACAATCCCTGACGGGGTAGCCAGAGAGAACAGATCGCCAAGTGTCACGATCCCTACATACTTCTTTCGCTTCTTTCAGATTCATCATCTCCTTCATACATGCACGTCTAGGTATCCGAGTAATCTTGACCTTCCCCTCTTCGAGCAATTTGCTCACATGGTCTTCGAAAGTTAGTCTCGGTCTACCTCGACACCTTTTAATATTAACTCTCGCGCTATATATTTTCTTCACCATTCGGTCTTCACTCATTCGCTCAACGTGCCCAAACCATCGAAGCACGCCCTTATCCATTTTTGAGACAAGGTCATCTTTCAAACCTGCCATATTGCGAATCTCTTCGTTTCGCTTTCGGTCGGCCATGGTAAGGCCGCACATTTTACGAAGAGATCGCATCTCCACTGCATTCAACCTGCTTTTATGCTTCTTCTGGCATACTCAGGTTTCGCTGCCATATAACAAAGTCGGTACCAACACTGCGTTATGTATTGCAAGGCGTGCATTTCACAACGCCTTGTCTTTTGATTAACGCAGTCAGGGCACCATTGACTTTGTTCCCGGCAGCGACACGCCTGTCCACATCTAAATCACATCTTCCATCCCGGCTAAACGCACTCCCCAAGTATACAATTTCATTCACCTGTTCTAGACATTCCTGATTTACCCAAATTTCGCACTTCGTTCTTTCTTCGTCCCTTTCAAATACCAGAACTTTAGTTTTATTAGCATTCAAATGGAGACCATTAATTTCACATTCTTCTTTCATACACGTGACTAATGCCTGCAGTTCTGCCTCTCTTAGTGCAATAAGCACTGCATCATCAGCATATAGCAGACAATTTACTTTTATGTCATGCAATTTCACACCCAAACAGCTATCTTTCAGCTTAGGTAAACAGCTGTCGAGATACAGTGTGAACAGCCAGGAAGACATGACACAACCCTGTTTTACGCCCGTTTGGACGCTAAACATGGGTGACAGGTCATGCCCTACCCGCACACAGGCTTTACAGTCACAGTAAAATGACTGCACAGCCCTTAGCAATCGACCATCCACACCATACCCCTGCAACAGTTCATCCTCTTCCAGGTCTAAATCCGCATTGTGCCTCCCATAGAAATCTTTCCGATTTCTCTTGCATCCTACGTGTCAAAACCTTCGAGTAAACTTTACTTGCTAAACTGGTCAAGCTGATCGCCCGATAGCACCCGCAGTCATAATGTGAACCTTTACCTTTATATAAAGGCACAATGACCACGGATCGCCAATCATCCGGAACCACCCCCATTCGCCAGTTATTAAATTAAACATAAATTAAAAGGATCAACTAACACAGTCGTAATTCGAACCTGCGGTCTCTATCGTTTCGCAGCAAAAAGGCTCTTACATACAAACCACCGTGTTTCCAGTCGGTCGTTTAAATTCTTTCCTCTGGGAGTAAAGAAATTAAAGTCTCTAAACAAATTAAAGTCTAATCGCCAAAAATCCATTAGCACGAGTCTTCGGCCTGGGGATCGAAATCGGATCTCTTGACCCGAATTCCGATCACCGGACCACTCGGCTACCGTGACTTGCTGTGTTTTATTAATTAATCATAATTTTTATTATATATAGAGTGGCAGGCTCGTACCAATGGGTTTTTCAAAAACTTATGTACGAATTACATCGTTGGCTTGGACATAAAGACATTCCCGAAAATATCTTCGGTGGAAGGTGGGTCGAAGGGAATTAATTGTCTAGACTAGACCTCTGTCTACCCATCTAATTGTCTAGACTAGACCTATGTCTATTGGGAATTGCGTGAAAATATTTATTTTATTTATTTATAATAAAACACAGTCGTCATGAATTAATTAATATCATGTTGTATAATAGCGACGGTAGCCTAGTTAGTAATAATCCTACCTTCGAAGCAAAAGGTTGCAGGTTCGAATCGCGCAAGGAGAAAACTATTGTGTGATGAATAAGAACTTTTATACTCGAGTTATCGATGTTTATACTCGTATATACATACAAATATTTATTTACGTAAGTATATGTGTATGTATGATATTGAATACACATATATAAGACTATAAGACGGATAGGTCACCACACGTAACGTTGTTCCATGAAAAATGGGTCGAAAAACTTCAGAGTCTAGACCTCTGCCTAAACCTGTATTGAAAAATTGCGTGAAGATATATATGTCATACAGCAATAAACCCTAAACTAGATCGCATCGAAGACCGGACATTCTTTAAGACCGATCAGTGAAAGTAAAAAAGGTTACGTAAAATTATTCGGATGTCGGACGTGAATGTACGTACTACTGCTATTGAGGCAGTTCAATATCTGATGGCGTTTTGAGAGCAAACATAATAAACAGTTTTACTAATATCTTTTGGGAGTAGAACGAATCATAATGTATATAAAAATAAATATAAATATCTTCACGCAATTCCCAATACAGGGGTAGACAGAGGTCTAGTCTAAACAATTAAGAGCCTCCGACCCACCTTCCACCGAAGATATTTTCGGGACAACGTGACAGGTGGTGAGTCCGTCGCCGCCTTTATGTCCAAGCCAACGATGTAATTCGTACATAAGTTTTTTGAAAAACCCATTTGTACGAGCCAGCCATCTGGGGATCGTACTCGGGTCGAAATTCCGACCACCCAACCACTCGGCTATCGTGACTTAAATGTATATGTTATGTAATTTTTGTTTGATGACTCGATAGCGGAGTCGGTGGTGACTGTGTATTCGTAGCTGTGGGTTGTGGGTTTTTATCCCGCTAGGAATAAAATTTGTGTGACGAACCAATGTTTGTACTCGATTCATAGTTATTTATTTCTTAACATATATCTATGTAAGTACATCGTACTGTTGGCTTTTACAATAAGTCGGTGATAGGCTCACCACCTATCTCGTTGTCCGTTAAGAAGATGCCTACTTGTAATTTACGTCGTGATTACGTTAATTTACGTAGTCACGACGTAAACAAGTAGGCATCTTCTTAATGAAAGTGGTGATAATAAAATTTGCGAAAAAAAAACATCAACAAAATCTTACGATACAAATAAGAGAGTACATTGAACCGTGATATAAGTTTCCGTTTTACGTAACACAAACGGACAGACAAAATTGATATTCCTGGTTTTAAAGTGCAGTGCGTAAGAATTCTCCACCCTCTTTTTTTCCTTTGATCTAAAGTGGCAACTAAGACTTAAAAATGGGTGGCTGGATTATCTAGAAAAATACCATATTAAATTATACAGACCGTTGATGCACTATAGCGTCTATTTCACGTCATTTCTAATACCGGGGAAGACAGAGGTCTAGACAATTAGGTCCTATCAACTCGCCTTCCACCGAAGAAATTATTGTGACAACGGGACTTGCGAGCCTGTGTAGTGTATGTACGAGCCTGCCAGCTAGGGATCGAATTCGGGTCTCTTGACCGAAATTCCGATTAGCGTACCTCTAGTTTACACAATCGCGTCTATAGTATGAGATATGTTGTTTAACGATAGTAAATATAATCACCTTGCCATGGTTGGCGGTTATTGTAAATACTCCATACAGAATAGGCCTATGTTCTTTTTTTTTGTAGAATGACGTAACAATAAATACCAATCGGACCGGAAACGTGCAGTGCCTTAGGTACGGAGTATCCGGTAGTGCAATCATCAATACATATATAGATAGGGACAACATCACATACATTGCTCCGATCCCAATGTAATATGCTAAAGCACTTGAGGTACGGGAATCGGAAACAATGAAGGTACCACAAACACACAGACCCGAGAAAACGTAGAAAGTGGTTTTTCTACATTGTCCCGACCGGGAATCGAACCCGGAACCTCGAGATGGCGACACCTTGAAAACCGGTGTTTATGCCACTCGTCCACGGAGGTCGTCCATTACAGAACGACCTCCGTGGTATGGTAGGTACCATTGTGCGTGCATGTATAAAGACAACATCAGATACATTGCTCTGATCCCAAAGTAGCTAAAGCAATTGTGTTACGAAAACGGATGCAACGTCTTCCACGAAGATGTCACGATAGCCGAGTGGGGGGATGGTCGGAATTTCGAGTCAAGAGACCCGAGTTTGATTCCCAGGTGGCAGGCATGTACCAATGGGTTTTTAAAAGCTTATGTACGAATTATATCGTTGGCTTGGACATAAAGACGGCGACGGGCTCACCACCTGTCACTTTGTCCCGAAAATACAGGGTGGGCTGTGAAGTAGTTAACATTTGAAAAATCGTATAATAAAAACCATTTAACATATTTTAGAAATCGTTTATGTACGAAAAAGCAAATTAGTTGGAATTTATTTTTAAAAATTATTTCGTCTAAATAACCACCGTTTCGGTTTTTGCACTCATCTAAGCGAGTCCGGAAGTTTTCGAATACTCTTCTGCAAAGAGACCGCGAGATCGCCGACATCTCTTCGATGATTTTTTAAGTTGACGCAGTGTATTCGGTTTAGCAATGTAGACACGACTCTTTAAATAACCCCATAAAAGAAGTTTCCTGGGGATAGATCTGGACTTCTGGGTGGCCATGGGATGTCACCCCGTCTGGATATCAGCTTTTCCGGAAACATGTCTTTGACCACCGGCAAGGACTCGTTCGATGTGACACGTGGCTCCATCTTGTTGAAACCATGTGTTACGATTATACCCAGCAAATTCCAGTAGCATCGGTGCTAAGAACTCCCGTAACATTTTCACATACTCGGCAGAATTAACAGTAACTGAACGGCCTCGAGAATCTTCAAAAAAGTAAGGTACGATGATTCCTTTTGAGAGAGAGAGAGAGAGAGAGAGAGAGTGAGTACACTTTATTGCACACCATAAAAAAAGAAATATAATATGACAAACAGTCTAAACATAAATGGTAGCACAATGGGCGGCCTTATCGCTCAAAGCGATTTCTTCCAGACAACCTTTTGCTGAAATTGCAGCCCATACAATTACCTTAGGAGAGTGAAGTGGCCTCTCATGTTTAGCTTTAGTATTTTAGCTGCTCCAATACCTGCAATTCTGTTTGTTTACATGTCCATTTAGGTGGAAATGGGCTTGGTCAGAAAATAAGATGTTGTGAAAATTACTGAAACGAGTTAACATTGTTTCGGCATATGACTTACGCAAATTTAAATCATTAGGGTTTAGTTCTTGCACTAGCTGGATAAGATCTTAAATGGATGTAATTTCAAATCTAATTTCAAAATACAGCGTAATGATGTGCGTGTCGATAAATATGGATCACGTCGAACAGCCGCCGGTTTGTTTCACATTTAGTGTAGATCCCGTCTCTTCGAACTTTTTCACCCATTTCTTTAATAAAGGAGCACTTGGACACTGACTTAAGTCGTGTAAACCATATTCAACGCGAAATAAGCGTCTCACAGTAATGAGTGAAAAGTGGTTTAAATAAAACTGTTTCACGCAGTAAGCGCGTTGCGGCCCCGTGAAGCGATCCATTGCGACTAAATTTCCAAGAAGCGAGCTAGTGACCCCGCCCGCGCCCGCGCCCCGCGCGGCAAAAAAGTTTGCGCGGTAAGTTACATTTAAATGTTAACGAATCCTTGGCCCACCCTGTATCTTCGGTGGAAGGTGGGTCGAAGGGACTTAATTGTCTAGACTAGACCTATGTGTACCCCTGTATTGGGAATTGCGTGAAGATATTTATTTGTTTTTATTTATTTAACGTTCTCCACAAACACTATGGGTGTACACAAACCCGAGATAAGGAAACCTCCTCCCGAAACCCTCGACGGCGTCTTCAGGCTACTTTGGGTTACCCCGTTTAAAGTGTTAAACGGCTTTGAAACGAGGGAACAATTATTGAAACGGTTCCGCTGCCGGGTTTCGGAATACGAACCGGATTTCCTTTCGCTCAAAGGGCGTTATACTTTTAAAAATTATCTTCACGCCATTCCCAATACAGGGGACAGAGAGTCTAGTCTCGAATGAGTTCAAAACGGGTGTGCGATTTATATCGTTGGCCTTGGCATGAAGGTGGCGACAGGCTTACCATCTGTCACGTCATTTCAAAAAATGTTTTGGGTGGAAAGGACTTAAATGTTTAGACCTCTGTCTACCCCGGTGTTGGGGAACAGCGTAGAGACATTTTTTTATTGCTTTTATATTTTCTTTAATTTTTTATATAAAAGTTTTGGCTCACTTCATATGACATAACACAGTTTGCAAAATGTTAATTCCATTTGCCCCCAAAAGTGACGCTCATATTGATCGCCTTGGTCTTAAATACCTAATAACCTCTGTCTACTCCGGTATTGGGGAATAGTGAAGACATATATATTTATTTTATCTTAGAAATATGCACTCCGCGTAAGTATAATACACGGAGTATACACGCAGAATTTAGAAGCAATTTTCAGTTTGAGCAGATCTTTAAATTTCGATAAACTGGTCGATATAACTTGCTACACTGATTTGAGTACAGTATGTGCCTGCAAGACTCACCAGCCAGGATATAATCGAGTCTGGAGACTAGAGTTCGATCCATTGTAGGAAGGTTATAGGTGATCGGAATTCGAATCCGAAGACCACCATTCGATCCCAAGGAGGAAAGTTCGTACTAACGAAATATTTTTCGAAATACGAGATGCATATACTTCAGGTGATCTACTACAGACCGGTATTGCCAAGGCCGGCGTATGTTCCGTCCCGGTCTAGCAAATACCATTCAAGCAGCCTGTTCCCGGGTCAAGCTGGCCAATAGCAACAACCGCTTTTGGTTAGCACTATCAAAGAAGACCCTAAAAGAGTGTTTTCTAACTTCATGTATTTCGTCACAATGCGGTAGACGGTGGTTGTGTGGTTGGGTGGTCGGAATTCGGAGTCGAGAGACCCGAGTTAGATCCCCAGATGGCAGGCTCGTACCAATGGGTTTTATAAAAACTTCCACCGAAGATATTTTTCGGGACAACGTGGCAGGTGGTGATCCCGTCGACGTCTTTACGTCTATATATAATTCGCACATAAGTTGGTGATCAGTAACCTGGGAATCGAACTCGGTTCTCTCGACTCGAAATTCCGAACACCCAACCACTCGGCTATCGTGACTTTTATTTACATAGATAAATATTCATATTTCATGACCTGAGTACAAATATCCATATTCGCAACATAAATGTTCGCATCTAGCGGGATTGTAACCCTTAGCTTCGTAAGCAGGGTCACTAACAACTGAGCTATCGGGTAGTCTTGTTGTAATAAAGAAATAGTCTAATTTTATAGACAATGCTTAATACAATAGACCTTCGTGGAAGAGTGGCTGGTTAAGGTTCGATTCCCGTTCAGGTTAATGTAGAAAACGCTTTTTCTACACTTTCTCAGGTCTGGGTATTTGTAATACCTTCGTTGTTTCTGATTCCATAATACATGTGCTTATGCTGCTTACTTTGGGATCCCGGCGATTCATGTGATGTTCTGAAGGTCTCCGTCTATATTTATTTATTTATTTATTCTTTATTGAGACACCTTAAAGTAAGGGCTACAATGGGCGGTCTTAATGCCCAATGGCATTCTCTACCAGTCAACCCTTGAAATGGTGAAAAGTAGATGACAGGTGCGACCCAAAGAATAAAGAGATACAATATGTATGTTGTAGCAGCATACCATAAAATACCTACATACATAATTATAAATATTTAAGAATACATTTACACACATAGGTATACACATATATACGTATACCAATATTTATACTTATATTTAGATTTATACATTATAAGTTGAAGTAAGTAATTTACACAAATAAGCTGACTTTACAAAAATTCTATATTAGTGATGCTTAATTTTCTAAAATGTTATTACTTGAAGATAAAAGCAACGTATGTGATGTCTCCAATCTATTTAGGTACATTTTAGTTATTTTTTTAAAATTAAAGCAAACAACTCTAATAAAATTCTGCATGTGTAGTCTCAGCAAGGCCTTCTCTCGATGGTAAAGGAAAACAGAAAAATTTTGCTCACGGCCGGCCGAAGGAAAACATCCTCGAGACAACAGGAAGAGACATACTATTCGATGCACGGTTCAATTGACCAGGGCTGCCACGTCGAAGTTTATAAAGGATATTATTAATTAATATTACTTATAATATTATGATATTATTAATTAATACATTAATTGAACGTTCCAGAACGACTCAGACTCATGACAATATAGAAGTTTCCCACGATGACCCGTCTGGGAATTGAACCCGGTGTGTACGCTTCTCGTCTATCTGAATAATACTCACATGCTACCTGAAAAACGATGTCATTTTAAGCTTACATACATACATAACAGCCTATTAAAGTCCACTGTAGGACAGAGGCCTCTCTCTCATCTCATAGGGAGGATTTGCCATAATCGCCACGCTTGGCAAGCGGATAGGCGAGACCAGACCACTCGCACCTAAGACGCTGCTGCCCATCTTCGGTCTGATTATTTTGGTCTGTATTCTTAGAGATAGTTGTACCGCCATCTATCGGTTGCCATAATGATGTACAAGTGTTTCTCTTAGTCGCCTCCTATGACACCCACGTGAAGAAAGGGAGTGGCAATATTCTTACACCGTTACCACACGTTATGCTGTAATACCTAAAATGACCTTATGGGTCCTAAAAGGCAACTAAATGCAAATTAATATTTATCTTCGGTGTATTGTATGCGGAATCTAATCTCATCTATGTGGCAACGTATACGGAAACGTGTCACGTACGGCATTAACTATTGATGAATAATGTTATTTGTGTAAGAAATTGCCACCCAGTTTATTTCTGAATAATATCAGTAATAATATCAGAGGTAAGGTATCAGAATGTACGAGTAGAGTCAAGAATCTAAAGGGTCTAAAGGAAAAAAAGGAAAAAATGTAATCGCCAATCTGCCTGCCGATATTGCCATATTCATAACAAAACATGTATCAAATGAAATACACGCACTCACATACACACACGCACGCACGCACGCACTCACGCACTCACGCACGCACGGACGCACGCACGCACGCGCGCACTCACACACTATATATATACACAAATACATACATGTTTATAATTAATCTTGTATATTTATTTATATATATTTAATTTACTTACATATCTTAACATAACACAATTTATTAATTTCAGAAATGGTGTTCTAATATATTTATTATTTAAATTTTTACTTCGATATTGCGAAGTCTCCTAAAACAAACACAATTTTGCTCAAAGGGGATTTTTACTTATAACATACATGCAAGTGGTAAAGAAAATAATAATTATTATTATTATTTCGTTATTCCTCTGAGGTTATTTACTGCTAGGTAAGTCAGTCATCAATCTAGATAATGACTTTTGGCCACGGCAAGTGGCAAACCTTTATGAGGTTGTAATTTTATTTTTCACAAAAGTATCGGTAATAATAAATGAAAAAAAAACACTTAATAAACAAAATTTTTAAGAAAAGCGGGCCATGAATTTAGATGACCTGCCTTTATAATGAATACAAAGCGATTTGCTAATGTAACAAGAAATAACATTTTTTCGCCAAGATAAGCTGTCAAATAAATAAATGAAATATTCTTTATGACCCTTTACCTGATTGTTGCAAAAAACTGTCGGAAGATATATACACCTCATCTATAGATTTACATTAATCACAGCGCACGAAATGATATCATCAATACGGGGCAGGCAGGGTTTCTAAAGTTGTTAAAGTAACATTTGACTATACTAATTTCGAGTAAAATCGATAACACAATAAAGCTCATATTGCTACTTACATTGCCGTTTAGTTACACCATTCCCAATACCAGGGTAGACAGAGCTCTTCCCTACTTCCCTCTACTAGTCCTTTCGACTCACCTGTCACTGAAGACATTTGGGGACAACTTGACCGGTGGCGCAATAGGTGGTTAGGCCATCATTGTCTTTATGTCTTAGCCAACGATTTAAAACGTACATATCTTTTGAAAAACCTCATTGGTATGAGCCTACCGCCTGGGAATCGAAAACAGATCCCTTGACTTGAATTACGATCACAAAACCACACGGCTATCGTGACCTCTTTTAATATCAGATTAGCGTTTGACGTATTTAATTTCTTTTGTTGAATGTAAATAATCTACTTTCCAAGAGTTGCATTATGACAACCCGCCGTTACGAGAGGCTTACCTCCTGTAATGAACTTTTACAGGCCTTTATGCATGTATGTATTTATGGAAATAATATCGACGAAGACATCAGCAGAACCAGGGTAACTGTCATAGCTACAGCATCATCATCATCAGCACGCTGATGTGGCAAAAGAGCTGGTCTGGTGAATGACATTCAGAAATAGTAACAGTTGAGAAGGAAAAGTTTTTGACTGGTAGTCAAAAACTTTTCCTTCTCAACAGTTACTATTTTCTTCGTACTTCTTTCTTCTATACTTCGTTGTTTCTGCCCTTACTATACCTAGTAAAGGACAACGAAGGCAGAAACCACAAGCACCCGGACCCAAGAATATGTAGAAAACGTGTTATCTACATTGATCCGATCGAGAATCCAACTCGGGACTTCAGAGTCGGGGACACTATGAAAACCAATGTGTACGCCATCCGTCCACAAGACCCAAATAATGCATTGGATTGTTACATTGTCACTACATGTCCAAAGCCTACCTTAAGAAATTTATTAAAGAAAAACCTTATAAGAAGGGCAATTATAATAAAAATGAATATACTTATAATAGACTAAAAAGAATAGACGAAGGTCAAGATAGCCTAGTCGGAATTTCGAGTCAAGAGACACGAGTTCGATCCCCAGGCAGCTCGTAGCAATGGGTAACTTAAATACGAATTATACGAGTATCGTTGGCTTGGACATAAAGACGGCGACGGACTCACCACTTGTCACATTGTCCCGAAAATATCTTCGGTGGAAGGTGGGTCAATGGCACTTAATCGTCTAGACTAGACCTCTGTCTACCCCTGTATTTGGAAATGCGTGAAGATATTATTATTATTATAATATACCAACAACCTCTGGGAATGAGGTGATCGCTCCCAAGCTATTTCTAAAAAATATCACATCACATTAAAAGTCACGATAGCCGAGTGGTTGGGTGGTCGGAATTTCGAGTCAAGAGTCCCGAGTTCGATCCCCAAGTGGCAGGCTCGTACCAATGGGTTTTTAAAAAGCTTATGTACGAACTATATCGTTGGCTTGGACTTAAAGGCGGCGACGGGCTCACCACCTGTCACGTTGTCCTGAAAATATCTTCGGTGGAAGGGGTAGGTCAAAGGGACTTAATTGTCTAGACTATACCTCTGTCTACCCCGGTGTTGGGAATTGCGTTAAGATATTTTTTTTACATTTGTGGTGATGGTAACCATATGGTAAAAAAAATATTGACCAAAAAAGAGGATAACTGCGGAGTTTCTTACGCTTGATTCTTCTCCGTTAGAGGAATCTCATTACGAAACGGTAGTAGATTAAAAATAACCATGTATGATATGATAAACGAATGTACATTCTTATGTCGATGAATAAATGATTTGATTTGATTTTGGTTACAAGTATATAAAAAGTATAGGAGTATCAAAAACATCTCAGTATGTGATTCTTAATTTTTTCGACGTATAATTAATTGATGATATCTAAATCTAATTATGATTTGTAACTTTAATTACATTATTGTTGTTATAGTTACTGATTAATTATTATTTTATCTCGTTAGTTACATGTTTACTTTAATTATACTGTTTATTAATCTTGGTTGGAGGTTACATTTTGCGTCGCACCCGAAACCGGAAGTACATTTAACGACGTCGTTTGCG
The DNA here is from genome assembly GCA_029286605.1 of Sericinus montela. Classification (NCBI taxonomy): domain Eukaryota; kingdom Metazoa; phylum Arthropoda; class Insecta; order Lepidoptera; family Papilionidae; genus Sericinus; species Sericinus montela. Next base: position 5,681,113 of record JAGSMR010000014.1, read on the forward strand.
ATTAACACGTGATAAAAAAAACTCGAAAATTTAATTTAGCGCATTGATTATGAGTGTATATATAATTTTTTTTGACTTCCTATTTTCCAAAACAGGAGTAGCCAGAGGTCTATACAATGGAGTGCTGAAGACATACGTTTCACAGAAGCTTATTTTGGAACAACGTTACAGGTGGTTAGCATGTCGCCGGCTTTATACCCAAGCCAACGATACAAATCGTGCATGACTTTTAAAAAAAGTCTTTGGATCGAACTCTGGACTGAGAAAGCGATCATACAGCACTTGCTTCTAAAAATAATAAAATATCTTAATTATTTGTGATTTTAAAAATCAATGAAATGAAAAACCAATAGCTGTAATGAATAAAAGTAAATAATAAGTGCTTCCGAGAAAGACATCGATGAGTACTAAAATGTTTCTGCTCATCAGAACTTTTTTCTTTTTCGGAAGGTCTTTTCTTCTACCAACTCTATACTCTTCACTGGATCATATTGGGTAAACGCATCGAAGCTATACATATCGTATAAAAGTTTCGTAAAAAAGTCGTAAATTAACCAATGATTTACTTTTTTATTATCTTACAATTCTTTATTTTTTTACTTTATATAATCCTTTTCAATTGATTAAATTTTTGGTGTACAGTGCATATTACACCATTCATATGAAAAAATAAGATGTTCTTCCGAAGTCCGTACAATTATGAATGTAATGTTTACCTTTAATTAAGGATACATTTACCTAAAATATTTAATACTTAAGTTTTGTGTTAATTGATACGATGTAATCCTTGTTGGTGAACCTAAATAAATAAATAAATATAAAAAAAATTATCTTAACGCATATTAACGTAATCAAAAGTCAATAAAATTTATACCTTTTGATCAATCTTTCACCGGATCTTATTTTCGGACAACGTGGCAGGTGGTGAGCTCTAATGCAATTCGTACATAATTTTTAACATAAATTATTAGTACGGGCGGAAAGCTACCGAAAGAAAACGAACTTGAGGTTCCTGATTCGAATTCCGAACACAGAATCACTCGACTCATGATCGCGTGTATTGCATTTCGCAAATATTTTTTTACCAGACCTGAGACAAGAGAAAGAGTGTTCTTTTACATTGCCCCGACCGGATATCGAATCCGACACCTCAGAGCCCGCGAGGATAACCGGTGTGCACGCCACTCGTCCACGTAGGTCGCTAAATGTATACATACATAATATACATATCGACCTTTTAAAATCCACTACAGGACTTAGGCCTCTCACATAGCGAGAACTTGACGTATTCGCCACGCTTGGAAAGCTGGTGAATGATCGCAGCACCAGAGCACTCGCACCTCAGACGCTGCTGCCTATCTTCGGTCTGATTATTGGTGTGATATTTTTAAATATGGTCCTATAACCATCTATCAGTTGCCATAACGATATTCAAGGCTGTTTCTCTTAATCACCTCTTACGCCCACGGGAAGAAAAGGAGTGGCAATATATCATTAATTTCCACACGGTAAAGGTCAAATGTATACAATAACGTAAGTTTATAATCAGTTAGTTCATTTCAGTGTGTAATATATCATCCTGACATTGGGTATTGTTACGCGGATCGCATAATAGGTCAGGAGTCAGGGCCGGGGGTCACGGGCGCCCTCCGAGGTCGGCAAACCGCAAGGAAGTCAGGAAGTGATGCGTTTTGTGCGCGTACTATATTTATACTATTATAGTCACGATAGCCGAGTGGTAGGGCGGTCGGAATTTCTAGTCAAGAGACCCGTGTTCGATCCCCAGGTGGCAGGCACGTACCAATGGGTTTTTCAAAAACTTATGTACGAATTATATCTTTGGCTTGGACATAAATACGGCGGCGGGCTCACCGCCTGTCACGTTGTTCCGAAAGTATCTTCGGTGGAAGGAAGGACTTAATTTTCTAAACTAGACCTCTGCCTACCCCTATTATTGTATTGGAAATTGAGTGTAGATATTTTTTTTATTTTTTTTTATACTATTGAATAGACTCGGTAGACGAAGGTCCAGATAGTTAATTTTTATTTTTGCTTTCCTCCCACCTTCAACCGAAGACATTATTAGGACGACGCGACAATTGGTGAAACCGTCGCCGTCTTCTTGTTCAAGCAAATTTATAAATCGTACAATTTTTTTTGTAAAAAACCTGTCACCTGGGTATCGAACTCGGGTCTCTTGACTCCAATTCCGATAAGCCAAAGACTAGGTTATCGTTACACTCACTTATTGCATAATTTAATAATTGTTTTATCATCCCTATTTATTTATTTATTCTTCGTCACGCACAGTCCCTGACGGGGTAGCCATTCTCTGAGGCTACCACGTCAGGGACTGTTGACAGATGTCGCCGAGTGTCACGATATATACCTCTTTCGCTGCTTTCAGATTCATCATCTCCATGCATGCACATCTAGGTATCCGAGTAACCTTGCCCCTCCCTCCTCCGAGTACTTTGCTCATATATTCTTAGAAAGTTAGTCTTGGTCTACCTCGAAAAGAAAAACAAAAAAGTTATAAATACCAATATTGGGATAGGCCAAGGTCTATACATTGTAGGTCTTTGGAATAACTTTACATCGATGCTTATTTGGGTATATTACATATAGTCTCTGTGTCCAAGCTAACGCTACAATATAATTACATACATATATATTTGCTAAAGTAATCCGTTACACATATAAATACCCATGACACGAGTACAAAGATTTTTGTGATGAATATGAATGATATTTAACTAACTTCAAATATAAATAAACCTAACTTCAAATATAAATAAAATCAAGTGTTTCAAAATAATAAAATCAAAAGAACCGAGTCGATTCCCCGGTGGTACGCTCGTACCAATGGGTATTTTCAAAACTTATGTACAGTTTATATCGTTGGCATATACTTAAAGACGGCGACAGGCTCACCACCAGCCACATTGTCCCAAAAAATGACTTCGGCGAACGGTGGGTCGAAAGAATATAATCGTTTAGACCCCTATCTACCCCAGTATTGAGAATGGCGTGAAGATTTAATTACATCTCCAATCGCACCATACAAAACTGACCACTTGCGCATTTATATTGAATACTACAGTAACTTAACCATGTTAATTAGTAATTAAGCAACTTAGAACTGGTACCGCGTCATCTATCGTAACTTACATGCACTGGTAACTAAGTTATAGCATTTTGAATCAATTAAAACACCGACACATAACACTACATCGTTTCAATGCACATCAATCAATATTACTTACACAATCTATCGTCAGACTATCTAGTATCCACGGCTTTGATCATACATACGACCTCCGTGGACGAGTGGCCTAAACACCGGTTTTCAAGGTGCTGCTATCTCGAGGTCCAGGGTTCGATTCCCGGTCGGGTCAATGTAGAAAAAACACTTTCTAAATTTTCTCGAGTCGGGGTGTTTATGGTGCCTTCGTTGTTTCCGATTCCCATACCTCAAGTGCTTTAGCATCTTACATTGAGATCGGAGCAATGTATGTGACATTTTCCCTATCTATATATGTATTTATTTATTATTATTATTAATCATTATTATTCATACATACATAACGGGCATTAAAGTCCACTGCAGGGCGTAGACGTCTCCCACAGGGAGGATTTGCCATAATAACCTCGCTTCGCAAGCGGATTGGCGATCGTCGACAATCCGCTTGCGAAGCATTGTAAACATTTTGTTGGTTTTTCAAAAAAAAAGTGTCTTCATCTATTTTGCACGCATAGAGCTTAACCCTTCTTTGCATGATTTTTGCTATTTTTTTAAAATAAATCAGGGTGATGTAATTAAAGCTCTAGATTTAAGGAAAAATATTTAAAAAAAATCCTAATGTAAATAAAAATATGTACTATGTAAAAAACAATATGATGGAAATTTACATCATCATGCATTGTCACATATTTGCCTCAGTACTAAATAAATAAAAAAATATTATTTACTCAATCTTCTTTATTCTTTATGATAATTTAAAAAACAATTATTATTTTTATTTAAGCACAAATTGACGCCTCATTTACTACACGAAATTGTGGAATAGCCTTTACATTTGGGAAATTTGCACCGGAGTGACCCACCTACTGTTGGCCAATGTTCAGCACCATCTTTTCTTATGTCTTTTGGAGGTGGTGGTGCTGGAGAACCTTTTCTTTTTTTTTTTTTTGATAGTAATTCCTCTTCTAGTGAACTGGTACTAGGACGACAACTTTTAGCGTCTTTGGTGGGTCCTCTGTTGCATAGCACAAAGGCCAATTCATTTCTGAATTGGCCCATTGTAAGTAGACTCTTTTTGGGTTTACCTTTCTTGAGCATTTTTTTTATATATAATCCAAGAGTTTATAATAGCTAGATCAAATAAATGATAAAATATACGCAAGTACCACTTTTTAGACCTTATTGTTATATGATTTCTGCCCAAAAAGCTATCCATGAGATCTACTCCTCCCATATGTTTATTGTACTCTTGGACAATAAACGGGCAAGTAATATCAATTTTTCCTTTTATTGTCCTGTCATATCTATTGACTTTAGTTACAGGCAATGCTCCAGCATAAGAAGATAGCAGGGTTACTATTTTATTATCTTTCCAAGCCACACAACTCAAATCTATACCATCATGCACAGACACTCTTTCCTCAAAACTACCTCTGGGCACAGATTTTTTCATGAAGTTTTTCTTGTCTGGAAGTTTATTATTTGGAATCCTGTTTTGTTGCACAGTTCCCACTGTGTGAATGCCTGATTTAGCTAAAAAAACTACCAATGGCAAAGATGTATAAAAATTATCAAAGTATATGATATGGTTTTGCTTTCTTGGCACTCCTCGAAGTAAACGAACTACAACATTTCCTGTTGCACCAAGATCTGGTTCATCTGTGAGCTTTTCTGTATTCTCTTGTCCAGAATATACCTCAAACTTGTGGGCATATCCCATCAAATCACAGAGAACATATAATTTGAAGCCCCATTTATGCTGCTTCTTAGGCAGATATTGTTTTAAAAAAATGCCCTATTTTGGTAGAACACATCTGTTCATCCACAGAAAGTCTTTGATCCATTGGCACTGTGGCAAACCTCTCATTGAGATGCTTGATAACAGGGCGGATTTTATAAAGCCTATCATGTTCTGGATGACCTATAGGTTTGTAAAGATCATTGTTATTAAAATGTAATGATAACTTTATTTTCTCAAACTTGTTCAGTGGCATTGTTGAAGAAATGGGCTCATATCCAAACTTTGGCGACCAGTATGATCTTTTGATTACTGACATGTTCAATAATATTCCAAAGAACTTATACAAATCATATTCTGTAACTGTTATAGATGAACTGGGATCACTCTGTATTATGTATAAATTTGTCTCCGCTACTAATGTTTTGATAAAATCTTCAGTGATAAAATAGTTAAAACATTGATATGGAGTTTCTAGGTGTGATAGACCACCTGAAGCAGTAGAACTCCCCAAGAAAGTAATTTTATCTGTGTCATACACCAGATTCCTTTTTTTTCAAATCAAGCTTCTTTTGTCAAATGAAAAACTGGATGAAGACTGCAAATTAGATGAAGTTGATGGGTGAGAGGGTTCTTGATCTTCTGCTTCTACAAGAGGAGGATCAATGTCAGCAGTTTCATCCACATCATCCCCATCATCATCATCATCGTCGTTCTCTTCCTGCAACACTTTTATAACTTCAACAGAATCGCGGTTTTCATCATCGGAATCTTGGTCATCGAGGTCATCTTCTGAGAGCCAACCGCCTTGTAACTTACTAAGATAATCTTTAATATCTCTTTCATTCAAGTTTCCCTAAAAAACAACATAAAATAAACATTTACAAAAAAATGTTTGCCATACATTACAAGTGAAATTACTGCATAGAGATGTAAATTTCCATCACATAGTTTTGAGAAATTTATTCACAGTGTTTTGATATAAATTGTACATAAAACAACAATAACATGAAAACAAACGTTATTTCCACTCATTTTCACTTTTACTGTATTTTATATATCCGTTTATTTCCATAAAACAAACTAAAATCTCGCTCCTTTTTTCTGTCACAACAAACAGCGGAATGACAAGTTCTAGGCCTGGTAATTGACAGTGATGTTTGCTATTTTTTGACAACTGCATTTTGTTGTACGCAATAGTCGCTTAAAATGTTTCCAGCAACAACAAATTTACAGTACAAGGCTTTTGAGTACCTTTTTTTGTTGACTAAATATTATGATTGAAATTTCCCTCACCATGCAAAGAAGGGTTAAGACGCGTTAGCGACGCTAGGAAATAAGGAAAGGGGTAGTTGGGTGATCGGAATTCGAGTCAAGAGACCCGAGTTCGACCGACAAATGACTTTTTGCAATAAAAACTTTCGTACGATTTATATCGTGGGCATAAAGTCGGCGACGGGCTCACCCACGTTGACCCCAAAAGTGTTTCGGTGGAAGCTGGGTCGAAAAGACTTAATTGTTTAGACCTACGTCTAGCCTTGTGTTGGGAATGGCGTGAATATTTATTTGTTTTATTTTACCTGTGTTCTGAGTGATTGTTTGGAAAAGATCAAAAAGTAAATTACTTTTTTATCTTCACGGATACCGGGATAGACAGAGGATAGAGTCATCTAAGTCATCTTACCCGTCACTTAATCCTGTTTACATACATATATAACGTCCATTAAAGAACACTGCAGGACATAGGCCTCTCCCATAGGGAGGATTTACCGTAATCGTCACGCTTGGCAAGCGGATTGGCGATCGCAGTATCAGACACCTCGCACCTTAGACGCTGATGCCCATCTCCGGTCTGATTATTTTGGTCTCATATTTTTAGAGATGGTTATACCGCCATTTATCAGTTACCATAATGATGTACAAGGCTGTTTCCCTTAGTCGCCTCTTACGACACCCACGGGAAGAGAGGGAGTGGCAATATTCTAACACTGTTACCACACGGTCAAAATCCTCTTTGGGACTACGTAACAGGTGCTTGAGCCGATAGCCGCATGTATTAACATATCCAAATATTCACATAGATGATTCAAACTATTAAACATTTACCAAAATTTAAGTGACTCATGGGGTATTAGTCCCCATGACCACCACTGTATCATGGTGACGCTCTCACCAACCGTGTTCTGTATCTAGACAGCATAAGTTGAAAGTTTTAATTCCCTTTCCTATGCCTCTTACGACCACTACATATATATTGGTTAGTTAAAGTACATTGTTGGATGTAGGACTCTCCCGTCGGGAGGATGTTTTTTTTAAAAGAATGCTAGTAAAAGGCGAAGAGTGCTGGATTTTTTGAGTCACGATAGCCGAGTGATTGGGTGGTCGGAATTTTGAGTCAAGAGACCCGAGTTCGATCCCCAGGTGGCTCGTACCAATGAATTTTTCAAAAACTTATGTACGAACTATATCGTTGGCTTGGACATAAAGACGGCGACTGACTCACCAGCTGTCACGTTGTCCCGAAAATATCTTCGGTGGAAGGTGGGCCGAAAGGACTTAATTGTCTAGACTAGATCTTTGTCTACCCCTGTAACGGAATTGCGTGAAGATATTTATTTGTTATTTATACATCATACATAAATACATTTTCTACCACAAACTAAATTTTACCCTAAATTTTCTGCCCTCTACGATCAACCTCTATTTTTTTTGTCTTAGTTGGTAGTTAACCTACCTTCGCTAAGGGTTGCGAGCTCGTTTCCCAATTTTTTTTAATAAACCCATTGGTACAAGCCTTGGGAATCGAACTCGTGTCTCTTGTCTCGAGTTCCGATCACCCAACCACTCGGCTATCGTAGATCAGATCACAGTTCCTACAAATAAAATTTGTCTGCCTACATAAATAATGTATTTACATAAATAAATATTAAAATCACTAACATTTGGAGATATTTTCGTCGAAGTGTCTCACCCACGCACCTGAAGAATTTTGACCACCTTACGTGATGCATCTCTCTTTGTAGTACTACGTCAAGAATAGTCTCCATTTCACGTTATGTCAACGATCTTACTTTTCTTTTGAATACACACGCACAAAGTTCAAGGTTACAACTCTGCCAATAAAAATATGCCTTCACGCCATTGCCAATGCTGGGCTAGACAGAGGTCAACATTTTTTTAGGACAAGGTGCCAGGTTATATCGGTGGCTTGGGCATAAAGATCGCGACGGCCAGTCACGTGGTCCTGAAATATATTTTCGGTAATCGAAATCGGGTCTCTTGAGTACATAATGCAATGATGTATAAATATGTGTAAATAAATACATGGATATAACATAATGCAATATGTATGTATGAGTATGATTATTGAATCGTATCGTTTTCGATCTCAATAGATTATAACTGTAATAAAAAAACCTTTGATAATACCATAAAGGCGAAACCGGTCAGGTATTTTAATGTAAATATATGTGGAATTAGTAAAAGTGACTTTTAATGTGTTTTTTCTCATGTATAATTTACGAACTAAGTTTACCATAAGTAGTCCCATAAAGGAGAGATTCCTTAATGGACCTACCGGAAGATATTTCTGTATAATAAGTAGGGCCCTTGATTTATTATGCTATGATTAATTATTCTATGATTTTTTTGTATGTAAAATTTAATTTTCTGTCTTTTCGTAAAAACTGCCTTTTCCACCGCTCACGAATAGCCTCTGCTGCGTATAAAGTTATAATATTATATATTTTTTTGGTATTATAATATGTATAATATTATAATTTTTTTTTTATATTATAATATTATAATATTTTTGGAGATTGTTACCTCATAGTCGCCTCTTACGACACTAAAGAGAAGAAAGAGGGCATTAAACGCTTTCGCTAATAGTCATACAAAGTGCCATACAGAAATAAGACAAAAACAGAAATTACCTCTGTGGACGATTAACAAACGCACCGGTTTCCATGGTGTAGACAGCTTTGAGCTCCCGGGTTCCATTGACGGTTGGGTCAATATAGAAAACACTTTTTCTATATTGTGTTTTTATTTCTATATTTTATTTTTCTATATCACTACTTTTTCCCGGGTCTGCATGTTTGTGATACTTAGTTTTTTACTTAGTTGTTTCTGATTCTATAGTAAAAGTGCTTTAGCTGCTTACTTTGGGATCCCAGAAATGTATGTGATGTTGTCCCTATCTATGTGTGTATTTATTAATTTATAAGCATTAACTAGTGGTATAATGCAAATTAACCAGATCAAATTGCTTGTTGGCCATACAGGAAATTAAATGAGCGTCTAAAAACTTTAGTGACCTTTGCTACTAAATTGGGACAAAAATCTACGTTACATTACATGTAACGTAGATTTTTTGGTAAACATCACGTGTATCTATTGTCCGATTAGAGTGGCCATAACAAGGCGCGCAATTAAGATACAGATAAAAAAAACTTTTTTGTAAAACCATAAATAATATTAGAATAATTTGAAAAACAATTATGTAAATAATTATTAACTTCGTTATCAGTAGCATTATATTGTTTTCCTCGTATTGTTGATAACTATTATTTTTTTATTTTAAAATTAAATAAACTCTTGACCTCCATTGGACATTCGAAGAATCATAAAAGGGTTTGCCATAGTTGCCATAATTGAATTAAAAGTATATAACTTACATATATACGTATCGGCCCGTTAAAGTCCACTGCAGGACATAGGCCTTTCCCATGCGGTGGATTTGCCATAACCGCCACGCCTGTCAAGCGGATTGGCGATCAACTAAAAGACACAAATAAAAGAATATGAAAAGTTAATTCTAAATGATATCTGTAAACTCATTGGGACACGCAGGATTTACATATTTTCATTTAGCACAAATAAAAGTTAGTCATGCTGACAAATGCAGTATCAATTAGTATTAACACATTTCCAAGTAGATAGTCACATATTTCACCGAATCTTATTTTTCGGATAACGTGACGGGTGGTGAACCTGTCGCTCTCTTTACGTCCAAGCCAACGAAATAAGTCATATAAATGTTTAAAAAAAGCGCATTGGTATAAGCCCTACCTTCTAATAAACGAACTTGGGTCATGGGGTCTCTTAACTCGAGTTCTGAGAGAGATCGGAATTCGAGTTAAGAGACCCCATTACCCAAGTTCGGGTAGTAGGGTAAGTTAAGTCCCTTCGACCCAAGACTCGGCTATAGGTCGGAATTTCGAGTCGAGAGACCCGTGTTCGATCCCCAGGTGGCAGGTTCATACCAATGAGTTTTTGAAAAAACTTATGTACGAATTATATCGTTGGTTTGGACATAAATCCGGCGACGGGTTCACTTCCTGTCACATTGACCCGAAAATATCTTCGGTGTAAGGTGGGTCGAAGGGACTTAATTGTCTAGTCTAGACCTCTGTCTACCCCTGTATTGGGAATTGCGTGAAGATACAATTAACAATCGTTTGATTAAAAACTTAGTCAATTATCATGACTCACTTCCGTTACGTTTACCCTATATTATTAAACACGAGAGAGAAGTTATATCTTTAAAAAACATCCAAAACAACTTACAATCCTTACGCCAGAGATTGTACGAATCGGCTGCCGTCCAATTTATGTAATAATTGTATCTTGCGGACATACAGACACTCGCGTTACGTAATTTACGTGTTACGTAAATACATAGTAGTATTTCCGAAATGCATAAAGTCGATGCATTTAACGATTGAATTTGTTGGTCTTAGTTCTCTATAAAAAAATCCTAACGCCATTACCAATACAGGGGTAAACAGAGTTCTTAATCTAGACAATTAAGTCCATTCGACCACACTTTCACCACCTACACAACAGGTGGTGAGCCCGTCGCCGTCCTTATGTTCAAGCCAACGATATGAATCGTTCATAAGTTTTGAAAAAAACCCATTGGTACGAGCCTGCCAACTGGGGATCGAACTCGGGTCTCTTGACTCGAAATTCCGACTACCCATCCACTCGGCTATCGTGACTCATTATGTCTAAATTATGGTTTAAATTATATCGTTGGTTTGGACATAAATCCGGCGACGGGTTCACCTCCTGTCACATGGTCCCGAAAATATCTTCGGTGTAAGGTGGGTCGAAGGAACTTAATTGTCTAGTCTAGACCTCTGTCTACCCCTGTATTGGGAATTGCGTGAAGATACAATTAACAATCGTTTGATAAAAAACTTAGTCAATTATCATGACTCACTTCCGTTACGTTTACCCTATATTATTAAACACGAGAGAGAAGTTATATCTTTAAAAAACATCCAAAACAACTTACAATCTTTACGCCAGAGATTGTACGAATCGGCTGCCGTCCAATTTATGTAACAATTGTATCTTGCGGACATACAGACACTCGCGTTACGTAATTTACGTGTTACGTAAATACATAGTAGTATTTCCGAAATGCATAAAGTCGATGCATTTACCGATTGAATTTGTTGGTCTTAGTTCTCTATAAAAAAATCCTAACGCCATTACCAATACAGGGGTAGACAGAGTTCTTAATCTAGACAATTAAGTCCATTCGACCACACTTTCACCACCTACACAACAGGTGGTGAGCCCGTCGCCGTCCTTATGTTCAAGCCAACGATATGAATCGTTCATAAGTTTTGAAAAAAACCCATTGGTACGAGCCTGCCAACTGGGGATCGAACTCGGGTCTCTTGACTCGAAATTCCGACTACCCATCCACTCGGCTATCGTGACTCATTATGTCTAAATTATGGTTTAAATTATATCGTTTGCTTGGACATAAAGACAGCGACGAACTCACCTGTCACGTTGTCCCGTAAAGATCTTCGGTGGAAGGTGGGTCGAAGGGACTTAATTGTATAAACTAGACCTCTGTCTGCCCCTGTATTGGGAATTGTGTGAAGATATTTTTTTTAATTATGAACGGAATTGTACATTACGTAATAGATTACCGTATGAATATTTTAAAAGGTTTTTGACCGATAGAATACTACAAAGTGGTGGCACATTGCGGTGTTATGCTTTCTATGCGTGGGAGTTTGTAAGCATGTTTTAACATAAGATTATATTTGACGACTTACGTGGACGAGTGGCGTAAACATCGATTTTCAAGGTGTCGCCATCACGAGGTTCCGGGTTCGATTCCCGGTCGGGTCAAAGTAAAAAAAACCACTTTTTGTACATTTTCTCCGGTCTGGGTGTATGTGGTGCTTTTTCTCAAGTGCTTTAGCATCTTACATTGGGATCGGAGCAATTTATGTGATGTTGTCCCTATCTATGTATGAATTTATTTATTTATATTTAAGTATTTCGTAACAAACAGCCCGATACGCTGGTCGGCAGTGTACCTGCCTTAAAAGCTGTGGGTCGCGAGTTCGAATCCTGCTAGGGATAAACATATGTGTGATGTGTATGTATGTACTCGATTCAAAAACGCTTATTTGTATTATTATAATACAATTAGCGTAGAATTGAAATCGCGTGACAATTTTATCAAATTGAGTTATTTACCATGATATTTCAAGACCTCTTATCGCTTTACCCCTATATAAAACTAATTACAATATTCTATACAAAGAGTATACCATGTGGTATCTGTCTAAGAATATTGCCACTCCCTTTCTTCCCGTGGATGTCGTAAGAGGCGACTAAGGGAAACAGCCTAGAATATCGTTATAGAAAACGAAAGATGGCGAGACATCGTCATAACCATCTCTAAAGATATCAGACGAACTAAAGATATCACCTTCCACCGAAGATATTTTCGGGACAACGTGACAGGTGGTGAGCCCTTCGCCGTCTTTATGTCCAAGCCAACGATATAATTCGTACATAGGTTTTTGTTTTCCATTGGTACGAGTCTGCCACCTGGGGCTCGAACACAGGTCTCTTGACTCGAAATTCCGATCACCCAACCACTTTTGTACTACAACATACAAAAACTTTTAAATATTAGCACACTCTTAGCTCCAACAAAACAGGTCTCATATTCACACAGTCAGTTGATATTTATCAGTATGTTTATAGCACGTAAGCACCGCCGCGGGCAATAACTACTTCTGTATTTAACGCTTTCTCATTTCATATGCATATTTACATCACCTTAGTGAATTAGGTCGGGGACATAGATAAGACAGACAGACATTCGCAAACCGTTATGCGTAATGCTGATAATGTTAGAAATATGCGACTAACAATGGAAACGTCTGTGGCAGTAAACCAGTGTCTGTTTAGACATATCCCGAGGAACGATACGCTATAGTTTTGTTTTGAATGCTAAACTTCAGTAGCATCTGTGTGCAAACTGTGCGTTTTAACAGTGGTAGAGCCACGCATCAGCTTTTGTTGTTGCATGAATGGGCCGGCTCGACCGGGGAAGTACCACGACCTCACAGAGTACCGGCGTGACGTGACGTTTGGGTCATCCATATCAGGGGGGTGTAAAAGGCCCCCCCTTATGGGTTGCGAGTTTCGAGGCATTGCCTCATGCTAGTACCGGCGCGAAGCAGGTGTTCATGGGCGGCGGTAATCACTTACCATCACGTGAGCCACCAGCTCGTTTGCCTCCCTTTTCTATAAAAAAAAACACCTTGTTTTGAAACACGATGAAACGCCGAAAGGAATTTATTGAGAGAGAAATGACACGATAGCCGAGTGGTGGGGTTTCTTTAGTCATAGAAAAAGATAAAGTTTCATCATAAAATCGTACATTAGTTTTATTACCTAAAAACTATGCCCCGCGGCATTATCCGCGGTCAAAGTAGATACCATTCTAATCGGTAATGTTAAGTGAATTCCTATACTTGCATACATAAATAAATACATACATATATGGAGACAACAACACATACTAATATACTTTCTTTAACTAGCTCTTTGAACGACTGTAAACTTTAAGCATGTTTAACATTCAGTTTTTACACCAGATTTATTTATACCAGAGTATTTTATACCAGTCACGTATTTTACGTTATAATAGTCACGATTGCTGAGTGGGTGGTGGGGGTGGTCGGAATTTCGAGTCAAGAAACCCGAGTGCGATCCCCAGGAGGCAGGCTCGTACCAATGGGTTTTTCAAAAACTTATGTATTGGGAGCTGTGTGAAGATATTTATTTTAAATTTTTTTATTTAGTATTTAATACATGGTGTTTTTTATAACAGAGTTTTACTTTGTGTTTTTAAAAATTTGACGAGTGCACAGGAGTTAAATGAAGGGGTTTGTTCAGATTGAAGACAAAGATTATAAGTGGAACTGAGAAATAAAAAACGTTGCCTTAAATAAGCTGGGTTAGGTATATGAAATACAATTACACATATATTTATGCATCGATAGCACACAGAGGAGACGTCCTTTCCAGGTCACGAACATGTGACCTGGCGGATGGATACCCTATTCCTGCAGCACATCATACGCTACAATTAAATTAACATACCTGAATATTAAAATCATAATTATTCAAAGAATTTTAATGTATAAAAATGGAAAGCTTTTCCGCAAGTTGTAGATGTTTGTACATATTTAAAAAAAACTTAGGCCATGCAAATATTTATTATAATATTTAAAAGTAAACGTGTTTCAAACGAAGCAACACTGGCTAAGGTCTTTATAAATATAATGTCCAGTCACGATTGCCGAGTGGTTGGGTGGTCGGAATTTCGAGTCAAGGGACTCGAGTTCGATCCCCAGGTGGCAGGCTCTAACCAATGGGTTCTTCAAAAACTTATGTGCGAATTATATCGTTGACTTGGACATAAAGACTGTGACGGGCTTACCACCGGTCACTTGTCCCGAAAATATCTTCGGTGGAAGGTGGGTCGAAGGGACTAAATTGTCTAGACTATCTACCCCTCTACATTGGAAAATGCGTGAAGATGTTTATTTATTTATTTTAAATGAAAATACTGGAAAAGTCAACAAGCAAAATTAAATTAGAGAATTTACAACTTTTGCCAATAGATCCAAATATAATCTTACAATTGGCGTCATAATAGCCGAGTGGTTGAGTGATCGGAATTCGAAATAAGAGACCCTAGTTCGATCCCCAGGTGAAAGATCCAAAGAAACATCCAATGGTACGCCCATTGGATTTTTTCAAAAAGTTATGTACGATTTATATCTTTATTAGACATAAAGACGGCGACGGGCTCACCGCTTGTCACGTTGTCCTAAAAGAAAACGAAAGGATTAATTGTCTAGGCTTCCATCTAACCCAGGATTGAGAATATGTATGTGTACAGTTGAAGACAAGTTTTTTTGATCACAAGTCACGGTAGCCGAGTGCTTGGGTGGTCGTAAAAGTAAATTCTGAGTATTTTTTCAAAAAGAGTCCATTGGATCGCCGAAGTAATCTTCTAGTAACCAGGGTTCTTGTTGGGAGTCATCCCTATCTTGCCAACCGTTTACTCATTCAATAAAAAACTATATTAGCGTAATTTTTTTGAAAAATTACAAAATTATAAAAAGAGTCTCTTACAAATAGGAAATTTTTTTATTTCCGTTTACCCATTCAATAAAAAAACTATATGATTGTAATTTTTTTGAAAAATCACAAAATTATTTTAAAAAAGACTATTAAAAAAAGGTATTTTTTTAATTATCATATTTTTTTCGATCCCTCACGCTCTAAAGCGATCTGTATCTTGTGGGTAGTCGTCCTACACTGATTTTGCCTGTCAAGGTTAGGCTTAAGAACTTTTCTTTCCAAAGGCACTCCGTTCTGCGATCTAAGTGGCCTAACAATGACAATGGCCTCTTCAGCTTGCTGACGCTTACACCTATCTCAGGAAAAGAAGTATCAAAAATTAAACTAGGAAAGTTTTCGTCACCTTGATTTTTGATTAGAAATTATCACAAAAGAGCTGACGCAGATCACGTTTCTTTATATTCATCCACTTAAAATAAATAAATAATTTGTATTTATTTATTGTATCTTCACGGCATTCCCAGAGAGGGGTAGATAGAGGTCGAGAGAATTAAGTCCTTTTCCACCCACCTTCGACCCAAGATATTATTGGGACAACGTGACAGCTGGTGAGCCCGTCGCCGTCTATATGTCCAAAACAACGACGTAAATCGTACATAGTTTTTAAAAAAACCATTGGTACAAGCCACCTGGAGATCGAAATCGGGTCTTTCGACTTGAATTTCATTCACCCAACCACTCGGACGATGTGATCGTCTGCCTGACTGACATATATCCAATATGTAATTTATTTGACAAATAATATTTCATTACGTGACCAAAATTGCAAATATTAACAACGTTACGCATTTGATTTTATTATAAAATTATTTCCATCTTCAAATAATTAACTTTTGAATTTAAAAAAATGAGTTCGAAATAAAAT
Organism: Sericinus montela; assembly: GCA_029286605.1. Lineage (NCBI taxonomy): Eukaryota > Metazoa > Arthropoda > Insecta > Lepidoptera > Papilionidae > Sericinus > Sericinus montela. The sequence goes on from JAGSMR010000014.1 coordinate 5,697,445, forward strand.
TCCTTAGATATAATTTTCATTGGTGTCGCACTAGTGGTGTACGCACCGGTTTGTTTTGGTGTCGCCAACTCTCAGGTCCCGGGTTCCGTTCTCGTATGCTTCAATGTAGAAAACTACTATTTCTACGTTTTTTCAGCTCTGGTTGTTTGTGGCACCTCAGTTGTTTCTGGTTCCATAACACAGGTGCTTTAACTACTTACTTTAGAATAAGTGCATTGTATGATGTGTTATCTAAGAGTGTATTAGTTTATTTAATTTTATAAATAATATTTTCTAGCACCCATTACTCCTAATTGATCCTATTTAATTGGTGTAAAGGCAAATTAATTAATGTCACAGATAAGATAAATATTATTGCCATAAATAATTAATAAGTTTTGCTTAAGGAGTTCATTGATATTCATAGGCATATTAGGCAATAGACATTAGTAATACTCGTACCGTAATCTTAATACATAAGATTACGGTACATAATATCATCAAACTCATTAACCTCAAAGGGGTCAACACGATGAGGTAAAAATTTGTATTTAATTTTAATCTCGTTCAATTAACCCGTGAAGCAATCGTTGTACCGTGAGAATCTACCATCAAGGTGAACTTGGGTCGAAAACACCCACTTTCTACCACGAAGGTCATACGACCTCAATTAAACACTTTGCTCTTTAAAAACTTATATTATCAAAAAAATTTACATACATTACTTACAGCTATAGGTAACGAAGAGGTCCGCTGAAGCACCAGGCATTGTGCAATTATAAGCGTTATTCCAAAGCGATAAGACCTCTACGGAAACTGATAATTTTAGTAATAAATATAGTTAAATTAATTGTGAACAATCATTTCTCTTAGCACGCACGCATAATAGAAAGTATCGATTGTTACACAACTCAAAACGTACTATCTACAATAAAATCACAACATAACTTATTAAATAATAAAATAAAAAAAATAATTAAAAACGACGATGATATCAATGAAATGGCGCGACTGACTTACATGACTTAAATTAAAAAAAAAGAAATTTAAACAAGACGATCGGCACAGCAATGACGTGGTCTGATTTTGTTTTTTTTTAATCTCGTTGGCGGAACGCATTATTTCTTTCGCCTCTCTCCGTTACACATTGTAAACACGCTATTTTATGTAATACTCTGCCGTACCGCCAGTTATAACGATCACATTCCATACAATCTAGGAGTCTACGACCGCAGCAGATGTCGATTTTGTTTTTATTTTTTTAAAGTTTTGTGCTTACAACTCAGACATACATGCACGAAAACTCAACCGCGCCATCGCGCTCCAATCGTTAACAACTCACAATAAATATCAATAAATATAAAAACTTAATCTAATTACATAACTTAAATATACATGAGCTCATCACATTGGACAGTTTAGGTAACTATTCAGTACGCTCGCTTCGAATACTTCTGTTAAAACACGTGAACACGCTTCCTTGCTATTAAAAAGTACGTTGCCTGAACGTGAAAGGCAGTTATTCGACGTGATTAGAAAGGTGTTACGGTTGGCGAGCGCTTTCTAACGCGAATACAGCGCCAGGTCCGAGATACGACGCTGGCGTGACGCGGTGTGGAACCCTCTCGTGCCGTCCGGGACCAGAGGTGTCCGGGGTTCGAAGCGAGGCGCACAGGACAACCGTCTCCCGCCACACTCGGTACCGGACAAGGAACAGCCGGACAATCGTCTCGCCAGCCATCCTTCAGCGCTGCTTGCGCTGCCTGTGCTCACTTGCGACGCTCTCCTAGATCCGCAGAAGAATGATACACCCGAATCGGAGCTATGGCTGCAAGTGGACGGGCGTCGCGGTACCCATGTTTGTATTTCGGGCGATCTCGGAGCGAAGAAACCGCTGGAACTCCTCCTATAGAACGGGTTCGCGTATCTATAGTCGTACTCTGCCTCTGAACCGCTGCAGCAGGAGGAGTACTCGCATTCGTGACGTCTTGGCTGCGGCCGGCGAGCCTGGACCTTCCTCTTCGGTTCTCTCGGCACACCATTCAATTCATACACTTTCATACCCTCCTCATCTGGACTTTGAAGTCTCAACGCTCCTCTGGCAGCCTCGGACTCTGTGAATTCTACTAACGCACACACACAGTTAACCAAACTCGGATTCTTATTCAGGAATTGTCTCACATCGGCTGGCACTGGATTACCAGGTCTCAGCACCCGAACTAACGCAATCTCACCGCAACTAGCAAATAATTTCGAAACATTCTCGACTGTGGGTCTGTCGATCGGCATTCTAACAGCTACAACGGTTCTGGACGGAGTCGTTTCATCGTACGCCGGCAGAGGGTCAATTCTTCTTAGCTTGGTACCTTGTTCATTAATCTCTAATTTAGTAGATCGCTTTAGAGCTTCCGCGACCACACGCCAATCCTTTGTCAGATGCTTGACACGTTTAAAACTCGATATCAGCTTCAGGGAGACGTACCCTTCTTTGTTACGCCTCACATGCTTCAGCAGAAAGGCATCCTTGGTGATATTTGCATCACTGAAATAGAACTCGACTTGGGATACTATCCGATTTGCTAATTCATCGTCTGGTGGAGTGTACGGAGGTTCCTGCGTGTCTGGAGCGACTTCGCATCCCGAATCTTTGCCACCACCGGAGCCAGCTTCCGATGCTGTATCAGATAAATCGGCGTGGTCGTCGGTGGACGGGCGACGATCGGAGGCGATGCCCTCGTCGGGTTCCTGTGCGTGGCTGGGAGGTGTGCCCTCCATATTGTTCGCGCGTGGGTTTGCCACTATTGCATTACAAGAGCGTGCGTGTCGCTCGGTAGCGCGGCGGTGACTGAAGGCGCGCGGCGCGAACTTCGCTTTTTTATTATATCGGGTGGATGTACCACTAGAGTAAAAGTCATTCGGAAACGTGTAACGAGATGACATTGCAGACTGCGGGACGTTTAATTCAACACACATTTGTAACATTGCGCTCGAAGGGCTATTTCGAACGTATTAAAATTAGGAGCGCTCGCACGCGCATATGCATTATTTGCTCAAACTACAAATGCAATTATGTATCCATACTGCACGGAATATAATCACGATAAAGCATTTCATTCTATTCGGTATCAGTTCGTATAATTGTTGCCAGTATTATTGGAACGTAGCACGATAACAAAAGGAGGTGGGTTGCATGCCAATTAAATGTTACGTTTGTATCGAGTGGCTGTATTTTTTATTGTTTTTTTTTTTAATCATCATCAAAAACAAAAGCAAGTGGTCAAAGTTCTTCGTAATTGCTCATCTGACCTTACATTCATAATTATAATAAAAGTTCAATGCACGATTTGAATTGGCTCCTCTCCTAAGGAATATTTGCCATAATAGCCATGCTTGGAAAGTCCTTACAAATTTCTGAAAAAATGCTTTAGAGGCCATTTTGCCTTTCTCAAATCGCCCTAGGGGCATAGACGGAATTACGCCTCAATATCTGAAAGATTTTGTAAGAGCGTTCGCTGGTGAAGCCGGCAGTGTTCTATTGAGTCAAATTTTAGTTTTATTTAGGTGTCATACGAGGTAAAATAATGAGCCTAAAAAAATAGGAAAATCGTTTTCGAACGTAAGCTGTTGGTTTCGGTACATATCCTCCGATCAAAATTTCCGCCTATTCAATTAAACTACGCAACAATCAAACTGGCGAAATTTTTTTTTTGTTTTGTCATAAAAGTCACGATAGCCGTGGCAGGCTCGTACCAATGGGTTTTTTCAAAACCTATGTACGATTAATATCGTAAGCTTGAACATGGCGACGGGCTCACCACCTGTCACGTTATCCCGAAAATATCTTCGGTGGAAGGTGGGTCGAAGAGACTTAATTGTCTTGACGACTTAACCATTGAGCGAAAAGAACCATCCCTCTTGTCACCAGCGGCTGCGACTAGTCGCGAATACAATGGAATTGTCAAAATACTGACTTATTATAGAACCATTTAATTAACTCAGCCGTTTGAGTTCAGCAGGGCGACGCAGTGGGCCCAACATTCTTTTGTTTAGCAATTCTATCGAAGAGTTAAAAATCATAATTCAAACTCAATGTTTGGTACCCACATGATGGAACCTTAGGAGATAAGTCAGATAATGTATAACCATTACTGTCAAAAAATTATTAAAACTATTTAAATCCATAGCCTTGAGTTAAACAGAACCAAATGTGAACTTTTCATTCCTGACAGTTTGTATACTCATAGGCATAATTTGTTTCAAAATTTTAACAATGTTTCACCGGGCATTAACCCCTCCACTATCCGTCACTCGCCAACGTAGTCTTTAATGTAAACGCATCAGTGTGAAAGCGTCGCAATCCAAAAGTTTAAAGTAACTGATTCGGATGATCTTCGCCACCTTGGAACGCCGTGCAAACGATTTCAAAAAAATATCTTCACGCCATTCTCATAATTGGGGTAGACAGAGAGCTAGACAATTAAGTCCTTCTAACCCACCATTCAGCGAAGATATAATTTTTACGAAACCTCGTTTGAAAATAAAATTTGATAAATTTTAGTGTTTAGTAATAAATATTCTCGATTCTCTTATTGGTTTGGACATGAAGACGGCGACGGGCTCATCACATCTCACGTTGTCCCAAAAATGTATTCGGTGGAAAATGCAGGCGAAAGGACGTAATTATCTAGAACTCTATCCACCTCGTATTGGAAATGTCGTGAAGATATTTAAATATTTTAACAAAAAAAGTTTTATCAATTTTGTGTATATGGCCAAGATATTTAAATTAGTGTTTTTAGCTTGTTGTAATAAAGAATATTTTATATCCACAGCCATTCGTTTACTTGATATGTTAATGTAAGGAAAAGTGAGGATACCCGTAATTGCTATGCGCTCAGCTAAGTTGAGTTCATATTTCTTAGATTGTTACACGTTAACCAGCTCTTTATTGTACATAATTAACTATTTAACATCTTTATCGCTCCGTGAGCGCGTATTTAACTACTTAATGGTCGCAGAACTGGATTGTAAAATAGTCGAACTGGCACATGATTTTTGGCGGAAGAAAAACAATATGTACTGTTTTTAAAATTTGTTGCGTATAAAGAAATATATATTATGTAATGATAAACCTACACTAGTGCTAAATGTTTGTTTTTTAATTAGAGCTAAAGTATTACGTAAGAGAAATCTGAGGAAGTTTCGGAATGAAACCGTTTGATAACTACCAATATATTTTTTTCTTGGACGGAGATTTTCTTGTAATCTGTTTTATTACAAAAAATGCTTAAAATAGAGTGACTTTTATGAATATACATTTATTTATTCTTAATGCACCTTAATATATATGAAGGAACAAAGGCGGACTTAATGCTAAATACATATTAATAACTTATCTTAAATGAAGTGTATACTTGACGTAAATTTATAAATTGGTATCTCAAAAAAAAAAGCTTTAACGGTTTGTAAAAAAATAGTACATAGATTGTATTTTTAATTCTGATAGGTGGAATTTACAAAGATTAAACGTATATAACTTTTAGATTGGGTATTACGAATTTATTAAGGTTAATTATTTATTTTCTGTTAACAAATTTACGAAGTCACGATAGCCGAGTGGTTGGGTAGTCAGAATTTCGATTTAAGAGACCCGATTTCGATCCCCAGATGGCAGTCTCGTACCAATGAGTTTTTTCAAAAACTTATGTACGAATTTATCGTTTGGCTTGGACATTCAGACGGCGACTGGCTCACCTGAAACGTTGTCCCGACAATATCTTCGGTGGAAGGTGGGTCGAAGGGACTTAATTGTCTAGACTAGACCTCTGTCTATCCCTGTATTGAGAATTGCGTGAAGATATTTATTTAAATTATTTATTCTATTTACAAAATAAATCTAAATAGAAATTTTGCTGAAATTTGCTGAATTTACAGTTTCGTGTGAAGGAAAAATCCGTACCGCTCCACTGGTTAAGGCAATAGCTTTTGCGGGACTGGGTTCAATTTTACTGAATTTACCGTTTTGTTTGGCGAGGGAAGAAACATTGAGAGTACACCAGAATTTATTTTTTATAAAATTATGTGGTGAAGTCCGCAAATTTGCACTGGAGCATCGTGAAGAATGTTCTTCTACTTTAAACTGTTTAGAAGAATATTTGAGACAGGGCGGTTGCCCAGCAATGGGTATTTACATGCTGCTATTGTACTTTATATTCTACTACATTCACGGTAGCCGAGTGGTTCTTCCAAAAACTTAAGTACGATTTATATCGTTGGCTTGGACCTAAAGACGGCGACAAGCTCACTACTTGTCAGCTTATCCCAAAAATGTCTTCGGTGGAAGGTGGGTCGAAAGAACTTATTTGCTTAGACCTCTGTCTACCCCTGTATTTTGTGCCTCACTACACTCAGGCGCACTACACAAGTGCCTGGGTATACTGTGTACTTATATACACAATTAAGAAGTTATACTAATAACTGTGAAATTTTTATGCCGCATATCAATTACTTAAGAAAGTAGAAGTGGTTAAAAATAATTAACAACGCAATCAACAAGGATTTAATTAAAAACTCGGACAGTTTAAAGAAAGCGGTAATTTAGCTAGATGCACTATCGTGACTGCGCGCGCGGCACTCAAATTATTTCACCCTCTACTCAACGCACATATAGACGTATAACTTAAAAAAATATTTCGAACACTTGTAAAGTCCCAAATAATGTCTTCGGCTTCATTACTGGGGTAGACAGAGGAGAGAGACAATTAATTCATTTCGACCCACCTTCCACTGATGACATTTCGTGGCACAATATGATAAGTAGTGAGCCTGTCGCCGTCTTTATGTCCAAGCCAACGTCCTATTTAAGTTTTTGAAAAAAAAAACCATTGGTACGAGCCTGCCACCTGGGAATAGAACTCGAGTCTTTCCAACCACTCGGCAATCGAGTCTTTAAAAATAGAATAGTTATTAATTTCAAACGTTTAAAAACTTCTTGAACAATCTTAATGGCCTGTAGCAGTATTCTATAACATAATAAGGTGTTTCTAATTTAGTGAATTACAATAAATTAATCGATTATCCCGATATTAAAATTCATAACGCGAAATGCAAACGGAATTAATTTTTATGTCGATGTCATAAAAACTGAGGTCGTCGTTGTTAAACATTTATAAATGCAAGTGACTATTTAGCACTTATTGCTTATTTATTTATGCTTTAAATCACTTTACAAAATAGTAAACATAAGGCGGTCTTAATTTCATTTCATTTATTTAAGAACAATCTTACAATTATATCTGAATCATCCCATTTATACAGCTACCACAGACATAATGTGATAGCTCCTTAAAAGCAATATAAAAAAAGTCACATTCTCAAAAAACATGCTCTATAAAAATAATGCTCTATAAAAGTCACGATAGCTGAGAAGTTGAGTGATCGGTTTACGAGTCAAGAGACCCGAGTTCGAACCCCAGGAGGTGGGCTCATACCAACAAGTTTTTTTCGGTAACATATTTACGATTTATATCATTGGCTTGGACATAAAAAAGGCTAGTCTCACTAGCCGTTTTGTGTCACGTAGTCACTTATGATCTGATGATATGTGGGCCGAAAGGACAAAATTTTCCAGACCTCAGGCAGGAAATTATTGATATGAAAAAACTTTCATTGATTATGTAATCACACCATCAATGCTGGAAAAGGTTATTATAATTCGTCAGCTTTTTTGTTTTGAGGGAGAGGAGAGGAGGGAAAGAGGTTACCTGCCCACCTGATGGTAAGTCGCAATTTCAGTCGAAGATGACATAACAGTAATCGTTATATGATGACCTCCGTGGACGAGTGGTGTATACACCTGTTTTTATAGTGTCCGATCCCTGGACTGTATAGACTGCTGTAGTAGAGTACGACCAAGACCAAGACCAAGACGACCAAGTAGCCGAGTTGGTAGGGACCTAGCCTTCGAAGCTAAAAGGTACGGATTCGAATCCCGCTAGAATCATGGATGTTTACAGTATTTAAGATATATTATTTATCAAAGTAAATGTATATCTATGTAATCATATCGTAGCGTTACTTTGGACACTAATATGCGATAGGTTCACCACCTGTCATGATATCCCAGATAAGCTTCGAAGAAAAGTTGGTCAAAAGAACTTCAGTATCAAGACCTCTACTTAACCTAGTAGAAAGGAAGTGAAGATGTAAAAAGTTATTGTCCTGACATGCAGGTTTACTAATTACTAATGACTACCTTGGCAATGGTGCTTGTAGTTACACTATTGAAAATTAGTATATATTTGTACATAGTGTCGGCGAGGCAATAAACCTGGGTTATTCGCTTACTCACCAAGTTTCTTCTTTACAATGGTCTAATAAATCAATACTGAAAGATAACATACTAGAGTGTATCTTTAACAAACAATAATCTGTACCTTCTTTCCACTAAGAGGTCGCCTTTAAAAGGCTCTCTATTTTCATAGAGGTAGTCTGGGTCAGTACTATATTTTGTTTATACGCATTTCCGCCACCAAATAGAAAGGTAACATATGAAACTGATGTAGGTGATAAATAGACTACATCAGCCACGCACCATCAAGTGAAATACATACATAGATAGTGACAACATCACATTCATTGCTGTGATCCCACAGTAACCAGCACAAGCATTCGTATTATGTAAACCAAAACAAAGAAGGCACCACAAACACCCAGGCCAGACAAAGTGTAGGCAAAGTGTTTTCCAAATTGATCCGACCGTAAATCGAACCTGGGACCTCTGTGCTGGTGACACCAGGTCCTTCAAATTGAAGGTTATACCGTTTTTAACCCTACACCCATAAAATAGTATTCTCTACAACCAGATAAAAAGATAATTAACTATTTAATCATTGACGTCGATATAATTGGTCGCCATTTTAGTTTATAGTTTCACGATACAATGCAGCAAACAAAAAGTTTCAGAATCGGGCACATTTGTAATTATAATTAGACGTATCTATTACTTGCAATGGCAATCGCTTCATTCGTGATGTAATTAACTAACTTTTTAATTTACTGAGAATCGATAATATGAACCTTCGAATCGAATCAAATCATTTGTTCTTTGATATATGTGTCCATACAGAGCATCTATCTTGTTTAGTGTGTCTCGATTTTTACTGAGTCCTGTCCATTTCACGGTCTTATGCTGCTACACTGACTCATTTTGTATTATTTTTACATTTTTGTTAATTTAGGGGAATATTATTTAATGTTCTGTGTAATTTATTTTTTTTTGCTTTGTTTTGTATCTATTGTGATTATACCTTGAATAAACGTTTTTCTACCTTTTTTCTTTGATATATTTATTATTATTTTTTATTCTCGTTACCAGTACAATGATTAAGATAATGTAGAGCACATTCTTTATATCAAATTTTCACACAGATTAGTTTTGGTCAACAATAACCGGCACGTACTTAAATATCGATACTACAACACATCCATTGTCATTTTACTATCATACATACCATACATACCATTTTATAATGATTTCTCTAACAGAGAAGAAACTTCGCGAAAAAAACTCTGTAGAGAACACTCTTTTTTATTTTTTAACAAGAAAACACAACATTGAATATATTATTAGAAACAACATAGAAGCGACCAGCTCATTCTCAAGGAAATTAATTCTGTATTAGAAGTGGTGAAATGTTTCTACGAGACAGGTTGTGTTCTCGTTGTGCCTACGAGAACCACACTCTTACCCATTTCTGACGCCAACAGATGGCGGAATGTCTATTCCACCATCTGTCGGTAGGCAATTGCACTTCCAAGGCACTTTTCCCTTAGTCGCCTCTTGCGACATCAAGAAAGGGGGTGGTATTCTTTTTACGGTACCACTCTACGCCGATAAAGTGATGGTAATTTGATTACCATTGTTTACTTTAAATTCGATACCATTGATCTTATCTGCTTATCTACGCAAATCGATCGGAAGACCGGCAATCTAATCAGGAACCGTAGTTTTCCAGTAAGAAGTAGGTTCGTACCGAAGCGTTTTATTTCGAAACTTCAGAGTATGTACATTTTTGCTTGGTCATTAAGACGATGACAAGCTCGCCACGAATCATGTTGTCCCAAATAACCTTCAGTGAAGTGTGGGCTGAGAGGACTTAATTTTAATTTAATTAATGATAGAGTGGAATGACCTGGAAATGAGTTGATGGCTCCCATGCTATTTTTGTTATTCTTCTATTTTTGTATTTCCAATGATTAAAAAAATGCCAAAAAACAATGCGAACACTCACGGAGTTTCTTTCGCCTGTTTCTTCTAATTTCGAAGAACCTCATTACAAAACGGTGGTAGTTTAAAAACTGTCGATCGGTGGATGTAATAAATGTTACTTATATGATTTGATTTGATACTCTTAAAAACAGCGAAGCAAAGAAGAAACCAGAGACGGCATTTACCCAGCAATTGTATACATTTTATCATTCACCAACATTTTATCTATAGTACTTTCATGACCTATGATAGTGTCGTATGTTGACACTATCAAAGTTCATCACGATTGGCGCCATAATGATTGTTTAGTAAATAATATTTTTTTTGTCTGTTAACTGGACTTAGGCAATGGTCTAAACAATTAAGTCGCTTTAACCGACATTTCACCAGATCTTATACGTCACAAATAGTTAATTTGTGGCGAGTGGCGGTGGGCCTGCCGCCATCTTAGTGCTCAAGCCAACAATACCAATCGAACGTAAGTTTCAAAATAACTCATTAGTACGAGCCTTCCTCCTGGGGATCGAAATCGACTCTCCGAATTTGAATTCCAATCACCCAACCACATAGCTATTGTGGGTTAAACCTGTTCCTACGAGAAGACACCTATATAAATATGGATAACACTACTATTAGATATATAAAACACTGATATGAAATTGATTAGACATTATCTTAATGCTAAATCGGTATTTTCCAAATCGTTAGAGAAATTATCGAAATATCTTAAGATTAGATCACTTAAACTATTAAGATTAGGCAATCCCAATCGAAACACCATTTCCTAATTCAAGACCATGCTGAAAGATCAAGTTTTTACGCAAAGCATTTTTATTTGGTAACTCAACTTTAAAACAATTATGTAAATAAAAAACAGGTTGTTTGTTTCCCAACTAGAACATCATTAAAGAGTTGACACTCCGGACCGCTGAGCTAACACAGACGGAAATCAAATTTACCAGTTACCAGTAATATGAATTATTTTGTTTTTCATCAATTTCCTTGTTAGCAAGAAAAAACAAATGCTGGCTATTGGGAAGCGAAACCTGTATTAAACCGGTAAGTAGATATATATGTTTAACAGTTATATTATTTACCGGTTAAAAATAACTTGTTGAGTTCAAACGGATAGATCTTTTAAATTTACACTAATGTCCAAACGCTATTATTACTAATATCATTAGTGTATATAGTGTAATAAATAAATAAATACATAGATAGGGTCGAATAAAGCACTTGTATTATGGAATTAGAAACAACGAAGGAAGCATAAACACCTAGAGAAAATGTAGAAAAAGTGTTTTTACATTGACCCGACCGGGAATCAAACCAGGGACCTCAGAACTGGCAAAATCATGAAAACCGGTGTGTACGCCACTCGCTCACGGAGGTCGTCAATAACCATTGCATTATACGAGTGTGGATAGTTAGACTTAGACGTTATTTGCGGAAATTCATTATTATAGAGACATTATTACTAAATTATGTAGCAAAATTCCGCGTGCAAAAATAACGGCATGTGTTACCTGGTCCAAAGAGAAGAAGAGCACCACTTTCTCTCCCACAAATGCGTGCACCAACTGTACTGATGCACCAGCACCACTACACCCGACCACAGGAAATGTCGCCATCACCAATAAATGCGCGACCCGTGACACGACCCGGTAACATATACAATTTATATTTGCATGCTAAATTGTCAATATAAATTCATAATAACATCTCTATTAAAAAAAATTTCTTCACTCAATTCCCAATACAGGGGTAGACTGAGGTCTAGTCTAGACAATTGAGTCCCTTCGACCCACCTTCCACCGAAGATAATTTCGGGACAACGTGACAGGTGGTGAGCCCGTCGCCGTCTTTATGTCCAAGCCAACGATATAATTCGTACATCGGTTTTTTGAAAAACCCATTGGTACGAGCCTACCAACTGGGGATCGAACTCGGATCTCTCGACTCGAAATTCCGACCGCCCAACCACTCGGCTATCGTGACTTTTAATAACATCTCTATAATAATGAATTTCCGCAAATTGACGTCTGAGTCTGAGATTAGCTATCTACACTAATATAATGCGAGGGTTTTTCTGCCTTCGTATTAACTAAATTAAAATAAAATAAACATCTTCGCGCATAGTCCCTAATGGGGTAGCCAGAGAGATCAGACCACCAAGTTCCTTACATACATCTTTCGCTTCCTTCGAATTCATCATTTTCTTCATACACGCTGCACATATTATTCGAGCAATTTGCTCACATGGTCTTTGAGAGTAAGTTTGGACCTACCTATACATAACGCGCTATACATTTTATTCACAATTCAGTCTTCACGTATCAGTGAAGCCCACCAATAAATAATTAAAACTAGCTAAACCCACGTCTCACGTCTAGCCGTGTGGTAACGGTGTAAGAATGTTACCACTCCCTGTCGTCCCGTGGTTGTCGTAAGAAGCGACTAAGAGAAACAGCCTGGAATATCGTTATGGGAACCGATAGTTGGCGGGATAACCATCGATAAAAATGTTAGACTAAAATAATCAGACCGAAGATACGGGCAGATAAGGGCAGCAGCGTCTCAGGTACGAGTGGTCTGGTACTGCGATCGCTAATTCGCTTGCCAAGCGTGGCGATTATGGCAAATCCTCCCTATGGGAGAGGCCTATATCCTGCAATAGGATTTAACAGGTCGTCATGTATGTATGTAACCTCACGGCCAAGAGCTGTAAGAGGTCCTTTATCCGGATGAGTTCATCGCGTTTCAACTAGAACATCATTAAAGAGTTGACACTCCGGACCGCTGAGCTAACACAGACGGAAATCAAATTTACCAGTTACCAGTAATATGAATTATTTTGTTTTTCATCAATTTCCTTGTTAGCAAGAAAAAACAAATGCTGGCTATTGGGAAGCGAAACCTGTATTAAACCGGTAAGTAGATATATATGTTTAACAGTTATATTATTTACCGGTTAAAAATAACTTGTTGAGTTCAAACGGATAGATCTTTTAAATTTACACTAATGTCCAAACGCTATTATTACTAATATCATTAGTGTATATAGTGTAATAAATAAATAAATACATAGATAGGGTCGAATAATTTTTTTTTAATAGAGATGTTATAACATAATAACATCTCTATTAAAAAAAATTTCTTCACTCAATTCCCAATACAGGGGTAGACTGAGGTCTAGTCTAGACAATTGAGTCCCTTCGACCCACCTTCCACCGAAGATAATTTCGGGACAACGTGACAGGTGGTGAGCCCGTCGCCGTCTTTATGTCCAAGCCAACGATATAATTCGTACATCGGTTTTTTGAAAAACCCATTGGTACGAGCCTACCAACTGGGGATCGAACTCGGATCTCTCGACTCGAAATTCCGACCGCCCAACCACTCGGCTATCGTGACTTTTAATAACATCTCTATAATAATGAATTTCCGCAAATTGACGTCTGAGTCTGAGATTAGCTATCTACACTAATATAATGCGAGGGTTTTTCTGCCTTCGTATTAACTAAATTAAAATAAAATAAACATCTTCGCGCATAGTCCCTAATGGGGTAGCCAGAGAGATCAGACCACCAAGTTCCTTACATACATCTTTCGCTTCCTTCGAATTCATCATTTTCTTCATACACGCTGCACATATTATTCGAGCAATTTGCTCACATGGTCTTTGAGAGTAAGTTTGGACCTACCTATACATAACGCGCTATACATTTTATTCACAATTCAGTCTTCACGTATCAGTGAAGCCCACCAATAAATAATTAAAACTAGCTAAACCCACGTCTCACGTCTAGCCGTGTGGTAACGGTGTAAGAATGTTACCACTCCCTGTCGTCCCGTGGTTGTCGTAAGAAGCGACTAAGAGAAACAGCCTGGAATATCGTTATGGGAACCGATAGTTGGCGGGATAACCATCGCTAAAAATGTTAGACTAAAATAATCAGACCGAAGATACGGGCAGATAAGGGCAGCAGCGTCTCAGGTACGAGTGGTCTGGTACTGCGATCGCTAATTCGCTTGCCAAGCGTGGCGATTATGGCAAATCCTCCCTATGGGAGAGGCCTATATCCTGCAATAGGATTTAACAGGTCGTCATGTATGTATGTAACCTCACGGCCAAGAGCTGTAAGAGGTCCTTTATCCGGATGAGTTCATCGCGTTTCAACTTAGAAATTGGTATAAAAAATCAAATCGCAAATTCGAACTCGAAAAAGAAACTCTAACTGTAACTGTAGATAGCATTTATAATTTACTGTTTTGTTTTATCGATTTAAAGGATATAGAAAACAATTTCTTCTTCCCTTCCCTTCTAATCGGAACACAACAGTATGAACCTTCGAAGCCAAAGCAGTATGCGGAAGGATTACCTCATGTTTACTGCTCTTGGGAATGTGCATAATCAGAGAGTTGTGTGTTTTAAAATGACATAAGTCTAAACACATAAATATTTAAGTCGCCATGCACGAAGGAACATGAATGCAAAGACATGTTTAATCAATTAACACATACATACATAACGGCATGTGAAGTCTACTGCAGGACATAGGGCTCTCATTATAAATCCCAATATGATGTCGCGATCGCCAAGTGGTTGAGTGATAAGAATAGAACTCAAGAGATCCGAGTTCGATCCCCAGGTGGCGGGCTCGTACCAATGGGTTTTCAAAAACTTACTTACCATTTATATGATGATTTATTAGATTTATATGCATAAAATGCCAGTCGCCGCCAGTTGTTATCCTTTGGTGTCAGAATAAAGTATAAAAAAAAATAATTAAAACTAGCTAAACCCACGTCTCACGTCTAGCCGTGTGGTAACGGTGTAAGAATGTTACCACTCCCTGTCGTCCCGTGGTTGTCGTAAGAAGCGACTAAGAGAAACAGCCTGGAATATCGTTATGGGAACCGATAGTTGGCGGGATAACCATCGATAAAAATGTTAGACTAAAATAATCAGACCGAAGATACGGGCAGATAAGGGCAGCAGCGTCTCAGGTACGAGTGGTCTGGTACTGCGATCGCTAATTCGCTTGCCAAGCGTGGCGATTATGGCAAATCCTCCCTATGGGAGAGGCCTATATCCTGCAATAGGATTTAACAGGTCGTCATGTATGTATGTAACCTCACGGCCAAGAGCTGTAAGAGGTCCTTTATCCGGATGAGTTCATCGCGTTTCAACTTAGAAATTGGTATAAAAAATCAAATCGCAAATTCGAACTCGAAAAAGAAACTCTAACTGTAACTGTAGATAGCATTTATAATTTACTGTTTTGTTTTATCGATTTAAAAGGATATAGAAAGCAATTTCTTCTTCCCTTCCCTTCTAATCGGAACACAACAGTATGAACCTTCGAAGCCAAAGCAGTATGCGGAAGGATTACCTCATGTTTACTGCTCTTGGGAATGTGCATAATCAGAGAGTTGTGTGTTTTAAAATGACATAAGTCTAAACACATAAATATTTAAGTCGCCATGCACGAAGGAACATGAATGCAAAGACATGTTTAATCAATTAACACATACATACATAACGGCATGTGAAGTCTACTGCAGGACATAGGGCTCTCATTATAAATCCCAATATGATGTCGCGATCGCCAAGTGGTTGAGTGATAAGAATAGAACTCAAGAGATCCGAGTTCGATCCCCAGGTGGCGGGCTCGTACCAATGGGTTTTTCAAAAACTTATGCACGGTTTATGTCGCTGGCTTAGACACCGACGGACATAGACGGCGACGGGTTCGCAACCCGTCACATTATCCAAAAAATATCTTCGGTAGAAGATGGGTCGATAGAACTTAATTGTCTGTACCTCTGTCTACGCCTGTATTAGGAATGGTGTGAAAATATTTTTTGATTATTAATCAAAAAATATTGATACCTGTCACGTTGTCCTAAATAGTCTTCAGTAATAAATGATGCAGTGACTTGGACATGTATATAGAATGGTATGCTTGGATTGTTTGCACATGAAGAGAGATAGGGAAGATGAATGGAACTGTTGGAAAGGGTGACAAAGACGGCCTTTGATGAAATACAAACGGTTGCATAAAGATCGAAGTTCCGGCGTAAGAATATATCATCTCTTTTCATCCGTGGACGACGTAAGAGGCGACTAAGAGAAACAGCCTGGAATATCGTTATGGGAACCGATAGTTGGCGGGATAACCATCGCTAAAAATGTTAGACTAAAATTCATCAGACCGATAACGACAGCATCTTAGGTTTTCACAGTGGTAGAGCCACGCATCAGCTTTTGTTGTTGCATAAATAGGCCGGCTCGACCGGGGACAGAATACCGGCGTGAAGCAGAAGTCTAATAAACTTCTGCGTTTCGTCTGGTGAGTGCAGGTAACCGGAGGCCCATACCCTCCTCCCTCAATTCTGGGGGGCACTTTAAGACCGGCAACGCATCTGCTATGCCTCTGGTATTGCGGGTGTGTTCATGGTCGGCGGTAATCACTTACCATGACGTGAGCCGCCTGCTCGTTTGCCGGCCTTTTCTATGAAAAAAAGGTGCTATATGTTTGGTACTGCAATCGCCGATCCCGTAACGATCATGGATAACCCTTCCTTACAGAAGAGCCCTATGTCCAGCAGTGGGTATTAAAAAAGCGTTATGTATGTATGTCTGCTACTTTCCATCAAATTGGCTCTTAGGTCGTTTTATTCCTATGAAAATAGGAAGAGTCACGATAGCGGAGTGGTTGGATGGTAGTAATTCGAGTCAAGAGAACCGAGTTCGTGTCCCAGGAGGTAAGTCAAAGAGTTTTTCTAAAACTTACTTACCATTTATATGATGATTTATTAGATTTATATGCATAAAATGCCAGTCGCCGCCAGTTGTTATCCTTTTGGTGTCAGAATAAAGTATAAAAAAAATAAAGACGGCAACAGGTTCGCCATCTGTTACGTTGGCCCAAAAGAAACTGGCGAAATACGGGTCGAAAGGACCTCTGGCTACCCTGATATTGAGAAATGCATGAAGATAAAAAAAAAAAAAAAAAATCTCTTCCTCCTCCTCTTCTTCTCTTCGGACCCGGTAACATATACCTTTTATATTTTCATGCGGAGGGTTGCAGTAATTTTTCAATAACAACTTTACAATGAATTTCCGCAAAGTAACGCCTGATTCAATTAACTATCTAAAAATCTTTGTCTTGGTTGAAATTAAATCAATATCTTTTGAATAAATTTATTTAAAATGAGTTTTCAAAAACTTATGCACGGTTTATGTCGCTGGCTTAGACACCGACGGACATAGACGGCGACGGGTTCGCAACCCGTCACATTATCCAAAAAATATCTTCGGTAGAAGATGGGTCGATAGAACTTAATTGTCTGTACCTCTGTCTACGCCTGTATTAGGAATGGTGTGAAAATATTTTTTGATTATTAATCAAAAAATATTGATACCTGTCACGTTGTCCTAAATAGTCTTCAGTAATAAATGATGCAGTGACTTGGACATGTATATAGAATGGTATGCTTGGATTGTTTGCACATGAAGAGAGATAGGGAAGATGAATGGAACTGTTGGAAAGGGTGACAAAGACGGCCTTCGATGAAATACAAACGGTTGCATAAAGATCGAAGTTTCGGCGTAAGAATATATCATCTCTTTTCATCCCGTGGACGACGTAAGAGGCGACTAAAGGACTAGTCTTGAAAATACGTTATGGCCTAAGATTACGGAATAACCATCTCGAAAAATGCCAGACGAAAATTCATCAGACCGATAACGACAGCATCTTAGGTTTTCACAGTGGTAGAGCCACGCATCAGCTTTTGTTGTTGCATAAATAGGCCGGCTCGACCGGGGACAGAATACCGGCGTGAAGCAGAAGTCTAATAAACTTCTGCGTTTCGTCTGGTGAGTGCAGGTAACCGGAAGCCCACACCCCCTTCCCCAATTTGGGGGGGGGGGGCACTTTAAGACCGGCAACGCATCTGCTATGCCTCTGGTATTGCGGGTGTGTTCATGGTCGGCGGTAATCACTTACCATGACGTGAGCCGCCTGCTCGTTTGCCGGCCTTTTCTATGAAAAAAAGGTGCTATATGTTTGGTACTGCAATCGCCGATCCCGTAACGATCATGGATAACCCTTCCTTACAGAAGAGCCCTATGTCCAGCAGTGGGTATTAAAAAAGCGTTATGTATGTATGTCTGCTACTTTCCATCAAATTGGCTCTTAGGTCGTTTTATTCCTATGAAAATAGGAAGAGTCACGATAGCGGAGTGGTTGGATGGTAGTAATTCGAGTCAAGAGAACCGAGTTCGTGTCCCAGGAGGTAAGTCAAAGAGTTTTTCTAAAACTTACTTACCATTTATATGATGATTTATTAGATTTATATGCATAAAATGCCAGTCGCCGCCAGTTGTTATCCTTTTGGTGTCAGAATAAAGTATAAAAAAAATAAAGACGGCAACAGGTTCGCCATCTGTTACGTTGGCCCAAAAGAAACTGGCGAAATACGGGTCGAAAGGACCTCTGGCTACCCTGATATTGAGAAATGCATAAAGATAAAAAAAAAAAAATCTCTTCCTCCTCCTCTTCTTCTCTTCGGACCCGGTAACATATACCTTTTTATATTTTCATGCGGAGGGTTGCGAAGTAATTTTTTCAATAACAACTTTACAATGAATTTCCGCAAAGTAACGCCTGATTCAATTAACTATCTAAAAAATCTTTGTCTTGGTTGAAATTAAATCAATATCTTTTGAATAAATTTATTTAAAATGAGTTTCAAAATAGCTAAACGCTCATATAAGGCGTCTTCACGGCTAGCTCCAGTGCAACCGGTCACGCACTGACCTTTCCGATGACTCAGCGAATTGAATGATCGACAGATGCATCGACCAATTAATTCGTTCGTTTATTGTGATTTTCATTTATGTTTTTTTTTTATTTTATCAACTCAAATAATTTAACTATCGAAATAAGAACATAAATTCTTTAATCAATAGGTATTTTTAGATCTACCACCATTTCGTAATGAGGTTCCTCTAACGGAGCAAAAACAGTTCAAAGAAACTCCATAGGTATAGTCGTATTTTGGTCAATCTTTCCTTTTAAGATTATACAAAAATATACTTTTATCTATGTATATTTTATGTACCAGTAACTTCTTAAGTATTTTTAACCGATCACTATAACTTTTTAATGACAAAATTACATTTAAACAATTATTGTTTGATAATTATTTCCCTGCCTAATTTTTTTTTTCGTATAACGACTGTTCAACTAAATCCGACTTGAATAAATTTGACTATTTTCCCTATATCTCTCGTTCTCTCCCTCTCTTATTTGTTTTTTCGAGATTCAAATCGAAATAGTCGAATTAAATTCGTCGTAAGTAAATTTTTTTTAACGTAACATTATAACCCCTGCTACCATTGTTTACCATACGTAATAACAAAGAACGAAGCCCCGTCGTTAAGGCCGGCTCTCCCGAAAGTTGAACAAAACCCAATTACTGATGACCTGTTATGTAATTTGCCTAATGAGATTGTATTTGGATTATTGTACAACTGTTTTTCGGCGCCCACGTATATAGACTAAGCATGCGAAATCAATACAACGTATCACAATTAACAGTGGTAGATTTAATGTAATTAACAGTGGTTGATAGACCTCACAGAATACCGGCGTGAAGTAGAAGTCTAACAAACTTCTGGGTTTCGTCTGGTGAGTGCAGGTAACCGGAGGCCCACATGCCCTCCTCCCTCAATTCTGGGGGCACTCTAAGGCCGGCAACGCATCTGCTATACCTCTGGTATTGCGGGTGTTTGACTTACCATCGGTAAGTTAAACACCCGCAATGACTTACCATTACGGTAATGACTTACCACTACGTGGGCCACCTGCTCGTTTGCCTCCCTTTTCTATACAAAAATAGACTAGATATCATAGGAATACAGACAATATTAGTTAGAGCAAAATCTAAAGTAGCAAAAAACATAGTTGCCATTGTCGTGCGGCATTAATAATTCAATCTTTCGATTGCAGCATTTATTGAATTTTTTTGTGAAAGGAATTTATGTTGTGATATGATGGGGCTGCCAGTTACGATGTGAACGAAAAAAGAAAAAAGACGCAAGTCATTGCTACTTTTTTTTTTCTTTTTTACAACTAGACTTAAGTATGCAACCAGTGCGTGTTAATGAACATGGTGTGCGTGAACACGGAAAAGGAATAGGGAGTGGATCATTAAATGAAGTCCTGCCGCGTTAACGTATACAAACGATAATGTAATTGACCTAGAGACTTCCAAAACTCCATCTATAGACTTTGA
This sequence comes from Sericinus montela, assembly GCA_029286605.1. Taxonomy (NCBI): domain Eukaryota; kingdom Metazoa; phylum Arthropoda; class Insecta; order Lepidoptera; family Papilionidae; genus Sericinus; species Sericinus montela. The sequence goes on from JAGSMR010000014.1 coordinate 5,718,005, forward strand.
AACCATTGAGTACAAAGGTCTACAAGTTGAAAAGTAGGGACTTCGAATCAAGAGACCCAAGTACTATCCGCAGGAAGCCTCGTATCAATACGGCTTTTTTTTTTTCAAAACTTACGTACGATTTATATCGTTGGCTTGGACATAAAGACAGCGACAAGCCTCACTTGTCACGTTGTCCCAAACATATCTTCGAAAGGTCTTAATCGTCTATACCTCTGTCTACCCTAGTATTGGAGATATTTTTTTTAAATGCAACGATGACAGATGAGGTTAGGTTAATTTACGTTATTACAAATGAATACCGTTAAATGTAATAAAGATTTTAATGCAATAAGAATGGTTGCTTGCTCCACTTCTAACGATGTAATTCTGTTGTTTGTTTTCGTAACGCGTAACATTTAATTTAGAGTTTTTGTATAAAACACAATAGGAACTGAGGAGTTGATATCGAATAGGAAATTTATCTCGTAAACTAATTTAATAGATACGAATCGAACTTTTGAAAGTGCAGTTTGCAATCGGTAAGCAGAGTTTTATATAAAATTTTTCGTTGTCACCCGCGACCTGAATTCCGAAGTATGTTTGTCATAAATCGTCATAAATAAATAATAAACCATAAATAAATAATAAATATCTTCACACAATTACCATATGTACAGTGGTAGACAGAGGTCTAGTCTAGACAATTAAGTCCCTTCGTCCCACCTTCCACCGAAGATATTTTCGGGACAACGTGACAGGTGGTGAGATCACCTCTTTATGTCCAAGCCATAAAGACGGTTATAGACTCACCACCTAAAGTAAAAGTCCTTTGTAGGACGTTGACCTATCCCTTATGGTAGATTAGCCATAATCGAAGGTCTTGGCGATCGTAGTACCTTAAACGCTGCTGCCCATCACTGGTCTGCTGTATTTTGGTCTGGTACTGTTAAGATGGTTTTCGCGCCATCTCTTGGTAGCCGATTGCAATCTTAAGGGTATACCGTTAGTCGCTTCTTATGACCCCCACGAGTAGAAATAGTGTGGTATATTCTTACGCCGAAACGTCGACCTTTATTAAAACCGTTTAAATTTCATCAAGAACCGTCTTTGTCTCCCTTTCTGGAGAGACCCCTCGTTGAAAAGATGTTAACTCTTTCCATTCTCTCTTCATTTGCAAACAATCTAAGCATACCTTTCTATATGTAAGTACATTTAGTCACTGCATCCTTTATCACCAAAACTTATTTAGGATAATGTTACAGGAAGTGAGGTATTAATAATAAAAAAATATCATCACTCCATCATACAAGGGTAGATAGAGGTAAAGTAAATAAATATATATAAATATCTTCACGCAATTTCCAATACAGGGGTAGACAGAGGTCTAGTCTAGACAATTAAGTTCCTTTGACCCACCATCCACCAAAGATATTTTCGGGACAACGTGACAGGTGGTGAGCACGCCATACCAACACGGCAATTTTATAAATTACAAACATGCACTATTTATTCCTGAAAAATACATACATAGACAGGGACAACATCACATACATTGCTCTGATTACATAGTAAGCAGCTTAACCACTTGTGGAATCAGAATCAATGAAGGTACCAGAAACACCCAGAACTGTTTTCTACGTTGACTCGACCGGAAATCGAACCGCAAAGCTGGCGAACCTCGAACACCGGTGTGTCCATCACTCGTCCACGGAGGTCGTCCAATTATTTCTTAACAACTATGTCTATATGCAGCAGAACCAGGGTAACCAACAAGGGTAAGATAGTCGAAAGTATAAGCATTCTGCAGAGACAAGGCCGGACGCATTGGTTCTAGAAGTGACAACAGATGGGAAAGAAACGTTCACGTGTGACAGCCTCGATCGTGCAAACACAGTATATGAGGACTCTCCACAACTTGGCGCGACGAACTGCACAGTGGTCATGATGACGATGAATCGCTAAACTCATGTCCAATCGATCTGAGTGGTGCACTAGTTTCGGAAGTGTCACAAAATTTAAATAAGTTTAACTAAATGCATGCAGTAATAAGGTTTTGCGTTCACTGACGTAGATACGCCGTATAATGCCAGCGTTTTTTATTTTTTTACCTTATATATAAATAAAAAAAAATAATATAAATATCTGCAGGGGTAGACAGAGGTCTAGTCTAGACAATTAAGTTCCTTTGACCCACCATCCACCAAAGATATTTTCGGGACAACGTGACAGGTGGTGAGCACGCCATACCAACACGGCAATTTTATAAATTACAAACATGCACTATTTATTCCTGAAAAATACATACATAGACAGGGACAACATCACATACATTGCTCTGATTACATAGTAAGCAGCTTAACCACTTGTGGAATCAGAATCAATGAAGGTACCAGAAACACCCAGAACTGTTTTCTACGTTGACTCGACCGGAAATCGAACCGCAAAGCTGGCGAACCTCGAACACCGGTGTGTCCATCACTCGTCCACGGAGGTCGTCCAATTATTTCTTAACAACTATGTCTATATGCAGCAGAACCAGGGTAACCAACAAGGGTAAGATAGTCGAAAGTATAAGCATTCTGCAGAGACAAGGCCGGACGCATTGGTTCTAGAAGTGACAACAGATGGGAAAGAAACGTTCACGTGTGACAGCCTCGTTCGTGCAAACACAGTATATGAGGACTCTCCACAACTTGGCGCGACGAACTGCACAGTGGTCATGATGACGATGAATCGCTAAACTCATGTCCAATCGATCTGAGTGGTGCACTAGTTTCGGAAGTGTCACAAAATTTAAATAAGTTTAACTAAATGCATGCAGTAATAAGGTTTTGCGTTCACTGACGTAGATACGCCGTATAATGGCAGCGTTTTTTATTTTTTTACCTTATATATAAATAAAAAAAATAATATAAATATCTGCAGGGGTAGACAGAGGTCTAGCGACCCACCTTCCACCGACGATATTTTCGGGACAACGTGACAGGTGGTGAGCCTGTCGCCGCCTTTATGTCCAAGCCAACGATATAATTCGTACATAAGTTTTGAAAAACCCATTGGTACGAGCCTACCACCTGGAGATCAATCTCGGGTCCCTTGACTCTTTATCTGATCACGCAACCACTTTGCTATCGTGACTTTGTGTTTTAAATATCAATATGTGAACTCAACTCATGGATGTTTATATTTATGTAAATATTAATCTATGTCAGTATATTATAAAAGAAGCGGTATTAGATAAAGGATCATTTTAATAGCATGTAGCGTTTTATAGTGATCTAACCACATCATTTAATCAACCGTACATACGATGACTGTTACACAAATCTCAGTAATATACATATAATACATCTTTAAAAATATAAATAAAAAAATAGAAATCTTAGTAATCTCTATCTATACATACACATACAAATAAAAGAGAGTGTCTGTTTGTTATATTTAAATAACTGTTTTTTACTACATGTATATGAATGTATAGGGTATATACACCAAAATATTTTTTTATCTGTCTGTCTGTCTAATTGTTTCGGCTAATCTCTGAAACAGCTTTATAGCCGATTTTTACGGGTTTTAGACCGATTTTAACACGACTTTCACTGACAGATAGCTAATGTTATAAGGAGTAACATAGGCTACTTTTATTTTAGAAACATAATTAAGTTTCAGCGTTAAGTGGTAAACTGAGGGCAAAGCCGCAGGGGGCAGCTAGTCGTACGTAAGTTTAAAAAAACCCATTGCTATGAGGCTATCGCCTGGTGATCGAAATTAGATCACTCCACTCAAATTTCGGACACCAAACCACTTGGCTATTGTGACATACTTTCAATAGAAGTATAAGGTAAATAATAAATAATAAAAGTCACGATAGCCGAGTGGTTATGGTCGGAATACTTCTACTTTCAATAGAAGTATAAAGGTAAATAATAAATAATAAAAGTCACGATAGCCAGTGGTTGGGTGGTCAGATACTTCTACTTTCAATAGAAGTATAAAGGTAAATAATATAAATATCTGCAGGGGTAGACAGAGGTCTAGCGACCCACCTTCCACCGACGATATTTTCGGGACAACGTGACAGGTGGTGAGCCTGTCGCCGCCTTTATGTCCAAGCCAACGATATAATTCGTACATAAGTTTTTGAAAAACCCATTGGTACGAGCCTACCACCTGGAGATCAATCTCGGGTCCCTTGACTCGAAATTTCGTCCACACAACAACTCGGTTATCGTGACTCTCAAATAATGTTAAATGAAAGATGAAAGTATCTATGTATTCTCATGTGACATATGTTTCGTTTAGAGGTGATCATAAACGAAGTAAAAGTCCAACCATAGATTACCCCTGAACGTAATCTGTGTTTTAATTATCTTTATCAATTATCTTTCCTTTTAAAAAAATAGTATAAAGATTTTTAAAAAAATAAAGCGATTTTTTCTCTGTTACAGAATGTTTGACCGGGACGAAGCAATTAGATTTCTCTTTCAAAAACTCATAAAGCAACTGTAATGAGATCAATGTCATTGACTGTCTTTTTTTTATTTTCAGATGATTAATGATGTTATTGAAAAAAATATCGTCACGCTATTCAAAATACAAGGGTAGACAGAGGTCTCGACATTTAAGTCATTTCAACCCACCTTTCATAAATAACATTTTTTGGGACTACATGACCGGTTGTAGCGTGATGCCGTTCTTGTGTCCAAGTGAATGATACAAATACTAAATAAGTTTTGAAAATACACATCAGTACAAGCCTACCACATGGGGATCAAACTCGGGTCTCTTGACTCTTTATCTGATCACGCAACCACTTTGCTATCGTGACTTTGTGTTTTAAATATCAATATGTGAACTCAACTCATGGATGTTTATATTTATGTAAATATTAATCTATGTCAGTATATTATAAAAGAAGCGGTATTAGATAAAGGATCATTTTATTAGCATGTAGCGTTTTATAGTGATCTAACCACATCATTTAATCAACCGTACATACGATGACTGTTACACAAATCTCAGTAATATACATATAAATAGTAAATACATATAATACAAATATACATATAATACATCTTTAAAAAATATAAATAAATATACAGAAATCTTAGTAATCTCTATCTATACATACACATACAAATAAAAGAGAGTGTCTGTTTGTTATATTTAAATAACTGTTTTTTACTACATGTATAGGGTATATACACCAAAATATTTTTTTATCTGTCTGTCTGTCTAATTGTTTCGGCTAATCTCTGAAACAGCTTTATAGCCGATTTTTACGGGTTTTAGATCGATTTTAACACGACTTTCACTGACAGATAGCTAATGTTATAAGGAGTAACATAGGCTACTTTTATTTTAGAAACATAATTAAGTTTCAGCGTTAAGTGGTAAACTGAGGGCAAAGCCGCAGGGGGCAGCTAGTCGTACATAAGTTAAAAAAACCCATTGCTATGAGGCTATCGCCTGGTGATCGAAATTAGATCATTCCACTCAAATTTCGGACACCAAACCACTTGGCTATTGTGACTTACTTTCAATAGAAGTATAAACGTAAATAATAAATAATAAAAGTCACGATAGCCGAGTGGTTGGGTGGTCGGAATACTTCTACTTTCAATAGAAGTTTAAAGGTAAATAATAAATAATAAAAGTCACGATAGCCGAGTGGTTGGGTGGTCGGAATACTTCTACTTTCAATAGAAGTATAAAGGTAAATAATAAATAATAAAAGTCACGATAGCCGAGTGGTTGGGTGGTCGGAATACTTCTACTTTCAATAGAAGTATAAAGGTAAATAATAAATAATAAATAATAAATAATAAAAGTCACGATAGCCGAGTGGTTGGGTGGTCAGATACTTCTACTTTCAATAGAAGTATAAAGGTAAATAATAAATAATAAAAGTCACGATAGCCGAGTGGTTGGGTGGTCGGAATACTTCTACTTTCAATAGAAGTATAAAGGTAAATAATAAATAATAAAAGTCACGATAGCCGAGTGGTTGGGTGGTCGGAATACTTCTACTTTCAATAGAAGTATAAAGGTAAATAATAAATAATAAAAGTCACGATAGCCGAGTGGTTGGGTGGTCAGATACTTCTACTTTCAATAGAAGTATAAAGGTAAATAATAAATAATAAAAGTCACGATAGCCGAGTGGTTGGGTGGTCGAAATACTTCTACTTTTAATAGAAGTATAAAGGCAACTGTTTATAAAGAAAAACTATGAATTTCCTCCGTATCAAAGAACCGCAATCGCTTCACTCAAATCAATAAAGTTCTTCGACCTGCGGTTACGTAATAATTATCATCGAGGTGATCCAATCAGGTTGAATAACATTCCGCCCTTAAAACAACCGCTGTAACCCGAGGAAGGGATTACACTAGCGTTGGCACGATTCGTTTGAGCGAGCAATTGGGTTGCGACAGGCGTTGTGGGTCTTCTTTTTGTCAAGCCATGAACCATTTGATGCTGAGCAAAAATCAAACTATAGGTATGCTATTAGTAGTGATTGGGATAAGAGTAGCAGCATTTTTCGGCTAATTTCAAACATAGGTGCTAGACGCTTAAATAACATCCATGTGTACCTCTGTGGATGAGTGGCGTACACACAGGTTTTCAAGGTGTCGCCAGCTCTGAAGTCGGTCTTCGATACCCTGTCAGGTCAATGTACAAAACACTTTTTCTACATTTTCTCGGGTCTGGGTGTTTGGGGTACCTTCGTTGTTTCTGATTCCATAATAGAAGTCCTTAAGCTGCTTACTTTGGGATCAGAGCAATGTATGTGATGTTGTCTATCTATGTATGTATTTATATATATGTAACTGGGAATAAAAAACTTTGTAACAAATTGCCTGCAAGGGAGGCCTGCGACATTTGATACAGTTAAAGTTCTACTATAAGAATATATAAAGCTAAAATTAATAACTAAGTAAATAAATTAAAACGTTGTACGCAAACAAACCTAAATTATATAAGAAAGTGATTGATGGTGAGCTTTTAGCCGTGTTAGTGTCCAAGATATTGCAGGTGTTCATGGGTGGCGGTAATCACTTACCATCACGTGAGCCACCTGCTCGTTTGCCTCCCTTTTACAGTGATAGTTACAGTGGTAGAGCCACGCATCAGCTTTTGCTTTTGCATAGATGGGCCGGCTCGACCGGGGAAGTACCACGACCTCACAGAATACCGGCGTAAAGTAGAAGTCTAACAAACTTCTGCGTTTCGTCTGGTGAGTGCAGGTAACCGGTGGCCCACACACTCCCCTCCCCCAATTCTGGGGGAGGGGAACTTACACAGTTAATTAAATGAAAACAAAACAGTAAAAGAAGAACTCATTTTGCTTAAAATAGTATGCTGAAGTAAACCAACTAAAAGATACAAACTACGAGTTGAAAGAAGCAACGCAAAACGTCGAAAAAAGAATGGAATAAATCAGCAAAGAAATCAAAAGGACAGATGGGCACATATCAACGTAAGAAAACAAACAAGAAGCGATACAAGAAAAATCTTAATAAACTTAAAAGCGATCTTGGGAACCTGAAAATAGCTGCTTAAATTAACACTAAGGGGACTATGCAATTTTATTCATTTTTAAAGCATATTTATGCTGAACCTTTATGTGATTAAAAAACTCTTATCTCGGAGGTAAGAGCGCCGCCACGGATCGGCGACGGTCGCGGGTTCGATTCCGCCCGTGTCAGTTGAAATTTTAACTTTTTCTCTTTAATTTAATCACTTAGGGTACTTAAAAAATAAAATAAAATAAAAAATATCTTCACGCCATTCCCAATACAGTGGTAGACAGAGGTCTAGACAATTATGTAGTTTCTACTCACCCACTTCGGTGGGACGAAGATACGTATGGGACAACGATAACAGGTGGTGAGTCCGTCGCCGTCTCAATGTCTAAGCCAACGATATAATTCGTACATAAGTTTTGAAAAATCCATTGCTACGAGCTTACCACCTGGGGATCGGACTTGTGTCTCTTGACTCGAAATTCCGACCACCCAACCACTCGGCTATCGTGACTTAGATATTTTAGAATAATATTCTACAAAACATATAAAAATCAGCCATGTAAATTTAAGTTAGTAACTCTTATTTTTAGTTACCTTTCTACCTGATACCTGCCCAGGTGTCACAAGGCGAGCTCTACAAACACGCAGAATAGTATTCAAAGAACATGAGACGCTTCTGAAAATCGATATTTTCTTTTGTTCATGGCCTCTCTTTTCAGAATTCTGCCAATGTCATATCAATCATGGGAGTGACAATAAGTGATCGTCAAAAACAAGTTTGTATTTTATGTTTCAATCTATGGTTTTATCTATGTGAAAATAAGTTACGTCAGCTCGCTCTTGGATGTTACTTTGTTACAATCAAATGTGCATTTTAAAACTTATATAAGAACTGAATGATTATTTTAACCTAATTCTTAACAGCCTCGGTAGCGCAGTAGGCAGCGCGTAAGTCTCATAATCTTAAGGTCGTGAGTTCGATCCTCACCCGGGGCATTGCTTTTTGTTTTTAAACCTACTGCTTTTTTATGCAATTTCTTTTATTTTATTTATAGTAAATAAATAAAAATATTGAACGATTTTCGGAAAATGTCAAAAGTATAATTTTTAACAAGAGTTGACCATGTTCAAAATTATTTTTTTAATAATTCTGTACTGAATACATCTTAAACTATATATTTGTTACTGTCGTTTCTTAAAAATTAAGACCATTTCATTGTTACCTCCGAATAATTCCTTACGATTCATTATATTAACAGCGCCATCTATTGACAAATAACCGAAGCAATATGCTTGAAATTAGTTTGTGTTGGGCACTGACGTAATGTAAAGAGTTGATTATTAAGTCTCAAAAATTTAAATATAACAAAATTAATAACAAAAGATAAATTCGTTCCGACGTCGTTCCCTTTCACTTCTGATATCTTTTTAATTTATCACCGTTTCGATTTCGTTTCGTTTTAACGAGGTTCCTCTTTCAAAGAAGAAATAGGCGAAAGTAACTTCTTAAAAAAAGGAAAGTAATTAAAAATTTCTCGCTCAACGGTCAAGTCTAGCCATTCATCGTGGAAATGCAGCCAGCTTTCTTGGTACCATGCCTTGAGGAGTAGGGCTCAACGATTATTGTAGTTTTTAGTTAATAAGTATTGTAAACATTAACATAATTTTGTTTCATTAAAAGTGGCTAAACTCACGTCTAAACTATCGGTGAAGGTATTGACATGATTCGGAGCTGTCTGAGGTCTTTCATCAGAGTGAGTGGGAGTGGGAGTTCGCGATCGGCGGTTATTTTGTTATTTTTTCTATCTTGAAGCATTTTCCAATGCTGGAGTGGTGAGTTAGAGATGTCTAGACAATTTAATCCTTTCGATCCAAATTTCACCGGCGCTTATTTTTGGGAACGTGGCCGGTGGTGAGCCTCTCGCCGAATTATTGACTCAACTATCGTTTCAATATACTTACACAGATATTTACTTACATAAAGAAATGTTTATTTAAATATACAAAAATCCATGACTCGAGCACATTCATATTTGTTACAGAAACGTTTGCCCTTAGCGGTATTCGAAACAGCGACCCTTAGATTGGAAGGTAGGGTCACTGCCAATTAATGTAACGGATCATTGTCGGGGTCGTTCTTTATTAAATATCTTCACGCAATTCCCAATACAGAGGTAGACAGAGTTCTAGTCTGTGAGTGAGCCCATGGCCGTCTTTATGTCCAAGCCAACGATATAATTCGTACATATGTTTTTGAAAAACCCGTTGGTACGAGCATGCCACCTGGGGATCGAACTCGGGTCTCATGACTCGAAATTCCGACCACCTAACTACTCGGCTATCGTGGCTTCTTTATTAATATTAGAAATGAAACCACGGTGTTTCGTGGCTTAAGTATTACATAATGCTTAAAGGGTTGGTTCCAAACCCATGTTAGTAATTAAAACAGATATTAATGAAGAAATAATAGTATATCTGTTTTATATAAGTGAACAATATATAATAAAATATAAATATATAATAATAAAATATATAAGTGAACAATAATAATACATAATGTTTACATTACTTATTAACTAAAAACTATAATAATCTTACAGGCTCGTGATAAAGTAACAAGAACGGCGGCTGCATCAAACGTTAACTGGTTAAGACTTAACCGTTGAGCGAGAAAAGAACAAAACCCTTTTATCATCATCGGCTATTACCAATCCTTTAGAATTTTAAAAAAGTATTCTATTTTTTTTTTTAATTTTCAAAAACTTTCTTTTCATAAACTTTATCTTCTAGATGCATGTATATACAACGCCCCATTAATTGTGTATTACCGTCTCTGTGAAGTCTCGTAACTGGCATTATATAAAAAAAAGCGGAAGTAAATTAATTTACTTGCATTCTAAACAACCATCGAACAAAGGCGCGCAGCTTGTCAATTATTTTATGCAGGATTTCATGAGCAATCCTCGACGTGTCAAATGAAACTTCTTCCTGGACATCTGAACAATGTTATTGTTTCTCTATAATCCTCGCGTGATCCAAGTGTCGACTGTTAACGCAATATTAGCTTATTTCTTATAATATTGTTGTATCGGTTAACGGAAATTGTTTCTTTTTTATTATTATTTTTTGTTTTAATTTTCTAACTGTTTATGGCCAGTTTTCCGCATAATTTTACGAAATGGGGATTTATTGTGATCATGTTGTTTTATATTTTATTACTGAGCGTTTACTTATTATTTGTAATTTAATATTCGAATAGTATACGAAACCTTTCTTCTTATAGGTTAGTAAGAGGCGACTAAAAGAAAGCTTTGACGAAATCAGTGGTTATCGACAGATGGCGGGATAAGCAACTCTAAAAGAAATTCCAGAACAAAAAATGCAGGCTATTGACGGGGAGCAGAGTCTGAGGTGCAGGATGTTTGGTACTGCGATTGCCAATTCGCTTGCCAAGCTATATAAAAATAAATTAAAAAAAATATATATATTCACGCACTTCCCAATACAGGGGTAGACAGAGGTCGAGTCTAGACAATTAAGTCCCTTCGACACACCTTCCACCGAAGATATTTTCGCGACAACGTGACAAGTGGTGAGCCCGTCGCCATCTTTATGTCCAAGCCAACGATATTCGTACATAAGTTTTGAAAACCCATTGGTACGAGCCTACCAACTGGGGATCGAACTCGGGTCTAAAAGAAGGGTCTCTCCTTTTTTTATATTGCTTGTAAATAAAAGTTGCTTTGTTCAGTTAATATTCATCTAGCTCAAAGTTTATAAAAATTACTATGTTTTTTAAAAGTTATTTCAATTTTTCTTTTTTGTTTCTACGAATGGAGAAGTGCAAAAGATAAGTAACATTCTGATGACAATTCGTACTGTTTTGGAGAAATATTAACAAACATCTATACTTGTTATTTAAATAAAAAATTTAAAAAAATCATCTGTTACTCAATGATTAGAAACCTCAGACATTGTAAGTATCTCTGAGGTCGTCAGTTTTAATCCCATAAATGTCTTTGATTTCTTTTTAAGTTGACTTTTATGAAGTAACAAAAACCCACCATGTCCACCATGCTTGAAATATTAACTAAAAATCCACACAAAAAATAATTACTTCATTTGTTTAAACTTTAATGCACATAGTACATTCAATCCAATCAACCAGTTGTTTATATTTAGCGAATAATACGGAACACCTACAATGATGACTCAATGTTAATCCGAAAACTGATTTTATACACACAAAAATAATTTAATTGTGAGGATTGATCATACCTATTATTGAGCCTTTAAATTATCATTATCGTTGGCTTGAACGTAAAGTCGGCGACGGGCTCACCACCTGCCACGATGTTCGAAAAAATGTCTTCCGTAGAAGGTTGACTGAAAGTATTTAATTGGCTAGACCTCTGTCTACGTCTGTATTGGGAATCGCGTGAAGATATATTTTTTTATTAAGAAAATCAAGTTAATAAAGCCTTTCATAGCTAAAACGTGATGCTACAGCTCTTTGGAGTTTTTGAAGTAAACGACCGAGGCGTTGGCACTTGACCTCAAAGTACACGGCATTGAGGCTTCGCGAATACTAAATAGGTGTAGTGGGTTCCGGGCCGCGGGAACTAAATCGGGTAAAACCAGTCGGATACAATGCGAAGTTGTAAACATATTTGTTACGAGTATAAACTACAAAAATACATACACAGTTGTAGTATTGGTAGTATATACTTTATTGTAAACATACATATATACATACATATCGACCAGTTAGAGTCCCCTGTATGACATAGGCCTCACCCATAGGGAGGATTTGCCATAATCGCCACGCTTGGCAAGCGGATCGGCGATCGCAGTAGCAGACCACTCGCACCTCAGACGCTGATGCCCATCTTCGGTGTAATTATTATGATCTGATATTTTTACAAATGTTTATTCCGTCATATATCGGTTGCAATAACGATTTTCAAAGCTGTTTCCCTTAGTCGCCTCTTACGACATCCTCGGAAAGAGAATGACTTCCTACGCAGTTACCACCGTGATCACCGTGTACACCACACATATATAAGGAATAAATACAATACATAGAAAACTTAATACATACGTATGCATAATTAGGCGGTCTTATTGCTAAAGATAATAATAAGATTATAATCGAAGAGAATGTATGAAGGGAATAATGAAAGTGGACGAAGCGAAACAAGTATGTAAGGATCGTAGCAAGTGGAAAGAAGTGGTCTCTGCCTACCCCTACGGGAAAGAGGCGTGATTATATGTATGTATGTATGTATTGCTAAAGAGCGATCTCTTCCAGACAAACTTAGGGCTAAAGAGAAACTGGAATTGAGAACAGTAGGAGGTGGCGCGTTTTATGACAGACTTACATACCAATATACTTACTAACATACCATATATAGATACATACTAGTAGACAGAGACAACATAACATACATTTCTCTAATCACAAAGTATACTAAACCATTTGTGTTGTAGAAAAGGGAGGCAAACGAGCAGGTGGCTCACGTGATGGAAAGTGGTTACGGCCGCCCATGAACACTCGCAAATGGGGGAGGGGGGTGTATGAGCCACCGGATACCTGCACTCACCAGACGAAACGCAGAAGCCTTACCTTAACTATAGAAGACGAAACGCCAAGCCAGAAGCCACAGAAACGGCGTGAAGTAGAAGTCTAACACTTCTACTTCACGCCGGTATTCTGTGAGGCCGTGGTACTTCCCCGGTCGAGCCGGCCTATTCATGCAACAACAAAAGCTGATGCGTGGCTCTACCACTGTTGTGTTATGAAATCGGAAACAACGAAGGTGCCACAAAAACCCGGACTCGAGGTATAGAAAAAGTGTTTTTCTACGCAGGCCCATCCAGGATTCGAACCCGGGATTTCAGTTGGAGGACCCGGAGGTCGTCAAAAAACAGGTGTTGTCTTTATCAGTCTTCTGGTCAGTGCAGTTATCTATTTTAACCCTCGACGTGAATAGAAGGATATTGTGTGTTGTTGCTGTATTTGTCTATGGCCATCGAATGGATTCATTTTGATTTCGTTTGTTTAACAGATAAACTAACTGTGTAAGCATCAGAGAGTTTGTAAAACTAGCTTCGCCAGCGTGGAAATACTCTTACGTGTGAATTTTAATTTTCTTCTATGTTAAAAATTGCCCACTGTTAAAAATTTCTATGTAAAAAATTTTAATGCCCTTTGTCAAGGTTCAAGCTACATCCGTACCAAAATTTTATCGATATTTGTTAAGCGGTTAAGCCGTGACAACTATAGCTTATTCGAGATGAAGCCCGAAGTTTTGCTTGCACGAAAACTATTTATTATACAAATAAATAAGTGTATATCTTCACGCAATTCCCAAGAGTATTGAGTATTAAAACACGCAAACGCTCCCAAGGCGGAGACACCTAGGCCTTCCTCTAATAGTCCACTATTGTAAATGTCCAGCTGTGCTATTACTATTACAGTGCGTATGAATCATCATCATTAGCGTCATCGTCATCATCACAGCCTATCGGAGCTTCTCTGCTGAACATAGACCACAAAGAACGGTCCTGTGCCATCTGCATCCATCGAATCCCCGCATCACTATGCAGGTCGTCGCTCTATATAAATGATCTGCCTAAAGTAATAGATAAACCATGCACCCTTTTCGCGGATGATGTGTCAATAGTTATAGCTTCCCAGAACAACTCAAAACTAAATGAAAAACTTACACAAATTTTCTCCAAAATTGTTTACTGGCTTAATGAGCATAATCTTAAGTTAAACTTAACTAAAACAAAATTAATCCAATTTAAACCCTATCAAAAACGTCCTCTAGATATTGACTTTTCATATGAAAGTAATGAATACGTATGCGTATGCGTAAATACATATACGTCTTTAGGTCTAAACAAAGACTCTAATATTGATTGGAAGCAACACATAGCTAAAATAAGTACAAAGTTAACGAGATTTACATATGCCCTTTATGAGCTGAAAAAGTGCACTGTTAAAAAAACTGCTCTTTGCGCCTATTATGTCTTCGCTCATGCTTGGCTTCATTACGGCATTATAATATGGGGAAATAGCGTTGACATAAAGAGACTATTCCAGTTACAAAAAAGATGTCTTAGAATAATAGTTAATATTGATAAAATCATAAGTTGCAAACAATATTTCATCGAATTATACTTATTAACCCTTACATCCATGTACATTTTGGAGGTAAGTTGGTTTGTGAAAAAGAACATGCATCTTTTTCCAAAATATTCTCGTCCAGAAAATCTGAGACCACAAAATAGACTAGACAGACCATTTTCTTCATTAAAATTGTTTCATTTAGGTCCTTATGCAATGTCAATTAAAATTTACAACAAGTTACCACAATTTATACAAAACAAAAATGATCACCAAAAGTTTAAATCATTATTAAAAAGTTATTTAATTAAAAATTTTTATTACTCATTATCTGAATTCCTCGAAGAACAATTTTGAACTGTAATGGGACTACTTGTTAATTACGTCCCTTTAATATGTTATTACAATTGTTATCACTACTTATTATAGGTGTGAAATAAATTTTTATTGTTTTAATTTTAATAAAAATGAAACATAGTTTTATTACTAAATTAATAATAAGGTAGTAATTAATTACATGTTATTTTAAGAACTTCTGTACACACATGAGAACGCAATAAATTATTGAGTATTTAGTATTGAATACTAGGGTTGACAGGTCTAGTCTAGACAATTAAGTCCCTTCGACCCACCTTACACCGAAGATATTTTCGGGATAACGTGACAGGTGGTGAGCCCGTCGCCGTCTTTATGTCCATGCCAACAATATAATTCGTACATAAGTTTTTGAAAAACCATTGGTGCCACCTGGAATTAGAACTTGGGTCTCTTGACTCAAAATTCCGACCACCCAACTACTCGGCTATCGTACTTTTTTATTTATTATATAAGTGAAATTTATTGAATGCCACAGTTTTTCAATAAAGCATTCTGGTTTAAACAAGCTATATATTATAATTAGTGGAGCTGTGATTAAATAGTAATATTATTATTATATGGATAAATTATAATTAATATTGATGACGTATTACTGATATATTTACACATCGGCCTTAAGACAAAATTAAGCAAAATTATGTAATTTATACATATAAATTAAATTTATACATACAATTTATACAGGGTGGGCCATGAATTAGTTAACATTTGAAAAAATCGTTTAAAAAAAAACCATTTGACATATTTTATAAATCGTTTATTTACGAGAAAGCTAATTAGTTGTAATTTATTTTTTAAAAATTATTTCGTCTAAATAACCACCGTATCGGTTTTTGCACTCATCTAAGCGTGTCCTGAAGTTTTCGAATACTCTTCTACAAAGAGACCGCGAGATCGCCGATATCTCTTCGATGATTTTTTCTTTAAGTTTACGCAGTGTATTCGGTTTATGAGGTTGTTCCTATGTATGTATGTCTTTATTTTATAGATAGATACTGTGTGAAAATGTAGTAGCATCATCCCAGACGGTGCAAGCAATGCCTCCGATTTGTCATAAGTCAACTTTTGTCGGCGAAAGCTGAGTCAGCCCAGTATTGAGAAAGGCGTGAAGATATTTTTTATTAATATAAGTCACGATAGCCGAGTGGTTGGGTGGTCGGAATTTCAATTCGGAATTTCAGAGTCAAGAGACCCGAATTCGATCCCCAGGTGGCAGGCTCGTACCAATGGGTTTTTCTAAAAAAAACCTATGTACGAATTACATAGTTGGCTTGGACATAAAGACGGCGACAGGCTCACCACCTGTCACGTTGTCCCGAAAATATCTTCGGTGGAAGGTGGTTCGAAGGGACTTAATTGTCTAGACTAGACCTCTGTCTACCCCTGTATTTGGAATTGCGTGAAGATATTTATATTTATTTTATTTTATTTAATAAAAAATCTGTTATTTTGATAAGGATCATAATTAGTGCGTTTTTCATTTGACTGACTTCAAGTCTCTCCAAACGAAATTTAACTATAATATTTACGATGACTTGACGACCTCGTCGGGTGGTGTAACACCGGTTTTGGTGTTCGCCGCTCGGAGGTTCGATTCCTGGACGGATCAGGTGTTTCTGCTAACTTCGCTACCTACTTACTTTTATATGTGATATTGTCCCTATCTTTGTATGTGTTGATTTATTTGTATTACGACTATTTCAATCAAATTATTCTACACGGAAAAAAATAATGATAAATTTGTTTACAGCGCTAACCTTTCTAATGTTTTCCTTAAAACTATTAAACATATAATTACTTAGTTTTTGGTAGGTAAGCAGAAGTATTTGGATAAATTACATAAGAAATATGACTATATGAGCCAGCTAAACTAATGAAACTGGTTCCGTAGCTATTAAATTTTGTGTTTTTCTTTTCGGATTGGGGTCATAAGTCCGTCATACCCGTTTTCCTTAGTCGCTTGTAATAAAACCCATGGGCAGAAGGAGGTTCATTTAAGCTTATACCATAAACTTGGAGAATTCGAGATCTTAAGTAAGCCAAATCCAAAAAATATTCTAATCTATATTAATATTTAAAAAGTGCTGTAGTAAGCACTACATATTTATATTCATCATCATCATCAACAGTAGTAGAGCCACCCATCAGCTTTTGTTGTTGCATGAATGGGCCGGCTCGACCGGGGAAGTACCACGACCTCACAGAATACCGGCGTAAAGTATAAGTCTAACAAACTTCTCCGTTTCGTCTGGTGAGTGCAGGTAACCGGTGGCCTACACACTCCCCTCCCCCAATTCTTCACTCTAAGGGAGGCAACGCATCTGCTATACATCTGGTTTTGCGGATGTTCATGGGCGGCGGAAATCACTTACCATCACGTGGGCCACCTTCTCGTTTGCCTCCTTTTTCTATTAAAAAAAAATACTCCAGGACAGAAGGCATAGATTAAGTAAAGCGTCTACGGAATCATAAATGTTACGGATCCGGAATAAGTAATGGCTTCCTCAGCACTAGCCCTTTTTGAAGTAGTTATATTAATATTACAAATAATTTATCAATCATTTAAACCTTATCAGAAACAAGATCATTAAACAAGCTGAATAAAAATATTTATTGATATTAATTGACGTTTGGCGCGCAGGTCGATTTTTCGCGCCGATTATAACTTTTTTTAGGCTAAGGTCACAGTTCTCCTTACATTATGTGGTCTTAGTCAACATGTCATACAGCCAGATGAAACTTATAAATTGTTTTCGTTCCGTAGAATTAAAAACCTGTTTAACCTGTAGATAATATAATGTAACAGCTGAATTTGTAATTTTATTTTCGGTTAGACGCGAATCACAGATGTAGTCGCATTTTAAAAAAAAATATTTTTGATTTTGAATGCAAAATATTACGTAAAGTTAAGCACACAAGAATAATATTTTATCTGTAACCATTACACAATAGTTAAAACAAAAAGAAAGAGTTACAGAGAATAAACGCAGGCGAGCGGGCGATGAGATATAATGCCAGTAGGTTAGGATTCGAAAGAAAAAATTCAGTTTCTTTTAAAGTATTATTTATTTATTATTACATTTACATTAATCTAAATAAATTACATCTCAATGAACTGACTAAGCTTAGTCTTATAGAAGAAAGAAATATGTGTCTGAACTAAATAAAAAACATCTGTATTTCAAACAGCCCTTTTCCCTTACAAAACCTACAACTATAGGCTAGTACAATCCAGTCACGAAAGCTAAGTCGTTGGGGTGACTAGAATTCGAATGCAGATTCCTCAGTTCTATTCCCCGATGGTAGGCACATACCAAGGATTTTTATAATAACTTACGTAAGATTTATATTGTGGGTGTTGCGAAAGGCGATGGGCTCACCACCGGCCACTTTACCTAAAAAATTATTTCAGTGGAAGGTGGATCGAATGGACTTAATTGTCTGGACATTTAACTACCCCATTATTGGGAATGATTATAATAATAAAGATATTTTAAAGGCAATTTTTAAAGTAAAATATAACAAAGCAACAAATATTTTTTTTTCATTAAAAAACAAATATACTATTTGTATAGCGTAAATTTTGACCTCCCACTGCATATAATGATAATGAAAGTGAGTGTTTATGTGTGTAATAGTAATCGTGTACACACCAACCCTATGTTGGTGTGTGAAAATGATACTGAGATGGTGCAAGCAGGGCCTCCGTTTCGTCATATGTCAACATCTTATTACCATAATAGTACTTACTCTCTCTTTAATAAAAAAAAGTCATGATAGCCGAGTGGTTGGGTGGTCGGAATTTCGAGACATGAGACCGGAGTTCGATCCCCAAGTCTCGTACGAATTATATCGTTGGCTTAGGCGGCGACAGCCTCACCACCTGTCTCGTTGTCCCGAAAATATCTTCGTTGGAAGGTGGGTCATAGGGACTTAATTGTCTAGACTAGACCTCTGTCTACCCCTGTATTGGGAATTGCGTGAAGATATCTATTTATTATTTATTTATTACTCTCTTAAATCCAGAATAATTAAAGGGACTCACTTAGTTACATTACAAAATAATTTTTCTTCTCTAACTAATTGATAATTGTGTCAAAAACTATCAAAAATATAAATATTCTCCAAAATTTATTTTCCAAATTAGTGATATATAGATATGAAGAAGTAACAAAACAACACAAATCTGTTTGCATCGGGCATGGGTTCAAAAATAATTAAAGTGTGATTAAAAATTATTTGGTGTTGGATGGCAAACACATGATTATTTTAACTAGTATTTATAAGAATAAAAATACTAATGTTATAATATTGGCAATATTCCATCCAAGCTTCGATGATTGTATCTGAAGTAGTTAGTTTGATAATAGTATAGTTGCGGATTTGACTCTGCGTCATCATATTTCGTCAATCCATTAGACGATTGGCTCTTAATTTATATTAACCATGTCAAACACCAGTCTCACTCAGCAGATATCCGTTGAACTCAATAAATCCATTTCGTCGAACCCTGAAAAAAAAAAACATGAAAACCTCGAAAGAACAATCTCATTTAACTGTTAGTCACTGTTACAAAAAGCGTTACATATACAAAACAACTGACATTATCCTCACCTTACATGTATGTTTCTGACCTAGACACACTAAGGAGTGCAGGAAGTGGCCTTGCCTGAAAGGAAATCGACTACACTCGCTAAGGGTGACATTTGAAGTGATAAATTCAATTATTATGCACATAGTTCACACATTTCTGCGCTTTTAGAGCCTTGACAACCAGGGAGCCTAATTAGTAGCGAGCTGCCTTCGAAAGGTAAGTGTTGCGGGTTCGAATCCCGCTAGAGATAAACTATTGTGCGATGGGCCTATGAATAATTATACGTACATATACATTTTCATCTACATAAATATATTTTTATAGAATTATGACATAGCTAGCTTCGACATTACGACGTTGATAGGCTCTCCAACTTTCACGTTGTCCCAATTAGCTTCGTTGAAATGTTATTCGAAAGAACTTAATAGTCTAGACTTCAGCCTATCTCACTATGGGCAATTACGTGAAGATTTAAAAAATCTAAAATGATATAGAAGTAGGTGTTTAGTTTTTGCTTCGATATCCGGCCCAAGATCATGGCGTGAAGCAGAGGCATCTTGTGCTCCAGCATTCAGCCCCAGGAATTAGGCTAAATGCCGGACTTATTTTAAGTTCATTTACACTTATATTTGCGCACAAAGATTGCCTATTACTGCTGTCAAACTGGTGTTTAGGATTAATGTGAATAGAATTGAAAGATAAAATTGGAAGCCAATGTACTTGGTAGCTGTGACGCTTCCTATCTTAGGCCATAAATCATATAAAATAATTAATACATTTATTAATTGGAATTTCGAGTCGAGAGACCCGAGTTCGATCCCCAGGTGGCAGGCTCGTAACAATGGGGTTTTCAAAAAAAAAAAAAAAACTTATGTACCAATTACATCGTTGGCTTGGACATAAAGACGGCGACGGGTTCACCACCTGTCACGTTGTCCCGAAAATGTCTTCTGTGGAAGGTGGGTCGACGGGGCTTAACGGTCTAGACTATTCACTATAGACTAGACCTCTGTCTACCCCTGTATTGGGAATCCGGTGAAGATATTTTTATTTATTGATTTATTTAAAGGAAATATAAAATTGAACATTAAATAGAAATGGCATGGGAGCGATTAACTCATTCCCAGGGGTTACGGTTTAGGGCACTATTATTAATTTTTTCCTTTATATTATAATAAGAATTTCACAAAGCTTTAAATAATCTTGAACCTTAATAAAATAGGCATAATAGCATCGTAATAGGCAGACGAAATCATAATAAAATAATTATTTCTTTAAATTTTTCTGTTGAAATCCAGCCAGTCTTCAATGGATGTAAAAAATAAAAAATAATAAAAATTAAATACATATATAGATAGGGACAACATCACAAACATTGTTTTGTTGTGTGACACACATACTTCTAAAATTGAATCAGAAACAACGAAGGTACCAAATGTAGAAAATTGTTTTCTACGTAGACCCGACCGGAAATCGAACCCGGGACCTAAGCGCTGGCGTCATCTTTTAAACCGGTGTGTACGCCAATCGACCACGGAGGTCGTCGGTAACGAAAAAGGATGCATTTTAATCAGTTTCTATTTTCCAGAAAAAATATAATTAAATAATTGTATTTCGCACTCCTACAACTATAAAATCCTTTGTCCTGTAAAGTGAAATAATTAAAATTCAATTTGAGTCGTCTACAATAACCTTAGAAATGAGTAAACATGCTATAAACGGCAATCGTCTGGTGCCCGCGGAAAGAGAAGAAACCGTTTCAAAATTTCATCTAGAAAACTTATATTTAAACTTAAATAGTCTTTAATACAAAGGGATACGATATAGTATATAGTTTATCGGACGCAAATAATCGGATCATATGTAGCATCGCCATTTTAGACATCAATGCCGAGAACGGAAGGAAATAAGGTCGCAACTCAAACCGAACACATGTTGCTTTTATTAATCGAATCGAATGTGTACATACCTACTGTGTATTTATGGTCTCGAGACTACTTTTACATAGATTAAACTACTTACCATAGATTAAACATTTTGTTTTTTAAAACAGCTTCAATCAGAGCAAGGCTTTGCCATGTCATGACTTATCGATTAGTTCAAGTACGTATATACAAACGTTAAAAATGGCCTGCAAAAGTCCACAGCTGGTCACAGGCCTCTCGTGGACGAGGTTATGCCATAAAGTTTGGCAAGCGGCTTGGTGATCGCAGTACCAGTCACCTCACACATTATACCCTGCGGCTTGTGACCGATCTGCTGATTTATGATCTGGTATTTTTCGAGATGATTATCCACATCTGCCGCTAGCCAATAAAATTTTTCTCTTAGTCGCCTTACGACATCAGCGGTAAGAAAGTTTGTGGTTATTTGTAATGGCGATACCACTCGGTACTCAAGTTAATTAAGATTCAGTCATAATTTAAATATGACGGTGAATTTGGTCTGCCAGTATCTGATGCCAAAACACAATATCTATTTACCATGAATAGATACATCATAGAGACCATTGGCTTGTTTCGAGGCGAAAGAAGCGTCGCGTAATTATCGGTGGTGATTGTTTCTAGTGTAATGGTTGTGGTGCATTATTTAGCACACATCTATGGAAGGGAGTGTGGTGATCTTCTTTTCTTTTTTCGAACCAGATGACATATTAACCATTTATTTTTGCATATGTTATTGTGCAATTTAATTTTATAATAACATACATTCGGTCCATACATACATAATGTCCTGATAAAGTCCACTGCAAGACATAGGCCTCTCCCATAGGGAGGATTTGCCACTCTCAATAATCTCCACGCTTGGCAAGCGGATTGGCGATCGCAGTATCAGACCACGCGCACCTGGGCAACTGCTGCCCATCTTCGGTCTGATTATATTGGTTTGATATTTTTAAGGAAATGGTTATCCATCCATCTATCGGTTGCCATAACGATATTCAAGGCTGCTTCCGTTAGTCGCCTCTTACGACACCAACGGGAAGAAAGAGGGTGGCAATATTCTTACGCCGTTATCACCCGATTAATACAATTTATAATAATATCTCGATAATAATGAATTTCCACAAAGCAACATCCGAGTCTATTGTTTTTTGCATGCGGAGTGTTTCAAAAGTAATTTCAAACTAACGTGTTTATAATAATGGATTTCCGCAAAGGAGCTTCCGTTGACGGGAGTGAGGCATTTCATTTCAGTCCTCAGATGTTGACAACGATTTGGTATTGTAGCGGACGATGTGCTGCAGGAAAAGGGTAGCTACCGGCCAGGTCGGGTGATCGTGTCCTGGGGAGAACGTCTCCTCCACAGTGTGCGCTATCGATAATCGTATATATGCGTGTAACCGTGCGAACTTCGATAGCGCGATGTAGGACGTCGATGTGTTTTCCTGAATCCGCCACTAGCGAGCTTCCAATGTTGAGACATAGATGTCGCCACATCAGGTACAATGGATTACAGACAAGCCTGCAAGGCAAGCAAGGCGTGAAGTCGGCGAAGCAATCGCCAATCCGCTTGGGAAGCATAGACATAGCAACTCTTTCGCAGAGGAGACGCCTATATCTCCTACTTGGACTTTTATTAGGCATTGTTAGTGTAGATAAAATAAAAATAGTGTAGATAAAATAAATAAATAAATAAATATCTTCACGCAATTCCCATTACAGGGGTAGTCAGAGGTCTAGTCTAGACAATTAAGTCCCTTCGACCAACCTTCCACCGAAGATATTTTTGGAACAACGTGACAGGTGGTGAGCCCGTCGCCGTCTTTATGTCCAAGCCAACGATATAATTCGTACATAAGTTTTTGAAAAACCCATTGGTACGACCCTGTCACCTGGGGATCAAACTCGGGTCTCTCGACTCGAAATTCCGACCACCCAACCACTCGGCTATCGTGACTTATGTCAGTAGATATATACATATAAACATCCATGACTCGAGTACGAACATTCATATATGTAGGCTATGATTAACATATAATGTGGTTCAGTGGTAAGAGTGTCACTGCGGTACATTGGAGGTCAAGGGTTGGAATCCTACCCACGTCCCTGTGATTGTGAACTGTCTTGTAGGCGCAGGATACAAAAAATGTAGTAATTTAATATTTTCTTTGTAATATAAATTAATACATCAATTACAGTAACCGCTGTAAAGGGATTTTTCTTTACCAAGCTGTTTCTAAATATTATATTTGTGTTCAATTTAATTTTGTATTATGATTTACTTTCTTGTATTACGCGAACGCTGCAATGTTTTATTACGAAAGTTAAAAAATCTTAAAATACTAAATACAACGCGATAAAATACGTATTTATTTTTGTTTTAAATTACTGTTGTAATTCAATATTATTTATTTTTTTTATAGAAATCGTTAAAAATTTTAATTAAACACTATTTCAAAATTATTATTTTAAAAGAAAAGAACAGTTGCGGATTAACTTTGGCCTGTTTCGACTCAGTTAGAGGAAAAATTACTACGGAAAGATGAAATTCATGTCTTTTCGTTGATCAATTTAATGATTTAATTTTGATTTGATTTAAATATACTGGATCTCCAGATACATCTGACTAGGTTGCCTGAAATATTTATTTCCACAGTTACGAAGGCTCAACGCTAGTATCGACTGTCATAAAAATGCTTTCCAATACTACCTACCCCATACAGAAGCTGTGTCATAAACCCTTCTAGGAATTATCTCACTTGAACATAGTTTTAGGTTCTATCTGATGGGATGAGATGGAGAGTCCCAGTCCAGTGGCATATTCTTCACGTTCCACCTCATATTCCTCATATTCCACCACATCTGTATAATACATATAAGTATAATTATTATATCTTCACATATCCCCTCATATTTCACGAGAAAGCGGGTAGTAGCGAATCATTAAGAAATTTCTGACTAACACCCAAGCTTAAATATCAAAGCTCAAACCATTAAAGCTCGAGCTGTATCTATTTATCAGCGGGTCCCTACACGACCCGGCGTGTCACTCACGACCATTCGCGATACTTTCAATGCCGAAAAAAAAATAATAAGGTCAAGAACTTACAACCTGCTTGTGTGTGCATGCATGTGTTTATAAAAGGATTGTCGTGTGGTCCAAGTTGCAGGTAACAGCGGGTAGCCATAAGAGTGCCTATGAAACCGCTCGCCGAGAGCGGCGATTATGGCAAATCCTCCCTTCTGGATAAGGCTATGTACTGCAGTGGACTTTTAAAATTCATGGTGATGATGATAAGATTAAAAATATCTCTACCCCTTTCCCAATACTGGGGTAAACAGAGGTCTAGACTATTAAGTCCTTTCGAACCACCTTTCACTGAAGACATTTCTTGAACTAGCCTATCCGTCTCTATGTCAAAACCAACGATATAAATCGTATATAAAATTAAATTAAATTAAATATCTTCACGCAATTCCCAATACAGGGGTAGACAGAGGTCTAGTCTAGACGATTAAGTCTCTTCGACCCACCTTCCACCGAAGATATTTTCGGGACAACGTGACAGGTGGTGAGCCCGTCGCCGTCTTTATGTCCAAGCCAACGATATTCGTAGATAGGTTTTTGAACCCATTGGTACGTGCCTGCCACCTGGGGATCGATCTCAGGTCTCTCGACTCGAAATTCCGACCACCCAACCACTCGACTATCGTGACTTATTGATGGCGGGTAAGATACGAGTGCCGAAACCCAGTAAAAGTAAAGTAGTGCCCAAATGCCCAACGCTGGGCAAAGGCGTCCTCACAAACAATGTTTAAGAAAAGAAAGTTCCGCCACTATTCTTCAGAGCTCGTAGTGAATTCAGTTCTGTAAAATTCAGTTGTGGTGGTACGTGGATAGAACCTGTGTCATCTGTATGATCATCACCTACAATTTTGACGGAGGGGTGCTGACTTGCGCTCAATGTGCTCGCACGTTCAGCGCAAAAATCGGTTACGTCAGTCACCTGCGAGCACATGAACTACGCTCGCAAAAGTCAAAGTCGCTGTGGGCGAAATCGGTCGGGATACTGTAAAGGCAGAGACTTGACTACGGATTTTACTTAAGAGTCTCAGTTTGACAGTTAGCTATCGAAAGAAAACGAAAATTGGTCGATGTATACAATGTATAATGTATATATTATGTTGTGTTGTTGTCCCTATCTGTCTATCTATTATATAATTTATAATGTATAATTTAAGATATTACTATCTTGTAAACCATTTAGTATAATGGCAAATAAAGGTTATGTTACGTTGTGATGTTTTTAAAGAAAGTTTTAAAGCCTCTCTGCCTTAGAGCTTGTGCATAGCCTTAGACTTGTTTAATTAGTTGATAATAATTACTTAATATTAGACATGTCGGTGCAAGTAAAAACACGTGGATTTTAAGAAATATGATTATATAAACGGGTGTGCAAGCATGTATGAATCTTTCTTCTTTTTTATGTAAGTATCGTAACACTTGGCGATCTGTTATCTCTAGCTACCCCGCCAGGGATTGTGCGTGAAGATAAAATAAAATAAATGTGTGCAGATGTTTGTCGACATCAAGCGCCATTAGGAAATCAGTGTTGCAGCACTTCAGTACTGCAGAAATTTGAGGACCTGATTTGATATCACACAATATAATGATTTTATTTTCTATAGACATATTTTTCTTATTACTATTATTGTGTCAAATAAATAGCTTTTCTATCCTTCAGATGACATGCGGTAGATGTAAAAGTAAAAAAAAGTAAAAAAATGTAAAAGTAAAAGTTGCGTACACGTAGACGTTTAGTAAAAAATATCTTCATTCAATTCCCAATACTGGGGTAGAGAGTTGTCTAGAAAATAAAGTCCTTTCGACCGATTCTACTTTATCACGGAAGACATTTTTGGGATAGCGTGACAGGTGATGAGCCTGTCGCCAACTTAATATCAAAGCTATCGACGTAAATAGTACATAATTTCAGAAAAAAGTCTTCGGTGAAATGAGGGACGAAAGGACTTTATTGTCTTGACCTCTGTCTACCCTAGTATTGATAATGGCGTTTCTCAAGGAAGTCACGATAGCCGAGTTGTTGGGTGGTCGGAATTTCGAGTCGAAAGACCCGAGTTCGATCCCCAGGTGGCAGTACCAATGAGTTTTTAAAAAAAACATATGTACGAATTTCATCGTTGGCTTGGACATAGAGGCGGCGACGGGCTCACCACCTGTCACGTTGTCCCGAAAATATCTTCGTTGGAAGGTGGGTCAAAGGGACTTAATTGTCTAGATTTGACCTCTGTCTACCCCTGTATTGGGAATTGCGTGAAGATATTTTTTTTTCAAGGAAATTGTATAGATTTCAGTTTTCGTTGGATGAGAAATAATGATTACTTGGTAAAAATAGTTCGTTCTCTTCATTATAATTAACTGATTAGATATCTCTAATTCTGATGATATTTCCAACAACCAGTTACTGCCAACTCGGCTAGAGTTGGCAGTAACTCTACTTTCGAAGTCCAGGGTTGCGAGTTCGAATCCCGCTATTAACAAACGTTTGCGTAATGAACATGAATGTTTGTAGTCGAATAGACGGATGTTTATATGTTTATATAAACATTTATCTAAGTTAATAGATAATGAATATATAATTTTTATTCTACAGTTATCCTTGCACACTAAGGCAACGATAGGCTCACCACTTATCACGTTGTCCCAAAATAAGTAGAAAGTGAATCGACAAGACTTTATAGTCTAGACCTCTGCCTGTCCATTTCCCAGTATGGGCAATTGGAGATAACAAAAACAAACAGCTTCACCAAACAAGTTCGAATATTAGTCTTAACTATTCTCGATTTGTTCAAATATTTTGTGTTCACACAAAAAATTTCGTCACAATCGGTCCAGCCGTTTAGTAGGAGCTCAGACATACACACCCACTCAAGATGTATATACATAAAAATAGAGATTTGTTTAAATTTATCATAGATTAGTATACAGTCATAGTACCTAAACTCTATGAATAGAACGTTAAGAATAAATATGTCACATGTCAATTCTACGCTAAAGGCGTGGGTTGATTTGCTTTTTAAAGTAGGCGGTGCTAAATTGTGGTATCGACTAAAAAGTTACAGCCATATTAAATATTATACATCGAGAATCTAAACAGAGTACTGGCACCTGAATAAACTATTTTAAATTTAAACACATTGAAATTCACTTTTACTTATTCCACATTTACAAAATATTAAAAGTGAATTTTAAAGTGTATTTTAATATACGAATTGAATACTCACGATTGTTGTCTCTTGGTGGAAGAGGGTCTTCAATTCAATATTTTAAATTTTATTCCCTTTCACTGGCTAAAACTTTGTTATTAAATCTTTATTACTATTATTAAATCTTCATGCATAATCTCTGACAAGGTAGACAGAGATCAGCAGATCGACAAGTGCCGCGTTCTATACATATTTCTTGTGCTTCTTTCAAATTCAACAAGTTCAACTTTATACATGCACGTCTAAGTATCGTGATCTCTTCGAATAATATAGACACGTGTTCTATCTTTATATTGATATTTTACTATAATATTAATATTCTTAAATACTATGAAAAATCAAACACTGAGTAGATCAGCGTGTTAATGACGCAAAAAAGAAAGGAATCTTTCCTTTCAATTTAAAAAAAAGGAAATTTTTAAAAGGAATGTTTGTGGGTTCAGGTTCAAAGATGCTTATAAGGAAAAGCTTTGATACGTACCTACATGTATTTTTACAGTGGCAGAGCCACGCATCAGCTTTTGTTGTTGCATGAATGGGCCGGCTCCACCGGGAAAGTACTACGAACTCACAGATTACCGGCGTGAAGTAGAAGTCTAACAAACTTCTGCGTTTCGTCTGGTCAGTGCAAGTAACCGGAGGCCCACATACATACCCCTCTTCCCCAAATATGGGGAGGGAGGGGGGCACTCGAAAGCCGGCAACGCATCTGCTATGCCTCTGGTATTGCGGGTGTACATGGGCGGCGGTAATCACTTACCATCACGTGAGCCTGCCTATTAAAGGCAGGTCATAGGCCTCAAAAGTTTTCCATAATCCGGTATAAGACATCTTACGCAAAAGATGCTGCTCCACCGGGGATCCATCACCGATCTGCTGATTTTTGATTTGGAATTTTTAGTCATGATACAGGCCCCTGTATTGGGACGGCGTGAAGATATTTTTTTTTGTATTTTTAATGATTTTTATTTCGCCATATGGTTAGCCAATGGGAGCTTCAAGACATTTCCCCTAATCACCTCATACCACCACCTGACATAGGGGTGGTATTTTTTAATTCAGATACCACTAAGAAAGCCTTGTAAATCTCATAGCCATCTCCGTAATCAAATAATTACAGTTTATTTTTACACTGGCAACGTGAAAAACGGGTTGTATTAAGGTATTATAAAAAGCTCTGTGTTTTGTATAATAGTGAACCCTTCGTATAATCCATATCCTGAATATATAAATATATATCTTCACGCCATTTCCAGTACAGGAGTAGACAGAGGTCTGGAAAATTAAGTCCACCAAAGATATATTTTGGATAACGTGAGAGGCGGTGAGCCATTGCTATTAGAAACAATCCATTGGTACGAGCCTGTCACCCGTCAATCGAACTGGAGCCTCTTGACTCGAAATCCGACCACTTAATCACTCGGCTATCGTGACATTTCTTTAACCTTTACATACCGTAACCGTGTATGTATGAAGATACATAACCTTCAATCTTCCCATAGGTGTCGTAAGAGGCGACTAAGTGAAAAGCATGTAAATGTAGCAAACCGATAAATGGCGGTATAACTCGAAGAATACCAGACCGAAATTAAATATACCCGTGACGAGTAACATAGTACTGCGATCGCCAACCCGCTTTCCAAACGTGGCGATGGCAAATCCTACTGTGAACTTTAAACTCCATTAAATAAATAAGTAAGTAATTACACAGCAACTTAATTATTTACCGAATAGTCCAATTAACATTGAACATGAGTTATGGCATAACCAAAATTATTTACCATTTATAAAATACAGATAAAGCAATTTAATATCACAGATAAAACACTTATAATGGTGCCGCCTCTTAATTCGGTAATTTATTATTGTTTTATAGCATTGGCTGCAATACGGAAAATCGAGTGCATTCATAAATCATTGCTTTTTAAAAACATTAATCTTTTTTTTAAATGCGAGACAATGGCATAATTCGGCGTAGGAATTTCGATTTAGATCTAAACTAAAAATAGATAGAAATCTTAACTATGTCATGGCGAAATCATGCTTCTATTTAAATTCTATTGAAATTTAATGAATAATACAATTTAAACTTATAATTCTCAGAATATCTCATTTTGAACTCTGTTTTTACATAAACTAAAAATGGGCGATTTTAAATATCAGCTTACACGGGTGAGATTAGAACCCGTGGCCTCCGCGTAACGTACTTCTTGCCACCAATCCAGCGACATCTTTTTTATTACTCACTGATGTCGAAAAAAAATGTATACCTTGAGTTATTATACGTATGTACATATGAGTATGTACATAGCGCATTGAGCTTATTCTAAGTACAGTTTTCAAAATTTATGTTATTTTTCTCGCAAATTCTCACCACCTAGGTGAGAAAAATAACAAAAATAAATTTTTAAAACGCGCCGCACCTTTTCTTCCGTAGAAATATATTTCCATAGAAAATGCTAACCTTCATTTGTACAATTAGTATAGTGTAAATAAATAAATATCAAGTCCAAAAACCAATCCGCCTCAAATCGCACTTACGCTTGACCATTTTGATTTACAGTAGCGTACAATGATTAATAACCTCTGACTTACTAAAGATATTTTTAATACGAGTCGTGATAATAGATTATAGAATATCAGATTAAAACCTATTTGCTCGTAACGAGCTGTCACAACACAATGGTTTTGTAATGTTGGCAGAATCGTTATGACAGTCCATTACGCCATTAGACTTAAGTGTTCATAAGTATTGCAGATGATGACCATAGTGAAGCGATCGTAGTAAATGCTTTTGATCCTGGTATGCATGATCTAATCTAGTTCCTAGATCTGCTCTAGCTCGAAACTTTAACCTTAAAGAAAGAAAGAAAAACATATATTCACGGCCTTATCACAATAGATACAAAACAGAAAAAAATGGAATATACAGAAAATACTGGTATTACCCTAAATTAACAAATAATAATAAATAAATATCTTCACGCAATTCCCAAGACAGGGGTAGACAGAGGTCGAGTCTAGACAATTAAGTCCCTTCGACCCACCTTTCACCGAAGATATTTTCAAGATAACGTGACAGGTGGTGAGCCCGTCGCCGCCTTTATGTCCAAGCCAACGATATTCGTACATAAGTTTTTGAAAAACCCATTGGTACGAGCCTACCAACTGGGGATCGAACTCGGGTCTATTGACTCGAAATTCCGACCACCCAACCATTCGGCTATCGTGACTATTATTAACAAAAATATAAAAATAATATTAAATTACCAAAACTATTATTAAATTAACAAAAATATAAAAATAATATAAAATATGAAATATTACGGTGATGACTGGGTTTTTGAGGTGCGTTCGTCGTTTTCTATTCCATAAGACAAATGCGTTACTCAATTAATACGAATATTACTTAGTTTTGTATCAGAGCTATGAATGTGTTGTTTTCTCTATCCTCCGTATAGTATGTATGTATGTATTTATTTATGGTTTATTAATAATGTATGTACTATTTATATCGTTGGCTTGGATATAAAGACGGCGACTGGCTCACCACCTGTAATGTTACCAAAAATGTCTTGAAAGGTGAGTCGAAAGTACCTCATTGTCTAGACCTCTTTGATAGATTGGCGTGAAGATATTTGTGTTATATATTTGTTATTTATAGCAGTGTAAAAGGCGACCATTGTAAAGTAATTGTAAAATATACAATTGTAAAGGCGTACCGTTTTGTATGAGCGTAAATAGTGGCCACCCAAGGTGTTCGAAGGAAACGAAAAAATGTTTAAAAATGAAAATGACTGCTCACAATTGGCGCGATAACCATCTCGAAAAATACAAAAACAAAATTAAACAGACCGGTGATGGACAGCAGCGTCTAAAATGTAGCTACAGTTGCTTATATGCTTGCCAAGCATGATTGTGCCAAGTAATAGGCCTCTTTAATGGCAATGGATCTTTAAAACCCTAACGTCAGTCCACCATATGTACCATGGATATCTGCATTATTAAAGCAAATTACTGATACGTTAGCATGACCTAGGAAGACCAAAAAGGCGATCTCGGTGGATGAGTGGGGTAGCAACCGGTTTTCATGGTGTTGCCAGCTCTGAGGTTCGTTTCCCGATCGGGTCAATGTAGAAAACACTTTTTCTACATTTTCTCGGGTCTGAGTGTTTGTGGTACCTTCGTTGTTTCTAATTTCTGTTTCTTTCTTCGTTGTTGTCCATAACAGTACTTTAGATCACTTACTTTGTGACCAGAGCAATGTATGTGATGTTGTATGTATTATGCATACAGTATTCACAAAAATGTTAAGAAAGATTAGGTTTTCCCCGTCGTTCGGCGAAAAGAGTGATTTCTTTGATACTCAGTATTTAAATGATTCATCAAAAGTTGCGCTTGTGTAACTATGTTCACGGGGTTTCTGAATTTTAAAGTAAAGCTTTCAATTACGCACCGGTTGTTTCACAATTAATCTTCGTGAAAGACTGAAGTTGTGAACAATGCGAAACTCTGTTTTAGTCGATTTCACAGGCCCTTCAAGGTTGTTCTTTCTTCTGTTATTTCTATTTTTAATTCTGTCATAATTAAATACTACATATAAACTATTGATTTATTGTATCTACGCGAACACTACACTATATTTGATTAAATGAAATTTTAACTTTTTTTCTCTTTAATTTAATCACATAAAAGTTCAGAATAAATATGCTTTAAAAATCAATAAAATTGCATAATAAAAATTAAGTTGGCGTTATCGTATGATAATTCCTAACTGAAAAGTCAGGATTATCAAATTGTCACTTGCAAAAGGGATAATAGATGGCGCCTATGCCAATAAACAAGGCTTAAGTAATATAAGAGAATACAGATTTAAAATTTCAACTGATGCGTGTAAGACATGGTGGCTCAGGGGTAAGAGAGTCGCCACGGATCGGTGAATGTCGCGGGTTCGAATCCCTTTAATTTATTTTAATTTACCTTTTATTTTTTCTCTTTAAATTAATCACATAAAAGTTCACCATAAATATGCTTTGAAAATCAATAAAAGTGCATACTACACTATATTATTAAATATGCTATACACATTATTATAAAAAGACATTTTTTGATAGTTGGTCGAGATAGGTGGTGAGTCTGTCACCGTCTATACGTCCAAGCCTGTTTGTTTGCTGCGCGGTTAGGACGTAAGATTATGCCACCCCTTTTTTCCGTGGGACTAAGCGGAAATCATTGAAATACCATTGGCTACAAACAAATGGCGGGATAAATATCTTAAAAAATACTAGAACAAAAGTAAACAGACCGGTGACTGGCAGCAGGGTAGAAGGTGCGAGGTGTCTGATACTGCGATCGCCAATACGCTTGACAAGCGTGGCGATTACAGCAAATTCTCCTTACAATAGAGGCTTCTTGTAAAGGCCTCTGCCGTAAGGATATAAATCTATAAATAAAGTATAAAAGGCTTAATAGGCCACTTGTAAAGTAAGTAATTTACCATATACGTAAAAAATAAAGAACCCAATCACTCAGCTATCATGAATTTAACACCATTTACGTAAAAAAATCTAAAAATTATCCAACCCATTCTCTCAACCCATGACTAGACACGTGCTATTTGTTATGGTCGGTAAAGATAAAGTTGCAAGTTGTTCCACCCAAACCGAATACATCTTATCGGTGCACTATGAAATAGTCACCGGATGTAGTTACTACAGCTGGTTGAAGCCAAGTGGGATTCAGATAGCTTCACACACCAAACTAAACGCTGACGCACGAAGTTAGACTTCATGCCAGTATTGTTTAAGGTTGAGGTACGAGTAAATTGTAATTGGTTGTAATCGTAATCGTAAATCGTATCGGCTTGCACATAGAGACGGCGACGGGCTCAGCACCTGTCATGTTGTTCCGGAAATATCCTCGGTGGAAGGGTGGCCCAGGGGCTTAATTATCTAGACTAGGCCTCTATCTACCCCTGTATTGTGAATTGCGTGAAGATGAATAAATGATATGATTTGGTGGTAAACTTTTATGCCGGTTACCTTGTGAAATGATAAAAGAAAATCGAAATGTCATCAAATAGACAGTCAGTCACAAAATACATACACAGACTATAAACGCGCGGAATTTTGTTAAATTAGACTTTGTTTAACCGAGGAAAAAAAATTAAATTCGCGAAAACGATTGACATACTCGCCACCGACCTTCGCCTTACGAACAAGTTGAGTTATGAACAAGTTACTTCATGTTATTATTAACATTTAGGGCGCAGTTTCGACATACACACATTCGAATGTCTTTAAGAAATTGTCCTTTCAAAAGTGCGACAGCCCTATTCCATGTAGGGCTTTGTTTAATTATAATTAGCCAATCGAAACATTTAGAGAAACAGTACAGTTCCGAAATTTCCTGTTTTATGGAAGAACGTGACACACCTGATGGTTGATCATTAAGGCCCACAATAGTCAAAGGCAAAACTTTTTTTTCAATTTAGGTTTGCTTGAAGCAATTATCGATCTCAAAAACTACACTAATATGCTTAAGTAAAACCTTCTCAGAGAAGCGTGAAGATATTTTTTTCTCGGAGAAGTACCTGCCTGAAACTTTGTGCTAATCCCGATACTGGAGTAAACAAAGGACTCGACAATTAAGTCCTTTCGACCCATTTTCCATCCAAAACATCGATAGAACAATCGTATATATTTAATAATCGTATTTTGAAAAAACTCATCGGTACGAGTCTCCCACCTGAGAATCGAACTCCGTTCTCTTGACTCGAATTCCGATCACCCAACCACTCCGCTATTATGACAATAAAAAAACTAAGAAAAAAAATTTCGAAATTCAATTAGTGTGTAGGGATATGAATACAAATTTCTATTTTACATTGTAAACACTCGGAAGGATAATAAATCACATACGAGTAGACAATGCGTTAATGAGACAAAACAAACACGGCATTGTACAGGCGCCTGTCTAGAGAAATCCGCCAAGGTCCGGACGTCATATGACCTAGGATACCTATAATTAACTTGGATACATAGGTACCAACACACATTCGTTTCCTAGAACTAGGAAACGCATCGCGGAAGAGTGTGTTAAACACAAGGTTTACGTATAAGCTCGATTATTTCTATACATGACAGTGCTCCTTACGGAAGCTCGGTTTATGGTACGGTTTGCGTAGTAATTTATTAGTAATCTAAGGTAAGGTATATTTTTTTTTATTTTCCTCAACAATTACGTTCCTAACAATAATCATGATTGAAGTCTTCTATAAAGCAAAACATGATAATTATAATGTTACGTGGAGCATAATTTATTATAGACTAGCTTTTACCCGCGGCTTTGCTCGCATCGAAGTCATAATCATTAGAAAGAATATAATAGAATAGAGACACTTTTTATTAGCCATCAACAAACACCGTCTACAAAACAATAAAAAAACTTATGCAGTCAATATAAACATAATAAAAAATAAACTTAAGAAACATATCTCATGCACAAAAAAAGCTAACGTTCTAAATATAAAACTAAATTAGTGGCGGTGGGTGCGACGACCAATAGGTAGTCAGAGCTCAGCTTAATGCTACAGCAAATAATGCTATAGCGCTGATGTTCAGCTGACACCTTAGAGTGAGAATCGCGGGCAACTGGATATGAAAATACCACGGAAAAAAGCATACTTGCTAAATATCATTACATAAAAACATAAGACATCACAGAGTTACCATAATTAAATTATAGTCACGATAGCCGTGTGGTGGGGTCCGAATTTCGAGTCGAGAGACCCTAGTTCGATCCCCAGGTGGCAGACTCGTACCAATGGGTTTTTCAAAAAACTTATGTACGAATTATATCGTTGGCTTGGACATAAAGACGGCGACGGGCTCACCACCTGTCACGTTGTCCCGAAAGTATCTTCGGTGGAAGGTAGGTCAAAGAGACTTAATTGTCTAGATTAGACCTCTGTCTATTGTATTGGGAATTGCGTGAAGATATTTCTTTTTTATAAAAACATGAGACAACTAATCTAATATAATTTAATTATAGTAACTACCATAATTAAATTATATTAGACGGAAAATGTAAGAAAGCATCCATCTGAGTGAGCGCAAAGTCATTCTTGAAAATAAATTCAATTATAATATGCCTATTCTCAAACTAATGAAACAGTAGATAGAATGCTTACAGTCAAAGCGATCTCCATAGTAACCTAAATTTTCTAACAAATAACAAAATGGCAGCACGCCTCAAATTGTCCAACGGATCTCTCGACCGATGGTACTTACTTACTTACTTATCTTCACGCACAGTCCCTGACGGGGTAGCCAGAGAGAACAGATCGCCAAGTGTCACAATCCTTACATACCTCAACCGATGGTCTGTATAGCAAATGAAAAAAATATATAGTCTTCTCTCAATTTCAACTGTACATTGAAGATATAAGGAAATTGTTTATTTTACACACAAAACAAATAAAAAATATATGATATAAAAAAGTCACAAATGGTCCCCAACATCGAGACCCGAGTGCGATCCCGTGGGCTTAGCGCTTTTCATAACTTATGTACGATTTAGATCGTTGGTTTGGACATAAAGACGGCGACAAACTCACCACGCATCACGTTGTCCCAAAACTATCAATTTTATAACAATGTGTATGGCATATTTAATAATATAGTGTAGTGTTCGCGT
Source organism: Sericinus montela (assembly GCA_029286605.1). Classification (NCBI taxonomy): domain Eukaryota; kingdom Metazoa; phylum Arthropoda; class Insecta; order Lepidoptera; family Papilionidae; genus Sericinus; species Sericinus montela. Next base: position 5,754,552 of record JAGSMR010000014.1, read on the forward strand.
AAATATAATAAATCATTAGTTTATCTGTAGTATTTAATTAGGACAGAATTAAAAAATAAGAGACGAAAGAACAATATTGAAGGAACTGTGAAATCAAATAAAACAGAGTTTCAGATCGCCACGATGTCCCAAAATAAATTCCGGTGAAAAATTATTCGTAAGAAGCAAATTGTCTAGACCGTATTCTGAAATGCGTGAAAATAAAAAAAAAATATGTGTTCGATTCATACACGATGGAAGTGAAACTTCAGTAAATTGTCATTACGATTATTCGTGTATTTTCTGTGTGTGTATGCGTGCGTGCGTGCGTGCGTGCGTGCGTGCGTGTGTGCGTGCGTGTGTGTGTGTGTGTGTGTGTGTGTGTGTGTGTGTGTGTGTGTGTGTGTGTGTGTGTGTGTGTGTGTGTGTGTGTGTGTGTGTGTGTGTGTGTGTGTGTGTGTGTGTGTGTGTGTGTGTGTGTGTGTGTGTGTGTGTGTGTGTGTGTGTGTGTGTGTGTGTGTGTGTGTGTGTGTGTGTGTGTGTGTGTGTGTGTGTGTGTGTGTGTGTGTGTGTGTGTGTGTGTGTGTGTATTAGTTTCACTTTTCAGTTTCCATTTTCTATATCTTTGATGTTAAATTTATTCATGTAGGTCATATACATATTTCTCTAAATTTTATCTATTATAGTTTCTAATTGGTCGGAAATCTCCTATTTTATTGCACATCCGAGAGGCCAACGCGTAGTATTTGTGTTTAGCAAACACTTACGTGTTGGAAATAACCATTTCGGTGAATCGTAAGGAACGTATATAAATTTAATATTGGCCAATGTAATGCTTTGTGAAAGCACTATATGTACAAGTCTATCTAGACAGGTAATATCTCAGAGAAATCGTTAGTTATGACCTAATAATGATGTCATCCAGACTCATATAAACAAATAGCAGTACAACGAAATATTACTATTTTTTATTTTCTTTATAACCTATCTGAAATCCACTGTTGAACTTAGACAGGGGGGAACCCCTGCCTGACAAAAGATTTTCACGCCATTCCTAATACTGTAGTAGACAGAGGTCTAAATAATTTAGTCATTTGAAGCACTTTTATCGGAGCTCATTTTGGGAAAAGGTGGTGAGCCTGTCGCCGTCTTTATGTCTAAACCAACGATATAAATCGTATAATAGTATATAAGTTTACAAAAAAAACCACCTCCTGGTGATCGAACTCGGGTCTCTTGACTCCAATTCCGATCACTTAACTATCGTCACGCATTTCCTAGTATAGGGGTAGCCATAGATCTAGACAATTTAGACCTTGGGGAAAGCCATAAAATCAGCATAATTTAGTCCTTTGACACACATTTTATCGGAACTTATCTTGGTACTACGTAGAGAGTGTCGCCATCTTTATGTCCAAAAAAACGATATGAATCGCACAAAGTTTTTGCACGAACCTCCTGTGAGTGGAACTCGGGTATCTTGATTCGAATTCCGATTACCAGACCATTCAGCTAACGCGACTTTTCATAGTTATTATTAAAGATATTATTAACTCACGATGCCAAGTGGTTGGGTGATCGGAATTCGAGTCAAGAGACCCGAAGGTCGATTCCCAAAGTTCGTACCAATGGGTTTCTTCAAAAACTTATGTACGATTTATATCGTAGGCTTGGACATAAAGACGGCGACAGGCTCACCACCTGTTACGTTATCCCAAACATATCTTCAGTGGAAGATGGTTCGAAAGGACTTAATTGTCTTGATCTCTGTTTACCCCAGTATAAAGAATTGCGTGAAGATATTATTATTAAGCTATCGCAATAATCTGAGATGTACCTCCGTCCTTACTTGTCAATTCACATTCACACAGTTCGTGTATATTGTTATTTATTGATTGTAGCTTAATGTTTACTAACATTGCAACAGTCGCGTAGCGCGCTATATTTTCCTGTTTCCGTATTATGCAAAATCATTATATTTCTATTATTGCTCGCTCCTTCGCCAAGGATATTTCTAATCTAATGCGTTATTTGCACATTTATTTGTTTATCAATATATGCGCACACAAATGTAACTTGATTACTGGGAATAAGGTGATCGCTTCCAAGCTATCTCTTAAAAACAAAATACAGTCTTACATAATGTGCTGCCGTCAGCGGTTTTTCCGGACCGATACGATCCGGACCTTCAAGAAAAGAGCCTATACCTTTCTCAGAGGCCGGCAACGGATCGGCTATGCCTCTGGTATTGTGGGTGTTCATGGGCGGCGGTAATCACTTACCATTACTTGAGCCACCTGCTCGTTAGCCTCCCTTTTCTATAAAAAAAAATACATACATAACGGCGTATTAAAGTCCAAGGACAAAGGCCTCTCCCGTAGGGAGGATTTGCCATAATCGTCACGCTTGGCAAGCGGATTGGCGATCGCAATACCAGACCACTCACACTCAGACGCTGGTGCCCATCTTCGGTATAATTATTTTGGTCTGATATATTTAGAGATGGTTATAACGCCACCTATCGGTTGCCATAATGATATTGAAGGCCTACGTTGCCTCTTACGACACCCACGGGAAGAAAGGTAGTGGCAATATTCTTACACCGTTTCCACACGGATTAACATACGGTCTCAATACCGTCTTAACAGTGGTAGAGCCACGCATCAGCTTTTGTTGTTGCATTAATGGGCCGGCTCGACCGGGGAAGTACCACGACCTCTCAGAATACCGGCGTGAAGTAGAAGTCTAACAAACTTCTGCGTTTCGTCTGGTGAGTGCAGGTAACCGGTGCCCCCCCCCCCTCCCCAATGGGGGGGCGGGGGCACTCTAAGGCCAGCAACGCATCTGGTATGCCTCTGGTATTGCGGTTGTTCATGGGCGGCGGTATTTATTTATAAGTACATTCCCTATTCCATAAAAAAAAATATATAAATATCCTGTTTCTTCTCCGTTAAAGGAACCTCATTACGAACCGTGATAGATTAAAAAATTACTATGGATAAACGAATGTATTTCTTATTTCTAAAAATAAATAATTTAATTTGTTCCATATATGAATTATTATAGAAGAAGAAAGAAATAAAGTAGATTTATTTGTTGCCATAAAACAAAGCATATAAAAGAGGGATATAACTGAGAATGTACATATTAAAATGTAATTAATTCCTGGATTGCAGCAACGAAACGGCCTCCGACTCAGGAAATATGCTGTAACGGTACGAAACTATGGTATCGTAATATATTAATCGAGATAAGATCATTGTTTAAGACATCAATATCGATATCGAAAACGATGATCGTATTTAGATAAATAAATAATTTAATTTGAAAAGAAATAAGAAATATAAGTAAAACATTTTGTACGAAGGTACTGTTTATTTCTTAAAAGATTTCTTCCAGTAGACCTGAGATTAGAGTATGGCTGAAAATAGAGAAAAATTTCGCGCACAGCTTTTTCATTACGTTCTCTTAACATGAGACAAAAAGTAGCAATACTATTATTTATGACGACAATATGCTGTTGACGGTCTCCTTGGACTAGAGAAGTCTTCCCGAGAGTGACGCAACCAAGAGCAAAACTTCAAAACATTATTGCCAGCCGATTTATGTAATAAAGATAAGCAAATCCTTCTTACGGGAGAGGCCGGTGTGGCGTAATAGACTTTTATAGGCTTTTTGCGTATGTATTAGTCCATCATTTATACATGTGTGTGTTTTCCATCTATTTACATAGTAGCCATTTATATAGATCCATTTTATAGTAGCCTTTTTGTAGTAGTTTCTATAACGTGGTTTTTTGCGTACAGTTATTGGATACATTTGCTGTGATTTTATTTGTGAACATTTTATTTTCTAGTTTTCTGCCGTATGGTAGGTGTAAGATGATGATATTTTAGTTTTATTCAGTCTATTATACATTTTAGCTCTCACATCTAATCGGATAGAATAAATAAATAAATAAATATAATTCCCATTACAGCGGTAGACAGAGGTTTAGTCTAGACAATTAAGTCTCTTCGACCCACATTTCACATTTTTTTTTTTATTTTTGAGACAATTTTAGATATTTTTGAGACGACGTGACCGGTGGTGAGCCGTCTTCATGTCCAAGCCAACGATGTAAAACGCACATAAGTTTTTGAAAAAAAAAACCCATTGGTACGAGCCTTGGGGATCGAACTCGGGTCTCTTGACTCGAATTCCGATCACCCAACCACGCGGCTACCGTGACTTTTTGTTGTGGATTTTAACGTGTCGTTTTGCTGCTGATGATGATGATAACTAGTTATAGCCAGTCTAAATTAGAAATTTTATATAGATAAAATCTTTTAATCAGATAGAATAAACAGCAAACATAAATACAACATGTAGTTAAAATGTTTAAATGTTTTAATAAAATGTTTAGTTACATTACGCGATAATAATAATATCTCGCCTATCAGAATCACGCGAACTGCAAAATGACGGAAGCAGTAACTTGCGCAGTAAAATGGAGTCAGCTGCGCGATAGTACTCCGCCATTGACATATCAAAGTGGCAGGAGACTTCCTGCGCACGCGACCTCACATAATTCTGCGCGGAAATGCTACCGGAGAAAGATAAGCGTACGGTTCGCATAACAATTCGTAATTATGCATTGATTTTATAATTATGTCTTTGTTTTTATTTTCATGCATTGATCTGGAGAAGACAATTTCTGTCCTGTCGACCTACCTTTCACAGAAGTTTATGTAAGACAAAGTGATAAGTCGTAGACATTATTTCCAAGGTAATAAATAAAACGTATATGAGTTTTGAAAAAACGAATTGACTGCTTGCCACCAGGGGAGTTCCTACTCGGGTGTTGTGTTTCGAATTTCAATCACCGAAGCACTTGGCTATTGTGACTATTGGATATATTTCAATATAGATAAATATTTATATTGTACATATAAGTAGGTATGACTCAATTACAAATGTTCCTACTGATCATACAAACGTTTGCTCCTAGGGGGACTCGAACCCGCAACCCTTAACTTCGAAGGCAGGGTGACTAGTAACTAGATATAATTTATTTATAGATTTTACTAGATTTATACTAATTAATAAGTCTCCAAAAATACGTCTGCATCCTGTCTGTTATTACTAATAAAAATTATCTTTTATTATTACTTTTTATAACTCTTAATTTCTTTCTTTTTTTTTTATTACTTTAATTTTTTTTAATTTGTTACGATTGTATAATTTTCTCTGCAAACTGTACAAGCACGCAATGAGCTGACCTTCCTCAATGTCGTCGCAGCGACAATAGTTCGCTACGCGTAAACAATTTACAGAATAATGCGCTTTCATTATACTCTTTAACACAATCAAGTAGGGTTCAAATCATCCTAACACAAATACAGCGAAATATACACGTGATAGTTTTTCCAAGTTTGAATTTGCCGTTATGTTAAGATTTAAACTTTATACGTATTACAATACAGCGTATTTCTAAACAATTTAATTTATGTTTTTAGTACGTTATGGTGTGTGTAGAATCAGCGGAAACAATTTTATTGTATGTGGTAATTTGTTCTTACTTATCTTGTAAATAAATTTAGTGAGAGTGAGTGAAATTTTGTATCATTGCTATTATGCGACGATGTTTTTGTACAACATTTATCTAATGACTACGCGACATTGCTTGTTAACTTCGGCCGCAAATCATTTTGCATTTTCTGATCATATCGTAAGCGCGATGTATGTTGTATTGTACAAAATATGGGACAACATCACATACTTTGCTCTGATCCGAAAGTTACTTGTGTTATGGAATAAGAAACAACGTAGGTACCACAAACACCCAGACCTGAGAAAATGTAGGAAATGTGTTTTCAACAGGAATCGATTTTGGAACCTAAGAGCTGGCGACACTATGGTAAGTGGTGTGTATGCCGCTCGTCAACAATACATAATATGCATCATCATCGTAACAGCACATCATGAAAAAAAAGTCACGATAGCCGTGTGGTTGGGTGGTCGGAATTTCGAGTCGAGAGACCCGAGTTCGATCCCCAGGTGGCGGGCTCGTACCAATGGGTTTTTCATAAACTTATGTACGAATTACATCGTTGGCTTGGACATAAAGGCGGCGACGGGATCACCACCAGTCACGTTGTCCCGAAAATATCTTCGGTGGAAGGTGGTTCGAAGGGACTTAATTGTCTAGACTAGACCTCTGTCTACCCCTGTATTGGGAATTGCGTGAAGATATTTATTTATTATTATTTATCATAACAGCCTATCAGAGGGCCATTGCTGAACATAAGCCTCCCCCATAGATTGCCATAAATCGATGCTCTGCCATCAGCATCCATCGACGGTGCTACATAAAGCTGGTGTGTTTGCTCGTAAAAGGTTCCCCACTCTAGAACCTATCTTCCCTAACGGTCGGTAATACGCATAAAGTGTGTAATATCTAAGAAACTTTATTAATATATCACATCTATGAAATGTAATATCGGGAAGTAACGTAACGTAAAATAGCGCCAAAATAAAAAAGAAATTGTTGACGTTTAAACAACAGGCAATTTAAAAAAAATACATTTTATCAAATACTAGCTGACTAGCAGAACTCCGCATCGCCTTAATTTTTTTATCGTGAATGTTTTCGAAATTTCTAACAGATTTGTTTCAGTTTTTATGCATGCCATGGGTTCATGTCTTGACATGGTTGGAGTACAATAGCAGACCAAGGAAATGTAACATTTGTAGCAAATTCAAATCAATTGGATTATCAATAATTTCATATATTAACACGTTTGATGTTTAGAAAGTGATTAACCCGTCAAATTAAAAAGTACTGGAAATGTTAAGCGTTAAGTACTTTGTGACAAAAAATTCGATAAAAGAAACCTTCCCATTTTAACAACATAATCCTGGTGGTTCGTTTCGAAACCTCGACGTATTTCAATATTGATGAATACTGGTCATTGTCCGAAAATCGACAAATTTATCGCCAGTGTGTCTACGCACTTCTTCAGTCTCATTGTCTCGAAGATTGTGAAATCGACGTATGTTACGCCTACCAACTGATATTTTCATAATAATAAAAGAATAAAACACCACTCTCGGTTTTCATAAAATTATGAAAGTTAACAAAAATTCTGATCCATTTTTTTTATACAAACCTTGTCCTGACAATAACGAACATAAGATAAAAATTTGGTGCAGTAAATTCGTAAGTTACGCGCGTACATACATTTGGGCAATACATTTTTATTTATACAGATTATAAATGACACTGAGCCACGCTATAGCAATTTATTAGCGACAAGTGAGCACCTACATACTCTGCGTTGCGTGGGTTCTCTTAGATTACAAATACAGAACTATAACTGTCAAAGAACTTTCCAGAAAGTCGAGACAGAACATGCCAGTGCCTTGAAAACTTTTTATATGACTTTTTTTATAAATAAGTAATACACATACATATACATATAATATAGGGACAACGTCTACGTAACCGCCTTCATCGTTTTATCTTTCCCTAAGGGAGACAGGTAGAGAACTCTTTTAGCATCATGTCCGCCTTTTGATTTTACATAAACAATCGTAATGTTCAAAAAAGAATAAATAAATAAATAAACATCATATACATTTCTCCGATCCCAATGCGAGACCTAAAGCACTTGTGGTATGGAATCGGAAACAACGAAGGCATACGGGTTTTTCAAAAACTTATGTACGAATTATGTCGTTGGCTTGGACATAAAGACGGCGACAGGCTCACCACCTGTCACGTTGCTCAGAAAATATCTTGGAAATATCGGTGGAAGGTGGGTCAAAGGGACTTAAGGGTCTAGACTAGACCTCTGTCTAGAGAATTGCGTGAAGAAATTTATTTATTTTTATTATTTAATTAATAATTAAAGCGTGTATTTTTAGCTATATTTTGTTTGTAAACGATCTAACGCCATCCATTTCCAACCTTGGATTATCTGTGTTTCGGTAAATGGATGACAAATATATGTAGTAACCATACGTCACATTGTCTCAAATAAGCTTAGCTTAAAAATTGACTTGTAAAGTGAGTCGAAAAGAACTTCATTGTCTTGACCTCTGCCTGTCCCTGTATGGAAAATTGCGTGTGAAGATATAGAGCTCGCCGATTAAACTACATTTTGTTCCCTGATCTCAAAATCAGAGCAACGTATGTGACGTAGTCCCTATCTATATATGTATTTATTACTATTATTATGTACTTTATAGCAGACTCCGGCAGTTATAATTGTTGGACACTTCACTGCTAATTAAAAAAATATACCGTACTGTAATAATAATGTCATATGTAGAAATAATTCAACTATTATTGTCCAACGCTACACTTAGGTATATACTTCCGCGATGATTTTCCTAGTTTATCTATACGGTCATGATTTTATTGCATTTCCGATTTATAGTGTCTATAGTTAATTGGTAAAAAGAATGCTTTTATGATTTCCGGCTATATGAAAACAAAGGATGTGGTTTACAGGCGCTGATTTGACTAGCCGGGAGGACGATCGATGTTTTTTATCAAAAAAGAAACATTGTCTGTACATTGGAGCATTGTTTTGTTTTAGTAAAAGTTACATACGAAGATTGTCATGTATCGTTGAGTATATTACCTATATTTAATAATATAGTTACAGACTATTATTGTTCAATTTTAAAAATAAAAAAATATGTCTTCAGGCAATCCCCAATACAGGGGTAGTCAGAGGTTTAGTCTAGACAATTAAGTGGACCCTTTGACCCACCTTCCTCCGAAGATATTTTCGGGACAACGTGACAATGTGAACGCTTTGTAAATTTCCGCTACAGGATTTAGGCCTCTCCTTTAAGAGATTCAATTGTGGTGCTGTAATGGTCTTTCTTCGCCAGGGTATTGGCGATCGCTGTACCAGACACCTATACACTGCAAGCCGTCAACGCTCTGCTGTATTTTGATCTGTTGTTATTGAATAAAAACCTCGCACCATTCCGCATGCAAATATAAACGGACTACGTAACATATGCCTTATATATTACCTAGTCCGAAGAGAAGAAGTGCACCACCCTCCCTGCCACAGATGCGTGCACTAATTCTACTGTATGCACCACCACCACTACACTCAAACCAGGTAAGACATACCACCAACTACGAACGCGACACGTGTTTCGCCTCAAAACAATGCATTCTCAAGCGAGTAGACTCCACGACGAGGGACCGCAGAGTCCCGACCTAGGTAATTATTCAATAACAACTTTACAATGAATTTCCGCAAAGTAACGCCTAAGTCAATTAAGTACTTTGATCTAGTAATTTTTGAGTATTCGCCTCTTAATTGATGTCGTAAGAGGCGATAATGCCTTGGAAATGCAAATCGCTACCGTAGGATAGCGGGATAACCATCTCTATATTTTTATTCTTTTTTCAAGCCCTTAACAGTAATGTTGTAAACTCAGGGTCAAATGAGGTATGTAGATCCAACAAAGTTATCCTCCAGTGGATAAAGGGCCATAGCGGCTCTAGAGGTAACGATGCGGCAGTCGAACTGGCTAAGGGAGGATCCAATGCGCATCCGGTGGGACCCGAACCCGTCATCCTCCTACCCTTTAGCTTCGTTCGATCCCAGGTATGTAACCGTACGAGGCAACAACATCCACGGCTCTGGGTGGTCCACCCAGAGTGCAGGCAGGCTAAAGAAGCACTACCGGCAATCAATGGTCGAGTTGCTAAAATGCTCCTACGTTTGAATAAGCCCTAAATTCGGAACGTAACTAGTGCATTTACTGGTCATGGTAAATTTAACAAACATCTGTTTAATTTAGGTGTTACTGACAGCCCTCAGTGCCGAGCGTACATGGAGGTCGAGGAGACGGCGGCACACGTCTCACTGGCGTGTCCAACGGTCGCGGGATACAGGGCCAATCATCTCGGTGCACCGAGATCTCTCCCCGAGGTTACCGGTAACCTCAAGGGGCTGCTGGGATTCCATGAGGAGCTGGGTCGGCTCGAGTAAGCTTAGACAATCCTGCCCATACGCAAAATACACGCTAGGACGTGGAGTTGCGGAAATTAGCCCATCTAATCTAATCTAATACCTGAGCGAAATTCAGGAGACTAGTGTTAGACTGCAGCGTCTAGAGTGCAAGGTATTAGTACTGCGATCGCCAATCCGCTTGCCAGGGGAGTCAATTAAGACGTTGGAACGTGCCAAATGTATGGAAGTTGCCAATGTCCTGCATTCGTCTTTTATAGGCTGTTATGATGAATATGATCTTTCGTCAAGTCACGATTGCCTTATGGTTGGGTGATCGGAAATCAAATCCATAGACCCGAGTTCGATCCCCAGTGGCAGGCGTACCAATGGGTTTTTTCAAAAACCTACATACGATTCATATCGTTGGCTTGGACACAAAGACGGCGACGGCTCACCACCTGTCACGTTGTCCCGAAAATATCATCGGTGGAAAGTGGGTCAATGGGAATTAATTGTCTAGACTAGCTAGACCTCTGTCTACCCCTGTATTGGGTATTGCGTCAAGACATTTATATTTATTCATATATTCTAGAGATAAAGTCAGGAGTGACTCTTACGACCTCCTCGGAAAGGAAGTCAGTGGTAGGTTAACTCTTACGCCACCACCACATGAAAAATAAATTTGTACTCGGTTTTTATATTTTCCTTTTACGCCTTTCGTAGAATAAGTTGCATAATATACTACATGTTACCCACAGCATCATTCCAAAACCTACATTAATGCAAGCCATTCTGGTTGTAACTCCATTGCAGTAAGCGTCCAAATTGCTAGAGATACGAAACACGATGTCTCTATTCATTGGATAGCATAAATCATGTGATAGGGATACCATCAAATTTTTTTTTAACTTTGTTTCTTCAAAGAATTTCTACAGAGTCTTTTACTTGATACATAACATTTTCAAAATATATATATTCTGTTTATATGTATATATTATAACATAAAGAAATATATGGTTTGTCCAATAAAATAAACCGCTTCTATCGACATGCATTTATTAGCGTTATAAATCCGTGTTTAAGTTTCGAGCTTTATATATGTTTGTTAGTTTTGTCTATGGGTGGTATTTACTAAAAATTTTATGTAAGTCAAAAGCAGCGACAATACAAGACAAAGTGATCTTTGCCTTTCGTCTGGTGAGTATGGTAGAGTAATTATGGTAGAATTAATCGTACTCATTGGTACGAGCTTGCCACCTGAGAAACGATCTCGAGTCTCTTGACTCGAATTCCGATCACCCAACCACTCGACATTCGTCACTTTTTTTATATAGATTAGTTATTTATATAGATCTAACCCTGCAAATCTCACACAAAAATCACTGGTCACGTACTAACCAATCTTTCTCATGGGCATCGATTTCGAGTCTAATTAAAATACAGATTATCAAATTAAACCATCTAAAAACCAATTAAAAGACCATCAATAAAAAACCATCTTTAAAAAAACAATGGAAATAAAAAAAAAACGATTTACTTTTTGGTTACCCCAATCATCGTACATAGAATAAACAACTCAACCTTTTGTGCTGTTGATTCTATGAGATGTTGATTCTATCCAAATGAGCGCATCGCAAAATTAGGGCAATGATTCTTGAGGTAGTGAGGACAAATGGTGCCTTCACTGCAACCTTCTAGAATTGAAGGCCGGCTAATTGTTCGCCGTTAAATCGTGTAGTATTTTTTGTTACATAGTCTATGGTAGATTTGATATCTTTACATTTATATATAGTTTATTTACATACATCGTACACACATCGTGATAGCCGAGTGATTGGTTGGTTGGAATTTCGAGTCAGGAAACCCGAGTTCGATCACCAGGTGGCAGGCTCGTACCAATGACTTTTTCAAAAACTTACGTACGAATTATATCGTTGGCTTGGACATACAGACGGCATTGCTCACCACCTGTCACTTTATCCAACAATGACTCGGTGTAAGGTGGATCGAAACGACTTAATTGCCCAGACCTCTATCTATCCTGTATTGGGAATGGCGATTAGGATGGGAAGATTTACCGTAATCGCCACGCTAGACAAGCGATTTGGCGATCGCCGTGTCAGACACTTTACAACTTATATTTGAAGTTTAAAAGTTAAATTCAAATTAGATCTTGTTCGTGAAACTTGTTAGCGCGTTCCTTTGATATGTAGGAGATGCCATAAATTATTTTTCTTTCTTTCTTTGCATAAATGTAAATTTCATTTTACTTTAGACCTGAAGCGCCCACAAGGTAACGTTATCGCCCACTTTGGGAAAGGCTGACTTAGACGCTGCTTACTCCGTCACCTAAGTTGAAGTTACGACAGCCGAGTGTTTGCACGATCTGAATTCGAGTCAAGAGACCCGAGCTCGATTCCCATGTCGAAGGCCAATGGGTTTTTCCAAAACTTATGTACGATTTACCTTCATTGTTTCCATACCACGAGAACTTAAGCACTTACTTTTGGATCAGATCAAACAAATCAAATCAAATCATTGATTCATCGACATAAGAACATACATTATCATTTTTAAACTACCACCGTTTCGTAATGAGGTTCCTATAACGGAGAAGAAACAATCGAAAGACACTCCGTAGGTATCCACTATTTTGGTCAATATTTTTTACACTTTATGTGATGTTGTTCTTATCTATGTAGATATGTATTTACAGTGCTTTACCAAATCGTACAGTACAGTCAGCACTTTACTCTTAGTCACCTCTTACGACACCCACGAGAAGGGGGTGGCATAGTTTTTAACCGATAACCACCTCAGCAGTTAGCATTAAAAGTTATATCCGTAAACGAAAACCCACAACATAAAACATAACCTCATAAATCACTCGGAATTTTATTGAGGTAAGGTTAATTAACAGTGTTTAATGACGTTTGAATTGACAAATTTTATTATTATTGAGTTGACTTTATGACAGTCGTTGCTGTGGCAATGAAATGTGAAAAGAAATATTTTCACGCCATATCCGTTACTATTGTAGACAGAGGCCTAGACAATTAAGTCCTTTCGACCAATGTCTTAACCGAAGACGTTTTTTGACACTACATGATAGATGGTGGGTCTGTCGCTGTCTTTATGTTCAAGCCAACGATTTAAATCAATATAAGTTGTAAGGAACAATACAAGTTTTTAAAAAAATCCCATAGATATGAGCCTACCTGGGATTGAATTCGGGCCTCTTTCCTGTTTCGTAGTTCCAAATAGCCTTCAGTAAAAGGTGGGGTCTAAAGGACTTCATATACAGGTGGAGGTCTGCAGTATGAGAAATTGCATGAAGATATAAAAAAGCGTATATATTTCCCAAACTGATGTTAAGCAAACTTGCACAAAAAAAATTCCGTAACGTTAACAAACAAACTGACCCGTGTACAGTAACAATGTGGAGTTGATGAATTTCAAACACCTAATTACCATACAATATACATACAATACACATGGCACATTACATGACACTTCTGAAACCGTAGACAGTGCAAATAGAGAGAATAGAAAAATGTATCGTTCACGCTATTATATATTGGGATAGAAAGAGTTCCAGACAAATAGTCCTTTCGATCCAACTTACACCGAAGACATTTCTTGAGACTTGCTGGGTGGTGAGCCTACCACCATCTTAGCGTTCAAGTCACGTACGTATAAATAATTTTATTCCGTTTTTAAGGTACTATTTATTTTTATTATTTAGATCTCACTTTTCATCATTCTATCTGTCTTTGGAAGTCACGATAGCCGAGTGGTTCCATCCCTTGGTGGCAGGCTCGTACCAATGAGTTTTTCAACTTATGTACGAATTATATTGTTATCGTAGCTGACGACAATATGAAAACCGATGTGTACGCTACTCATCCACTAAGGTCGTCGCAATTAAAAGGCAATTGACTCTGTGGAACGAAGATCCAAACGACTGATTGGCAACAATGAGTTGGTTGGAACCACTTTTCGCAGCAGAACCGTCGGAGAGTTGCTGGTATGCCGATGTTTTACAGACTGCTTTGGGGAGTGTGCAGATGCGCTCTATGATCTCATACCGCCATCTCCGTTCTTCAGAAGTTACAATCCGTTACCAGACGCAAGCCGCGGTACTGTCCATATATGATGAATATTGGATGATAATATATGGTTACAATTACCATTTATAATGCGAACGACAAGGGAGTGCTCTTTTTGCGTCTCTATTTCTATACCGTAAACCTCATCTATGCCTTCATTCTCGATGGATCTCGTGAATTTGCCCATTTTTTAAATAAAAGAAAGAAAAATGTTTAATTTTTAATAAAATACTGTAATAACATTTCATAGAATAACTAAGGAGATTTAGGTCATGAGTCAGTTACATTAGTAAAAAAGCATGCGGTCAATCTACATAATACACATTTATGACGCAATTTCTAACGAATTTCAAAGAATACAAGTCATGTTGGACTCTTTCTTATTAAACCAATGACAAATTTGAAAAATCCCGTCAGTGTTTTTTTTTCTTTCTACACATATCAACTTATAACTATGTAATATCTGTAAATTAAAAAAGCATAGGGTCATAATAACACAAAATACAATAAAAACAACAAAAGAAATTGCGTCATAACATATTTATGACGTAATTTCTAATGAATTTTAAAGAATACAAGTCATGGACTCTTTCTTATTAAATTAATGGGACATTAAAAATCCAGCCAGTGTAAGTTGATTTTTAATTATTTTTTTGTTATGTGTTGTATGTAATTAAGTATACTCTAATGTAATTAAATAATACTCATATCGACAACTCTATAATCTCAAATGCGTGTATCACCGAAGGCATATTTGGATGTTTATCATAAATGTAATTAAGTTTTCGTAAACAATTTCCGCGATCAAAAACTGATATATTACTATAAGCTATTTGGTCGTTATACGCGGAAGATGATAATGTGTTATTTAGAGTTATAATAAATAAATATAAATATCTTCACGCAATTCCCAATACAGGGGTAGACAGAGGTCAAGTCTAGACAATTAAGTCCCTTTGACCCACCTTCCACCGAAGATATTTTCGGGACAACGTGACAGGTGGTGAGCCGGTCGCCGCCTTTATGTCCAAGCCAACGATGAAATTCGTACATAAGTTTTTGAAAAACTCATTGGTACTGCCACCTGGGGATCGAACTCGGGTCTCTCGACTCGAAATTCCGACCACCCAACCACTCGGCTATCGGCTTATTTAGAGTTATTATAATAAATGGTATTTATCTATCCTAATACGTATCCATGTGAGTATTTTGTACCGTTTGCATGGATATTTACGGCGATAGGCTCGCCACCTGTCATGTGGTCCCAAATAGGCTTCGGTGAAAGATGAGTCGAAAACAGTTTACCCCAGTATTGGGAAAATGCGTGAAAGTAAAACAACAATAACAAATGGCACGTTTATCTGGCTCACGAGGTGACCGACATGTAGGGTGGATTGACGACTGAAATTATTCCTCGTTTCTGCGAATGGATTATACCCTGCCTGACTGGCTGGCTGACTGCGTCACTTTTTTTTATTTTTCAGATCATGTTGTGCTTTTGAGTTTGAGCTTCAGGCATAGGACAATTGTTTATACGACGAATGTTTTTTGTGAAGACCAAGTGTTATCAAAATCATTCTCTGCTAGTAAGTCACGTTTGTCGAGTGATTTAATGATAGGAATTTGAGTCAAGATTGATGAATTTGAGTGGAGATTGAGAACCGTGTTTGATCCCAAAACATATGTTTTTTTTTTCTTTCAAAAAAAAATCGTATACAATTTATATCGTTAGATATAAAGACGGTTTAGATATAAAGACGGCGACAGGGTCTCCCCCTGTAACACTGTCCTAAAAATGCCTCGGTGAAAGGCAACCAAGTACTTTCGAAAGGACGAAAGGACTTAATTGCCTCTATCTACCCCAGTATTGGGAATAACGTGAAGATATTTATTTAAAATTATTCTAATGTGTTTAACATATGTGTGGCAAATTTCAAAGGAGACCTCCTCCATGTTTACCGTCGTTTAAAACACATTTCACAAGCACAATCAACTTTACGACATCCGCGTAAATGTATCTCTAGCGATAAATTAAATGTTTTAAACAAACATATTAAACTTCTAAGTGTTTCGGTATTACTTTGATTATTGAAAACAAGTCATTAAAAAATATTATTACTACAGCCGCAATTTAAATATTGTTTACTAAAAGTATTTAATGGCCCATAAAAAGGCTAAAGGACATAGGTCTCTCTTGTAAGGAGAGAGAATGCCATAATGGCCATACTTAGTAACTTTATTGGCGATTTCGGTACCTGCTATCTTGGATATCTGAGCAGTTGCCGTCACTGGTCTGCTAAATTTTGATGTGGTGCTTTTAGAGAAGGTTGTCCTTACTAAAGGTAGGTACTGCCTTTTTCAAGGCTTTTCACTTTGTTACCTCTTACGTCACCCACAGGAAAAAATTACGACACACTTGGTGAATAACATAAAAAAATATAAGATTAATATATGATTTTGACGACCTCCGTGGACTAGTAGCGAATAGGACGGTTTTCATGTTGTCACTAGCTCTCAGGTCCCGGGTTCGATTCTCGGTCAGGTCGATGTAGAAAAAACCTTCTTCTACATTTTCTAGGGTCTGATTGTTTGTGGTACCGTTCTTTCTGATTCCACAATACAAGTGCTTAAGCTGCTTACTTTGGGGTCAGATAAATACATACAATATACCATTCGTAACTAATTCCCAGATCAAGAGATATTTAACAACAATAGCTGGCAACACAGTCTAGGCTTTGCCAGAATAAACATTTATCCCGTCTACCCCTGTCTTGGGAATGGCGTAAAGATATTTTTTTATAATCTTTGTCGTAGTCGTTCATTTTCTTATTGTTCATGTTTACATCCTCACATAAAGATCTTTAAGGAAAAGCATTTCGTACATTTCTGTAAAAAACAAGAAACGGCGATCAGCATGGGCATCGAATTTCCTAATTGAAATTTCAATAAAACAAAATCACTCGACCATCAGAGCCATTTAAATACATACTGTGATGTGAGTTTTATGAAAATAAAAATATCAGTCAATGCGTCAAATGACCTCTAGAACAAAAATCATAGAAGACCTAATCCATTAACAAATCTGACTTCCTTTTTCCATCGAACACCGACCAAGGTCGGTATGTGTAATTAAAAACAGTAACCACCCGTTAACCCTGCGACCATATCGAAAACCGAACCGTAATTACGCTCTAAAGCTCCGTTTTGATTTATTTGTGAAGCGTGAATAAAAAAAAATACTACCATATCGTAATCGTAATAACAACCATGCTTGTAACGTTGTCCGTGAGCTTGCTCGGCGTTTAATATGACAGGGTTGTACGGCGGAATGCATACAGCCAATGAGAAGATATGACTTTTTTTTTAAAAATCAGTTGAAGGCCCTGACACAGTTCCGGTGCGTTGTCGCAGTGGACAAGTATTCCCGTGTGTGTTAATAACATTTACATGTGTGGGGCGTGTATGTTATATACACTGTGGTTACCATGCGTTCGTAATCTATGGACAAATCGAAACTGAATCGATTCTGAAAGGTTCTAAAAATCGAGGTGCCTTTTTAATCGTCTTGCAATTTCCCCTACTGAAGCAGGCAGTGGTCAGTCTTTGACAAAACATCCCTTCGATCCACTTTTCACCGAAACCTATTTTGGGTTAATACCATTTCGGCTATTGGGTCGTCAATTATAAGATATGATAGCAAAGAGATTAATCTTAACAATTTAAATAATTTATTTAACAATATAAATGACTTTGGTTTCATAAATCAATTGTCATTTCTAATCTACCTCTCGTAATGAGGCACCCCTAACATAGAACAAACAGCACACACACACAAGAATTGTACAATTCTGATCCCTAACCAATGTCTATAATAAATTACCATTAAATATAAAAAAAAATTGAAGCAATATTTGTAAAAAAAAACATCTAATTAATTATCGGATTATAATTAATAATTATATATTAAAGGATAATTATCTTAATTATCGAATCGGAGCAATGTTAGTGACGTTGTTCCTACCTCTCCTTATATCTAGCTGCCGTATCTGTCTATCTATCTGTAGTCGTTCAATTAATATCAAAATAAAATTTCAAATACGTTTACCGCATTCTAAAATAGATATCCTACAAAAATCAAGAGCAACGTGGCGCACCTATTCAAATCGTGTGTGCCTACATACAGGTTTTTTCGCATTATCGACAAGTGAACTCTTGAACGCTTTTACAATGTCACTTTCCGTTTGCTCGTGAGCTTGCTCGAGGCCACGAATGCATTTATATAGCGCTCCCTTGGTTATAATCTTTTAAATTGAGATATACTCGTATTTTATTTTGTCACGATAGCCGAGTGATTGGTTGATCGGACTTCGAGTCAAAACAACCGAGTTTGATCTTCATGATACAGGCTCGTGGCAATGAGTTTTCAATTCCAAACTTATGTACGATTTATATGGTTGGCTTGGAGGTGAAGACGGCGACGGGCTTACCCTCCGATCACGTTATACCAAAATAAACTTCCAAAATAAGCAATAAGGATTAAATTGTTTTGACCTCTGGCTACCCATGTATTGGGAAATGTGTGAAGATTTATTTTATATGCATAAGTTTGTACATTGCCGTCTGGTATCGGCCTTCCCGTAGGTGTCGTAAGAGGAAACTATGGGAGAAGCCTTTAAAACATCAAACGCTACCGAAACATTAATTTATTTATTCTTGATTTTGCACCTCACAAAATGTAAACAACGGCTTTACTTAATGCAAAAAACTACCTTAATTGTATACCTACATTCGTGTAAATAAACGATTATTATTTAAAAAAAGTCACGATAGCCGAGTAGTTGGGTATTCGGAATTCGAGTCATGGGACCCGAGTTCGATCCCCAAGCCTCGTACCAACGGGTTTTTCAATAACTTATGTACTAATTATATCGTTATCTTGGACATTAAGACCGTGACGGCCTCGCCACCTGCCACGTTGTCCCGAAAAATGTCTTCGGTGGAAGGTGGGTCGAAAAGAATTAATTGTCTTGAATAGACCTCTGTCTACCCCTTTATTGGGAATGGCATGAAGATATTTATTTATTTTTTATTATCTTTCGTCGAATGAAAGAAGGTGCAAATGCTTGATAAAGCCACGATAGCTAAGTCCGTTCATCGACAATCGATTCAGCGAAAATCGAGTTCAATCCCCAGGAAGAAGGCCGATAGCGATAAGATTTTTCGGAACTTATATAGGAATAGTACGGTTGGCATGGTCACTAAGACGGTGACAGACGTTGTCCTAAATATGATTGAGTTAAATATGTTTTAAATGGACTAAAAATTGTCTAGACCTGTCTGACTACCTCAGTATTTGTAATGCGATATAAAAAAAATTACCGTGTGGTAACGGTATAAGAATGTTACCACTCCCTGTTTTCCCGTGGGTGTCGTAAGAGGCGACTAAGGGAAACAGACTTGATTATCGCAATGGAAACCGATAGATGGCGGAATAGCCATCTCTAAAAATATCAGACTAAAATGATGAGACCGCAGATGTGCAGCAGCGTCTGAGGTGCGAGTGGTCTGCTACTGCGATCTCCAATCCGCTTGCCGGCGTGGCGGTTATGGCAAATCGTCCCCATTGGGAGAGGCCTATGTCCTGCAGTGGACTTTAATTGGTTGTTATGTATGTTATGTATGTGTAATAAAAATATACATTGAAACTATAATTGACGACTAACTATATTTGACGACCTGCGTGGACGAGTGGCGTAAACACCGCTTTTCAAGATGTCGTCATTTCGTGGTCCCGGGTTCGATTCCCAGACGGGTCAATGAAGAAATACTACTTTTTCTACATTTTCACGGGTCTGGGTTTTTGTGGTGACTTCGTTGTTTCCAATTCCCATACCACAACTACTTTAACTGCTTACATTGGAATCGGATCAATATATTTGATGTATTCACTATGTATATATGTATTTATTATTTATTTGTAATGTCTCAGCGACTAAACTAAGACAATAGAGACGTCATTAAAACCAGAAATAATATTCACTTCTTTATTGCGTCTACATATAAGTTATTTATTTTTTGTGTATCTGTTCGTCTTATAGTATATTTGTATGTATGTGTGTGTGTGTGTGTGTGTGTGTGTGTGTGTGTTTGTGTGTGTGTGCCATATTTATTATTATTTTATTGTAATTTGTTGCTCTGTTTGTATTTTTAACATTATTTCTTTATTTGCACTTATCACTTGGTACTGTGCTCAAACCTAAAGTAGACTGGTAAATAAATAAAATAAATATCTTCACGCAATTCCCAATATAGAGGTAAATAGAGGTCTAGTCTAAACAAAAGTGCCTTCAACCCACCTTCCACCGAAGGTATTTTCGGGACAACGTGACAGGAGCCCGTCGCCGTCTTTATGTCCAAGCCAATATGATTCGTATATAAGTATTTGTAAAACCCATAGGTACGAGCCGGACACCTGGGTATCGAACTCGCTTCTCTTGACTCGAAATTCCGACCACCCAACCACTCGGTTATCGTGACATCTATCGGGTTATAGTATAACCTATGTTTAGGAGACTCGTCCCTTTCCCCTCACCTGATTTGTCACAGATATGTCTGTGGTAGAATGGGTCGCTAAAATTAAATAATTATAAATCACGATATAGGAATTTCGAGTCTAGAGACGCGAGTTCGATCCCCAGGTGGCAGGCTAGTACCAATGGGTTTTTTCAAAAAGTTTTATACGAATCATATCGTTGGCTTGGACATTAAGACGGGGACGGGCTCACCACCTGTCACGTTGTCCCGAAAATGTCTTCGGTGGAAGGTGGTTCAAAGGGACTTTATTGTCTAGGCTAGACCTCTGTCTACCCCTGTATAGGGAATTGCGTGAAGATATTTATTTATTTATTTTAAATTAAAAAAATAACTACTTTGTAGTCAACACAATGCACATGCAAAACAACGTGTAGTATTACACAATGTATTTTTTTTCTACAGAGAAGCATTAAAAGAAGTTCCCTCACAATCCTATTAAGACTTCTTCTTTCGAACCTCGTGTAACGTGGAATGCACGTACTCGCACCCCCTCAATACGCACCCCTCACTACGCACCCCGACTTAACATTTAATACTGAATCGTAGTACATTATAATAAAGTTCAATATAATTATATACAGATGTATATACAACCTTCCTTAAGTAAGTGGATTGCGTAAACAGTCGTATAGAGAATTTTTTTCATTATAATCTTGTTAACTTATTGGCTGAGGTTGATAGTAACTTATATGGGTCATGGTATGTACCACTTGCAAAGGTAAAAACAGTAGATCCGTTAATACCTAGTAGTAATCTTTATAAAACGGTTTAATTAATAATATCTTCGGTGGAAGGTGACTTAATTGTCTAGACCTCTGTCTTTCCCTGTATTGGGAATTGCGTGAAGATATTTATATTTATTTTTAATTTATAATTAGTCACGATAGCCGAGTGTTTGGGTGGTTGGAATTTCGAGTCGAGTGACCCGAGTTCGATCCTCAGGTGGCAGGCTCGTACCAATGGGTTTTTCAAAAATCTATGTACGAATTATATCGTTGGCTTGGACATAAAGACGGCGACGGGCTCACCATCACGTTGTCCCGAAAATATCTTCGGTGGAAGGTGGGTCGAAGGGACTTAATTGTCTAGACTAGACATCTATCTACCCCTGTATTGGGAATTGTAACAGTAGGAACTGGCTGTCAACATCATTTAGGCAAACGTAGTATATGAGGACTCCCGCATGATGGAGTGACGATTAACACAATGTTGCAGGATGAAGGTGACTGAGGACTGTTCCTGGTGATAAATTTTGGGGGAGGTCTATATTCAGCAAAATCGATAGACAGTTTTTTTTTAATAAATAAGATATCTGCCAACTAAATTAAAACCCAACTAAATTTAAATTCGAAAAAAATGTAACTATTTCGTCATAAATGTTGTAATATTGAATTTGTTTTCATCATAGATTCTCCGTTGTTAGAGATTATATGTAAAAAATATGTAATCTCCTTTCTTCCATAGGTAACACAAAAGACGACTTAAACAAAATAAGTATAATTTATGTGACATAATATTACTGGCATTACTAAATGAAATATATATAAAAAAAAATTTAAAACAATAAAATTGAAAATAAGAATTTGTATTGCAGGTAAAGCACGTAAGCCGCGCTAGGTCTTTTAATTTTTTAATTTATATATAGTTAATATAACACAGTAAAAAAAAAAGTTTTCTTTTGTCAAATTTGTTAATGGACAATGAATTAAATTATATCAATTATGATTGGACTTATAATAAATGGAGCCAGGTCAGAGGTAAGCGTTTTAACTGCTACTAAGCCTCTCAGGAGTCCTTCGATCCGGAATTATATGTTATTAGTAGTTACGAGATATCTATGACTGATATTCAAACGATATTGGAGTAAATAAATAAATATATATAAAAAATTTAAAACAATAAAATTGAAAATAAGAATTTGTATTGCAGGTAAAGCACGTAAGCCGCGCTAGGTCTTTTAATTTTTTAATTTATATATAGTTAATATAACACAGTAAAAAAAAAAAGTTTTCTTTTGTCAAATTTGTTAATGGACAATGAATTAAATTATATCAATTATGATTGGACTTATAATAAATGGAGCCAGGTCAGAGGTAAGCGTTTTAACTGCTACTAAGCCTCTCAGGAGTCCTTCGATCCGGAATTATATGTTATTAGTAGTTACGAGATATCTATGACTGATATTCAAACGATATTGGAGTAAATAAATAAATATATAAATAGGTAGGGACAACATCGCATACATTGCTCTGATATGTAAGTAGTTTAAGCTGTTGTGTTATGGAATCAGAAACACCGAAGGTACCACAAACACCCAGACCCGAGACAATGAAGAAAAATTATTTTCAACTTTAACCCTTCCGGGAATCGAACCTCAGAGAAGGCGACACCATAAAAACTGGTAAGTTACTAACTCATCCACAGAGTTCGTGACCAAATGTAAATATATTTGTTAATAAATTGGCTTGAATTTTTAAGTTACGATAGCCGAGTGGTTGGGTGGTCGGAATTTCGAGTCAAGAGTCCCGAGTTTGATCCCTAGGTGGCAGGTACTAATGGGTTTTTCAAAAACTTATGTACGAATTACATCGTTGGCTTGGACATAAAGACGGCAACGGGCTCACCACCTGTCCAGTTGTTCCGAAAATATCTTCGGTGAAAGGAGGGTCGAAGGGATTTCATTGTCTAGATTAGACCTCTGTCTACCCCTGTGTTGGGAATTCCGTGAAGATATATTTTTACATTTATTTATACAAATATTACTATATTTCTTACTAAAAACCTCTTTCATAATAGTTTCAACTCACGACTATGTGTTCAAGTGCCATATTCAGCTTCATTTGACTCTATTAAAACGTAATAGGCTAGTGTTACACATAGTTACACATAATTACGGTCAAATCCGAGTCGTAACTACCAGTATGTCCAGTATTAATAGCAAATCTGCCATATAATAATTGTCTGAAATTTGTAACGACTGCAAAAAAAAATTTAAATTGATGTCATATTTATAACGGTAGGCTTACCACCTATCGCGTTGTACCAAATAGATTCCTTATCCTTCCTGAAAGGTGATCAAATTGTCACCAAAATTCTCTCAATCTCCGTCTACTCCAGTATCAGGAAATGTGTGACAAAAAACATTCATCTTTCTAAAATTCCTATTAAACACGAATCTTGGAGGTGCTATAGACGATGCAGTTGCAAATGTTAGTATTTTGAGACAGTCGAGATGATTAATGACCGTAGACGAAATTAAAATACTAACACCTGTTTACCCGACTTGAAAGTAGGACCAGTGACAGAGAAAATGAAGAGTGGTAGGTTAGCATGGTTCGGGCATGTAATGAGGAGGGAAGAATGTAATATAGGCAAAAGAATGTTAAAGATGAATGTGGATGGACGAATAGCTATGGGGAGACCAAAAAAACGATGGATGGATTGTGTGAAAGAAGACATGAGAAAGAGAGGAGTGAGTATTGACATGACGGGAAATAGAGGAGAGTGGAAGAAGAAGACATGTTGTGCCGACCCCACATAGCATGGGATAAGGGCAGGAAGAAGAAGAAGAAGAACATCTGTTTACCCGACTGCGTAAAAAGAATACATAGGCACACGCCATGCAGATTTTACAGATTTCAGTACATGCCATAACGAGATATTCGTCTGTATTGTAGTAGTTGCAAGATAATATTGAAAACTATGCAACTGGTAAAAGACCTAGTAATTCTACGAATGATAATTCTTTTATTTTATACCTCAAACAAAAAATAGAAAAATCAAACAAATAGAATTTTAGGTGGCCTTATCGGCCGCCAAATTGTAACAACTACTGCTGCATAATTCTTATTAATAATTACATGTATTTGTTGTAATTGTAATTGTATATGAATAATTATAACATTAATGTGTAACATTTAACAAAGAGTTGACTAAACAGTCCGCAAATAATGATCACCTTTACATTATATTATATTATAGCTTTAACACTACCAAAATAGTACTAAAGTTATAATTATCACCCCAGACGCTAATAACATCGCATAAAAATAATCACATAGCATTTTACAGGTGAATAGATTTATAAAGATTAACACGAAAGAATGGCTGGAAGGAATTAAATAAAAATTAATATATTGTTTACGATTGACAGTAAGGCCACAGATAAAGCATTGCGCTGAAAAATAACTATACAATTTGCGATAGGAGTTGCGTGTGCTAAAGAATTTCAAGTACGAAATGCGATGCGTGGGCCCGTTTTAAATTCGTTTAGAGACTTGTCATTCATTTGTTTTCCTATTATTACTCACAATGCATCATCTATCAAGTGAAGAATCTCACTGTGCGTCTAAAAATTTTAGTTTAAAATACTTTAAAGCTCTTGTTAGAGTACTCACGATATCACCGTGGTTGGGTCGAGATTCGAGCTCGTTCCCCTGGTCGTAGGCTCGTACTGGTGAGTGTTTTTACAAAACTCATGTACCATTTATATCGTTGGCTTGGACATAACGACAGCCACAGACTCACCTACTGTTGCGTTGTGTCGATGGATGCAGATGGCTCAGGACCGCTTTATGTCGTCTATGTTTAGCAGAGGAGCTCCGATAGTGACAAAAATAACACACTATAATAGTAATAGCACAGCTGGACATATACAATTGTGGACTATTAGAGGAAGGCCTATGTGCTTCTCCTTTGGGAGCGTTTGCTTGGTCTGTATGCTGATGCAAAACACTAAAAAAAAGAACGGCTGATCGATGTTTGAAGATGAAGAGGGGATTCGGCAGATGCTATTTCTTATAATTTTTGGTTCGTGCATTTGTATCTTCACACAGTTGCCCATACTGGGGTAGGCTGAAGTGTTGACGATTAAGTCCTTTTCACCCACCTTTTAGCGAAGCCTATTTGGGACAGCTTGAAAAGTTGTAAGCCAATCGCCGTCTTAATGTTCAAGCTAAAGGTACTATATATTTTACATACATATATATTTACATAGATAAATATTTATAAATAAAAACATTCCAATTCATCACACGAATAATAAATAATAGTTTATATAAACTAAAAAACACAACAGAACACCGAACTAAAAAATAGAAAATAAATTTTAATAAATTTAAATTAAGAATGGCGTTAAAAATTTCAATAAATATAAATTAATAATAGTGTGAATAAAAAAATATTTTATTTTAAAAAAGCGTGGGGTGCTTTTTAAGATATTATCAAAATGATAATTACTCTACTCATATCTGTCAATAAAATATTTATAACAATTGACACCATGCACCCCACGCTTTTTTCAAAATAAAATATTTTTTTGGAGTTTCGTTAGACTAGTTTCTTCTTCGTTAGAGGATAAATAAAATACAATGCTTTAGTTTGCGGACTGCGAAACATACGGACGCAGGTTCGCACCCGCCATTCGACTATTGTCGTGAACCACTCTAATCACAAGCATTGTAGCTTAGTTGGAGTGGTTAACAGGAATACTATATTATTTGTCTGAAAGTTTATCAGGAATTTTTTATAAGTCACGATAGCCGAGTGGTTGGGTGGTGGTGGGAGAGTTAGATCCCCAGGTGGCAGGCTCGTGTCAATGGGTTTTTCAAAAACTTATGTACGGATTATATCGTTGGCTGGGACATAAAGACGGCGACGGGCTCACCACCATCACGATGTCCCGAAAATATCTTAGGTGGGAGGTAGGTCAAAGGCACTTAATTGTCTAGACTAGACCCTGTCTACCCCTGTATTGGTAATTGCGTGAAGATATTTATTTATTTATTTTTATAAAACATAGTAAATGGTTGATAATTTATAGCAATTTATTGAAAAATATTGCTGACCGTACTTAAACGCATGTGTCAGGACATATGTGACTGCAAGGCGAACGGCCGCGCCCAGAAGTCATTACAATTTGCTAGTGATGGCCTTTTTGAAATGATTCTATCGATATTTAATTCACTTGAATTAAAGTAACTTCTAATAATAATACGACTCTTAAGGATAATACTAATACTATTAATTTTGAAAGGCCTTGAAAGTTATGTCTGTGAGACGTCCTTCAACAAGTTTAAATTGACATTGCATTAACAAATATAAAAAGGAATTTATTCCTAGAGATACCGTTTATTAATCATGAATTACTGATTTGCTGTATTAGGGTTATTTTAAAAATATATGCATGTAAAAAGCCTCGGATTGGCTTTTTGGATTCTTCAAAGTAATTTTAAGGGTACAAACCCTTAGTAACATTTTTGTTAACACAATGAAATTACTTTGTCTAATGAAGTCTTACAAAAGTCATTTTTAATTTATGATTAATTTGTATTGCTTTTAATTTTTTTATGAAACTTGAAATGTGTTTATTTGTTTATATGTTATTGAATTAAATACGAAACCCTACTGCCACGTTACCTTACCAAAAAAAAAATAGACAGACATGAAGGTCTGTAAATAAAGTCAGAAATAATCTTTACAGCCTCACACATATGCAGTGTCACATCACTAGTCGCGCCAACGACAAACATCGCGATACAGCGGGCTAGTGACGAAACGCACGTGTGTAAAGTCAAACAGGGTTGTGTAACAGCCAGAGGCGCGGCTTTGTCGATAGCCGAACTTTTATTTATCAACCTTGTCGGCAATAAGGATACAAAAGTTAAGCTATGCACTTGCACTTCGTGACCACATACACAAATTCCTATTTATTATTGTCTTACTATTCAAATTAATGGCTACCGATAGATAACGGGATAACCATTTCTAAAAATAACAGACCAAAATAATGAGACAGCAGATGAGCAGCAGCGTCTAAGGTGCGAGTGGTCTGGTACTGCGATCGCCAATCCGCTTGCCAAGCGTGGTAATTATGGCAAATGTCTCCCCATGGATGAGGCCTATGTACTCCAGTGGACTTTAGCAGGCCGTTAAGTAAGAAAGTAAGTAAGCTTTTGCGATTGCCTGTACGTCTCTATCAACCTATGATAAGGTGAATCTCCAATCTCTCTATCAACCTATGATGAGGTGAAATTTGTGGTAAGCGAAATAAATTTAAGGAGACAAAACAAAAATATAATACACAGACGTACATAAAATCATTACATTTGTTGATAACTTTTTCTTTTCAATTTTTTTTCTCTTATTTTGGACAAATAATTTTATATCTCTTTGATAATTTTTTTTTGTTTCATCGAGTTCCGATGCAAATAAAGTATATCACTATTGCGCTTAAGTTTTCTCTGTAGTAAACTTACGTATTCATAATCGTACCAATGGGTTTTTCAAAAACTTATGTACGAATATCATTGGCTTGCACATAAAGACGGTGACAGATTCACCACTTGTCACGTTGTCCTTAAAAAAATGTCTTCGGTGAAAGGTGAGTCGAAACGACTCAATTGTCTAC
Source organism: Sericinus montela (assembly GCA_029286605.1). Classification (NCBI taxonomy): domain Eukaryota; kingdom Metazoa; phylum Arthropoda; class Insecta; order Lepidoptera; family Papilionidae; genus Sericinus; species Sericinus montela. Next base: position 5,782,610 of record JAGSMR010000014.1, read on the forward strand.
TCCTGTATTGAGAACAACATGAAGATATTTATATTATTTATTTATGATATAAATCCTTGTAAATTTACTTACAAACAATATTAAAAGTGATATTTATGAAATATTAATTAACTAATAATAACGCAGATAACTAAATGTAAAACTCATACAGCGTAAAATGATTGAATGCGAGAGATAATTGCAAGGGCAGTGTCGTAACGCTTGTCGTACAAGCAGATCTTAAAATGATAAATAAAATCAAGTGAAAATTCTTTGATCATTCATTTGGGAGAGATACTTTTTTTTAATAATCGCTTAAATCACTAACTGTAACATTAACTATTGTTCTGCTATGCTTAAGTTAAAATTTAAGCATTATTAAAACCACAAGATACATTCGTTTTCATACACACACACATATGTATAAATTAAAGCATAACAATACAAAACCGGTAATTAAGAGAAAATGAGAAGCACTGATTCCTGTAACATAGGCTTGCCTAGCACAGGAGTCAGAGATCACAGTTTGAGTTTTCTTTTGCATATATTTATCAAGAAGTCACGATAGCCGAGTTGTTGGGTTGTCGGAATTTCGAGTCGAGAGAGCCGAGTTCGATCCCCAGGTGGCAGTACCAATGAGTTTTTCAAAAAACTTATGTACGAATTTCGTCGTTGGCTTGGACATAAAGATGGCGACAGGCTCAGCACCTGTCACGTTGTCCTGAAAATATCTTCGGTGGAAGGTGGGTCAAAAGGACTTATATGTCTAGACTTGACCTCTGTCTACCCCTGTATTGGGAATTGCGTGAAGATATTTTTTTATATATTTATTGATTTGTGTTTTATTTGTTGTTTATAATATTATTTGTGTGTGAAATAAATTATTATTAAGATACACTTATTTTTGTGTGGTGTCACTGCCATTAGCATAAGATTCCAGTTCTCTCTATCTTCCCTCGTTGATGTCGTAAGTAAAAACTAAGGATTTTAACCATGAAAATAAGATAAATTAGCGAAATGCGGAATTGATGAAGGAATACCAGTACACTATTTACCCTGCTTCACTGACTTTTTAGGTAACATGAAAAAAGAATGTTTCCGAATTTGGGAAGAATATTTTGACCAAAGATCAAAAGAGAAAGGCATATGGTATAAAACTATACAAACCGAACCCCCAAAAATACCCTGATTCTTCGGAGTAAATATCGAAATACAGTTGCTCATCACCAGTATGAGACTACGCTCCGGACACATTGCACTAAACACATTCAAACACATGATGAAATTAGTTGATTCACCAAATTGTGAAGGATGTAATAAGAGAGAGGATGCCTATGACGCATTAGTGGAGTGTACGCGGATTGATGTAGACCGCAGAGTACTAGAAGCATAATATAAAATAAGGTTAAGTGATGTCAGTACATGTAACATAATATTGTCGTATCCATCATCAAATTTGGCACTAAATGCATACAAACTTATTTTAAAATTAATTAAGTGTAGTTAGATATAGTTTTTGTAAATAATACAAACATGTATGTTATGGGGCTGTCATAATCGCTTGGCGACTAAAGCCTCCTTATTCTACAATAAAGATTAAAAAAACTATGATAAGATAACTATGATATGATACAATAAAGATTAAAATTGCAATGGTAACTGATAAAAGTGGTGATAGCTAACAGATGGTTATTGCAATTCGCGACAGTAGCAACGTCTAAGGTGTATTTAGAACTGCGATTGCTAATCTGCTGCCAAGCTTAACAATTATATCTACCCCCCTCCCATTCAATAGAGAGTTAAGGATTATATTAATTAGTTAAAAATAATAATTAAAGTACCTTCTGCCATCTTCGTTAAAACTTAACGCGACGAGCAGTTACAAGGTTAAATAAGTGGTAACATACTACGCACTACACATGCAAAAACATTTTTATAATATTACTAGCGACACCCCGCGACTGTGACCACTATTCTATCCCTGCCAGCTCAGACTTCCCGGGTTCGATTCCCGAACGGGTCATTACAGAAAACCATTTTTTCTACATTTTCTCAAGTCTGGGAGTTTGTGGCACACACGTGCTATGGCTACATAATTTGGTATAAGAGAAATTCTTGTTTTGCTGTCCCTATGGCACTCCAAGCCATAATATGTTAATCCAAGTTATAAATTATCTGTGAATCAAAATTATAATTGAAAAATCTGCGTGATTCAATTTAAAAGTCTAACGCACATACAAACTTACATATTTATCATATTAAGTAGGACAGGATTGTGGTAAGGGCGGAGAGGAATACAATGCACATAATTTTATTACTTGGCATATCGCCAATCGGGTCACGGCATCGCACTAACATTTACTATGGAGATTTAATTAATACAAACATCCGGATAGATTTGCCGATTTTACGATTCATAATTTGTGAATTTATGTAACTACTCTCTGACCGCGAATACGTAATCAAATTACACCTAGTTCCCTTGGGAGTCCTTAATTCCTCTGAGAATAAATATATCTTCACGCAATTCCCAATACAGGAGTAAAGAGGTCTAAACTAGACCTCTGTTTAGAATGAGTAAAGAAACTTTACCATGTGTGACTGAGTAGTCTTACGAATAAACCAGTATTTTAGAGACATTTTTCTTAGCGATAACAAAAAAAAATATAGAATAGAATAGAATATTTTTTTGTGAATTGCAGGTAAGTTTTACAGCTACAGTCTCACTACATTTCCACCTTAATCTAGGAATATCGAGTCAAGAGAGGTGTTAGGCTCGTACCAATAGATTTTTCAAAAACTTATGTACGAAGTATATCGTTGGCTTGGACATAAAGACGGCGACGGGCTCACCACCTGCCATGTAGTCCCGAAATATCTTCGGTGGAAGGTGGGTCAAAGGAACTTAATTATCTAGACTAGACCTCTGTCTACCCCTGTACAACATTTTCTGATATGTCGACCCCCAATATTAGGAAATACGTGATGTTAATATAACAGTGCTGACCGTACCAATTTCCAAATAGCTACAGACTGATTGGCATGCTCGATAACCACTCACATTTTTCAAACGACTTTTAGATTGGAAGCTAAGGCATGCCAAGCTTAATCCCGCATATAAGCTCGAGGGCAATGACCTTCTAGAATTTTCTTTGGTATGCAATCCTTTAGATATATCACTTGAATTTATCTATACTAGCGTTATAAATTACGTTGGTACCATATTTATTTAGAATTTTAATAAATCTTCACGCCATTCCCAATACAGGGGTAGACAGAGGTCTAGACAATTAAATCCTTTCGACCCACAATCCACCGAAGATGTTTTTGGGACGTGACAGGTGGTGTGCTCGTCGCCGTCTTTGTGTCCAAGCCAACGATACAGTACATATGTTTTTGAAAAATTCCATTGTTACGAGCTTTGGGGATCGAACTCGTTCCTCTCGACTCGAATACCGATCACCCAACCACTCGGCTATCGTGACTGTTTGCAATCGTCTAGGTATATCACTTTTATTTCTCTATTCTAGCATTATAAATTACGTGTGTACGATATTTTTATAGAACTTTATGGAACTATAAATCTTTAACCGTTTTTAAGTGTACGTTAGATTTATTGTTTCCTAAATAAAAAAGTAGTCACGATATCATAGCGATTGGAGACTCGAATTTGATCTGAGTTTGAGACACATACCGAAAGGTTTTTTCAAAACTTATATGGCTTACATCGTTGGCTTGGACAGAAAGACGACGATAGGCTTACCAAACCACACCCCACCAATGTTGTCCCAAAAAAATTTCTATTCATTGCTTTCTTTAGCATTAATAATTATGTTGGCACCTTATTTATATGTAGTTTTATACCATTCTAAATCTTTAACTATTTTAAGTGTTCTTAAGTTTCTTGATAAATAAAAAAAAAGCTAAATGTATGTCTATGTGTCAATTGGCACTGTTAGTTATAGACATTAATTCGTTATATTTCTTACACAATCGATAGTTCAGATAGTTAAAATACTTTCGATTAATCGATTAACAATCGATGTTTATGCAACGCTACCACATCGGTTCGTGGAAATTATTATTATCGAACTCATGTCTTCTAATATTATCTTTGGTCGAAAGAACAGATCGCCATGTGTCTCCATCCTTACATACATGCCCATCGATGTATCCGTGGAATCTTGACTTTACGCTTCTATGTATAATGTGCTAACAAGGTTTATAAGGGTTTACTTAAATATAATAAAATAAATGTCTTCACGCGTAAAAAGTCACAATAGCTGAGTGGTCGGGTGGACGGAATTTCGAGACGAGAGACCCGAGTTCGATCCCCAGGTGGCACCAATGGGTTTTAAAAAAAAAAAAACTTATGTACGAATTATATCGTTGGCTTGGACATAAAGACGGAGACGGGCTCACCGCCTGTCACGTTGTTTCAAAAAATATCTTGAGTGGAAGGTGGGTCAAAGGGACTTAATTATCTAGACTAGACCTCTATCTACCCCTGTATTGGGAATTGCGTGAAGATATTTATTTATTTATTTTTGTCTTCACGCGTTCTCCTTTACGGGGTTGCAAAGGAAAACAGATCGCTAACTAAGTAACCGCACGAGCTCTTTGTATTCTTTCAAATTAATCATTTTCTTCATACACCCACGTCAAGGCGACATCATAGTATATATCTGAAGAAGATCTCTCAGAAGAGTACATCTCTTGACGCTCCCGTCTTCTTTTGTTCACATGTTCTTCGGAAGTTAGTCTAGGTCTCGCTTTGTTGAAAAATTTTTACACTTTTAATTCTTTAGCATTCAAATTTCGAGTTTGCCGTCCCACATAGCATGGGATAAGGGCAGGAGGAAGAAGATTCGAATTTCGAGTTTACTCTATTTTTAGAATTATTTTTCAACACTCTCTCTACATTGTCTCGGGTCTGGGTGTTTGTGGTACATTCATTGTTTCTGATTCGATTCTACAACTGCTTAAGCTCTTACTTTGGGAGCAGAGCAATGTATGTGATGTTGTTCTTATCTATGTATCTATGTAATGTAATGTTATCTATCATTATCTATGTAATGTTAAAGTGAACCTTCCGAACCTTACCAATGGCGTACAACCATGTCGAAAAATACCACAACGAAATTTAGTAGACGAGCGACGGACAGCAGCGTCTTAGGTGCTATGTATCTTACCTATTACTTTAATCGCCAATTCGCTAGCCAAGCGTAACGATTATGGTTTTATGTATGAAGAGAAAAGCGGCAGCTTGACTCCTGTACAAATAAGACTCGAAATGCCGGCGTTATGTAAAAGCTTCTTGTGCTTCTGCATATCATGCTGCGTATGTTTACAGGTCCCACTACTCTTTCTTTTACCTTTTTTCTTCTCTCTTATCTTCTCCGCAATGATAAATGAAAGTAAAGCCTCTATTGTCACGGAAGTACATGGCCGTATGTAATTACTTACAACTTTGTTATATACCTTTGATAATCTTATAATGGCGAAACCGGTCAGGTATTTAAAGTAAAATATATAAAAAAAATACCTTCACGCTATTCCCAATACAGGAGTAGACAGCGGTCTAGACATCTTCTACCAAAAATATTTTTGGGACAAGTTGACAGATGGTGAGTCTGTCGCCATCTTTATGTCCAAGCCACCGATATAAATCGTACAAAAGTTTTGAAAAAACCCATTGTTACGAACCTACTACCTAGGGATCGAACTCAGTTCTCTTGGCTCGTATGCCGATAAACCCAACCACTCGGCTAGTAAAATAGATAAATTAGTAAAGGTACATTTGAATTGATTGTTTCTGTTTATATTAATATTTATTTAAAGTACAAATTATTCTTTTCTTTCTCTGAATTCCTAACCTCGAGCAGTCGATCATCGTGCGAAACGTTGGAACATTTCAGTTAGAGTCCGTAACTGAACAGCGTAATGTGTCACGAAAAGACTTCCAGAACCTTCTAGAAATGTAACTATTCACACCGTCCTTTAACTACGAGCACTACAAACACAATTCGAAGCGTTCATTTATAAATACACGACATTAACCCAGTTGCTGAGTGCATACATATGGCGGTTGCGCCGGTTGGCATTGTAGCGGTCGGCCATGGCTTTGTCACGAAATTCTTCAGGACGCCAAATAGTATCACTAAAAAGATAAAATTCAGTTTCATCGGAGAGCTTTATATCTTCACGCAATTTACCATGCTGGGACAGGCAGAGGTATAGACAATGAAGTGCTTGCGACCCACTTTACAAGCACATTTTTCAAGCCAAGCTTATTTAAGACAATGTGACGTGTTATTAGCTACTATATCGGATACTTACCAGTATATAAAAATCAGCGAAAGGGAAAAGCCTTTAATCGTATAGCTGATGAATTTTATTCTAGTATTTTTCGAGATGATTATCTCTTAACCACCTCTTACGACTGCCACACAGCAGCACACTTCGTCAATTCTATATGATCTCACATTGTGTTCGAATCTTCCTCCCTCAATCAGTAAAACTTTTGAGTCCTGTTTTAAAGAAAGAAAGAAATACATTTATTTCAATTGGTTTGAGTTGTTGAAAGGTTTTTGAAGTTTTTAATCTTATTCCACAGGGGTCGTACCGCTTCCGTTATTGATCAAATAATCTATTCGCGATTCAAATATACAAAACAGTACTTACTGTCAATAGTTACGATAGCCGAGTAATTTGGTGATCAGAACTTGAGTCACGAGACCCGAGTTCGATCCCCAAGTGGAAGGGTCGGCACGATGGATTTTATCGAAACCTACATATGTATGATTTATATGTGTTTTGAATTAGATAAATATTCACATATATTTTTTTCATTAAAAAGCAGAAACTTAATTACCAGCTTCCATTTGTACCTACATCAAAAATGATGAAGGTACATGAAAAATTTACTTTGGCGAGGATTTTGCGTAAAATCCATTGTTAGTGAGAGTCTACATCGCAGAATTAATTACTATGCGACACTTAAAATCAGTGTTTTAGAGATCTCATGTTGAGTGGTATTTCGCTTATATTTATATTATGTCGTCGGCTCTATGTGGCAATCTTTCAGAGAGGTTATGTTCAGCATTGGATTTCTAATAGGCTGTTATGATGATGGTGAAGATAACATGTTTTAATCAAACTTTGAACTTGAAAATAGAACTTTGAAATTGGAATCAACATTTTTTTTTTAAAAGAGTTATTCTATAATACATATAGATACACATATAGATAGGGACAACATCACATACATTGCTCCGATCCCAGTGTAAGATTATAAAGCAGGATTAAAAGGATTAAAAGAGGTATGAGAATCGGAAACAACGAAGGCACCACAAACACCCAGACCCGAGAACATGTAGAAAAAGTGGTTTTTCTACATTGACCCGACCGGGAATCGAACCCGGGATCTCGAGATGGCGACACCTTGAAAACCAGTGTTTACGCCACTAGTCCACGGAGGTCGTCTATATCCCTCAATTTGCAACTAAATATAGAGACATACTTAAATATTAACACCAGTTGGGGCGTTGACTCACACCACACCATATAAAGGCATCGTTGGCTTATTATTGCTTGAATATAAAGATCTGACCATAAATCATTTAACAAAAAGTACGCCTTATTATATTAATGATTCAGAAATCCTATTTTTACATTTATTGTCATTGTTTTAATTTAACTAAGGTATAAAAAGGCGACAAGCGAGGACAATGTCTATCGCCTTCCTCTCGAGTGGGGGCAAATTGTAACAGAGGGATTGGGCGACGCCCGGCAGCCTGGTAGAAGCATCACACACAAGTGCGACTCTGCCTGAAGTATATGTATATATACGAAAGTCCTGGTTATATTAATTTAATCATTCAAGCATAGATTTAATCTAGCAGGCTTGTTACAGGAGAGGAAGATCCATCACGCGCCTCCGAAGTTTCAGGTTTCAAAATTCGGTCTGGATAATTTCAAGATCACTTCGTCTATGGAAGGTGCACACACATATTATGTGTTTTCACCAAGTTTTACGTATCGGTTGGTAAGTAAGTAAGAGATATTGAAAAAATCATATGATGCGGGCGGGATTTGAAGCTTTGGAAAGAAAAATGTCGTTTTTCTAGATCTCTTTGTGATAGACGAACAGTATATAATTCTCAGAGTTTCAAATGCTTTCTTCATGAAATCAATAGAGAAGAGAACGTAACGCATAGAGAACTTTTTTTTAATATATTTTTACAAAAAAAAATTAGGTTTGTATTTACAATACTTATTAATTAAAAACAACGTCACGCTTCGCGACATCTCCACGGACCGATCGTCTATACTTCAAATTGAATAAATATATAGTCTCCCTTCAAAGACTCATATTTACGCCACTTCTCTGATTCAGCTGCCTCTGATGCCGCCACGCCTCTTATTGAAGTACCCTTGATGTCAGCGGTCGCTGATGTATCGACGCGCGCAGGGTCCTACACAACAGCTTTGCCTCTCCCGAGGGACTAAAGTCAAGCTGCCAGGTCTTTTGCCATCCTCCCTGAACAACTCTAAAAACTGTGGAAATATTTATGGAAATAAAAGCCTTTCAGATGATTCTATTTAAGAAGCCGTTACGGGACAGTCTGTCGACAATTATTTTAGCATGAAGTCCAACTCGTCGACTCCGCTACCACAAGGAAATCGATGTGGTTGACTAATCGATACTCCCAATCGAATTCCTACAGCTACGAGTAAACTTTTGCAATCCTGTAATGTACTAAGGTTGCTTGATGGTTAAGTATGTAACAAGTAACTGGTTTCCTTTATCGATACACCCCGTGTACCTATCCTACCGTTTTTGGGAGTTAGGTTACAGTGAAATATCCTCTCCGAGACAGAGACGTCTCCATGCTTACCCTGCCTCAGTCTTTCCTTGCTCGCCTTGCCTCGGCAATTCCAAATCATTCTTAAGAATTTTACTGAATAAAAACTGAACGATGATCTATTTATTTACCATATTCTATTATTGAAAACGTAACGTGGGTGTCTTGTGACGTTAACAAGAAAAATAAGTGAAGCCTTACTCTACTACTGAGTTGGCAGTATTTATATGGAAATGAAACAACAATAGATTGTTTACGTTAACCGTACGTCAAAGTTTATTGTTATAAATAGTTCGGAAATGTCACGAGTTCAATCTTCGCCACTATCCATTGATTTTTCTAAATTTTTCATTTCATATTGGTAATTACAGAAGTACAGAAGAAAGTACTCCAATTTTTGTGAACATCCCGTTTAAAAGTTTAACTTAAGTATGTAAAAAAGCCGTGGTAGATCAGGACTGCTTTATACACGGGTGACCTTTCTTCGATACTCGGAAAAGTTCCACTAAAACTGTTAAAAGCAATGTTAAGTGCTGGATTTACCTTGAGTTTAGCGGATAAGAGACAATATCGTTAGGAAACCTGCACGTCTAAGAAATAATCCAAAAATATATTCTTTCCAGGACGTGTGAAGTCCACTAACAAACACTGAAGAAGCGTAGCTAAAGCTTCTCTAATTTCTATCAAATGTTTGAGAGAAGGCCTTTGTCCAGCTGTGGACATTCACAGGCTGTTACTTAACTTATTAGTTAAGTTAAAAATAAAGTAATGTAAAGGAGGTGATTCTGTTCAAATAAGGTACCTTTCAGCGTAACAAAATACCCTGAACTACACTGAAAAATGTTTTAATTATGAAATTTAATTTTTTAAATTAATATAAAGTGAAAAGCAGGCTATTGTGCACCCTGTAAAGGATAAATATTATTGCCATACTTAACACCAGAGTCATCAACGGCCAGTAAAAGTCCACACTTCCATGCGGGAGAGTTAACAATCATAATCGCTTAGCAAGCTGTTTGGCGATAGCAGCAGGCACACATGTCACGTTGTCACAAATATTTGTTACGTTACGTTTTTATTATTTTTTATTTTGTATGCGTTATTATTTAGAAATTTGTGAATATTTTAAAATAGTTATATGTGTCAAATTGAAGTTTTTTTAAGTTTGAATATTTATAACTACTGTCGGCCCAAGATGGATCATAGGCTGCGCTGAAAATTAGTGTTGTAACGGTGTTGTCACTTTTTCATTTAATTTTGAAATATCTTGTATTTATATTTTATTGATTGTATATGGTGCAACAAATAAAGTTTTCTTTCTTAAAATAAAGTCTGATAAAATATAGGTCTAAAGTAATTTATCCTTTTATTATTAGAGTCAAAAAACTCAATACAACACAGTCGTATCCAAATGGAAGAGATGCATGAAGAAGAGAGGCTTTCGTCTTTCCATTTCTTTTCTCTCGTCTTCAATCTTTACTTCGTGCTATCCCGTCCGAGCCAGCCCATTTGTGGAATATACTAAGCCATTGCTTATTTCTACCACTAAATAGTAAAGACATTATAGACGAGTGGTGTACACGCAAGCCCTGAGGTTTCCGGTTCGATTCCCGGTGGAGATCAATATAAAAACACAGTTTTTATATATTTTCTCAGGTGGTTGGGTGTTTCTGGTACCTTTATTGTTTCTGATTGGTTAAGCTTCTTACTTTGGGATCAGAAAAATGTTGTCTCTATCTATCTATGTGTTTATATATTTATAAATATACCTCTAATTCGTACATAAAGAATCGAATCCGAGTCTCCCGATAAGAAGACTGGCCTCTCCGCTATCTTTATAAATAAATCACTCACCTGCAGTCACGATAAAAAAGTCACGATAGCCGAGTGGTTGGGTGGTCGGAACTTCGAGTCGAGAGACCCGAGTTTAATCCCCAGGTGGCAGGCTCGTACCAATGGGTTTTTCAAAAACTTATGCACGAATTATATCGTTGGCTTGGACATAGAAGCGGCGACGGGCTCACCACCTGTCACGTTGTCCCGAAAATATCTTCGGTGGAAGGTGGGTCGAAGGGACTTAATTGTCTAGACTAGACCTCTGTCTATCCCTGTATTGGGATTTGCGTGAAGATATTTATTTATTTTACTCACATGCAGTCACTCAGCGGTACCAGCGAGTAGCTGAACTTGACCGCGTTCGGTCGACTCTTTACTCATGTACTTGCATGTGGGATTACCAATTACGTTACCATTGAAGAAACGCCATGTCTCTGTGTCATGTGCCTCGTCGTTAAAGGTTAAAAGCGTACAAGTTAATAAATTATTAAGGTACCTGTAATTTTTTTATTTTTATCTTAACATATTTTGTCAATATTGGGGTAAACATAGTCCCTTCGACAGTTTTTTGTGGAAATCTATGGGAGAGGTCTATGTTCAGTTCAAACTTTTGGTAGGCTGTTAAAAAGAAGTAGAATAAATATCACACCCGACTAAGTGAGAGCCAAGACAGGATATGCAGGTCTCAAATAGGACAAATAAAAACCACGTTAATTCCCTTTTGCCGAATATCATTAAATTCACAGAAACTTACACAATTAACACTTTTTTTTTAAAATCTGGTAACCTTAAACTTTCCATTTGGTAACCTTAAACTTAAAATTCTCTCAGGTGTCCGGTTCGATTCTCGGAATGATCATTGTAGACAATTTTCTAGATTATCTCGGTTTTAGATGTTTGTGGTACCTTTGTTGTTTCTGATTGCATAACACAAAAAGCTTAAACTACTTTGGGATCTGAGTAATCTGTGGAATGTTGTCCCTATCTATGTACGTATATATTTTTCATTATGGTTAGAAATATATGGCTATGGGCTTTAGAAATCTCATACCATTGGATGGATTATCAATATAAAAAATTACCAAAAAAAAATCTCTCTTCAATATTCAATAGTTTTTAAAGACATTTCCGAATTGCGTTAAAATCTCTTCGTTATATTATAAGAAGTTTTAAAAAGTACTTGTGTTGAATTTAGATTATTTACGCATATCTATTTCATATGTCAAGGTTTATGGTTACTGCTCAGCTCCTATAATTCGTAGCGTGATAAATTAGGCTATAAAATTATAGCCTATAACCTTCCACGATTAACGGACTATACGATATCGAACGCATATATATGTGAAATCGGGCACATACATTCTGCGGCTAGCGCTTTGTTTGTATTGATCTGTTTTACAACCCCTTAAATTTTTATATATTCATCGTATTAAAAATACCAAAATATCTTCGGTAGAAGGTGGGTCAAAGGGACTTAATTGTCTAGACTAGACCTCAGTCTACCCCTGTATTGAGAATTGCGTGAAGATATTTATCTATTTATTATTATTTATATTTATAAATCCAACACTTTTACCGCCATCGTTAAATTACCGCAATAGTTATTTCCAAAAATAACTATTATACAAAAATACGTATACATATTTTTGTTTATTATAATTAAAAATAACTGCTTATATTCTTCATTTTTCGTTTTTAGTTTTTTTTTAATAGGAATATAGCAAATCTATGATGCATCTACTGGTCAACAATTCCTGAACAAACATTTGTTTGTTGTCGTTAGAAAGGTTTGTTAATCAATTAAAAGTGGTTAATATAAATAAATAAATGTAAAAGTGCTTCTAACGAAACGAACAGGAAAAACAAATAAAAAAATAAACAATGTACGGAATTCTAGCAACACAAACTTACTCGCCACTTGGCCAGGCCATTTACATAAATATTTTTATCTGTGCCAGTAATTTGCAGATAATAAATTATAAGTTCTATTTAATTTAAATTTCGCCCGAGGCGTACGTTAGTCGTTTGGCCTTCGACGTGTCAAGTTTGGTTATCCCGTTGACCCTACTTGATTATGTTTTACGTTAGATTCAAATGCCAAATCATCTGAGAAATGATGTATGGAACGGTATTTAAGAAATGCAGTTGTATATACTATTCTAAAAGTTAAAAGTAAATGCCTTTGAATGCCAACTGATGGGCAAAGACCTTCTCTCAAATATTTAACAGAAATTAAAATAGTAAAACTTTAAAGATATTACTCCAATACATAGATAGATAGATACATAAATAAAGACATTGTTCTGATCCCAAAGTTAGTAGCTAAAGCATTTGTGTTATGGAATCCAAAAAGAACGAAGGTACCACAAACACCCAAACAGTTACTAAAAGTGGTATTCTACGTTGACCTGTCCGGGAATCGAACCCGGAGCCTCACAGCTGGCGAGACTTTGAAAATCGGTGTGTACGCCTTTCGAATACGTAGGTCGTCAAAGTAACAACGAAAATTGCAATAGTTACTGCCAGACAGATGAAAATATACCAGACCGAAATTGGGTAGACTGGATACATTCAGCAAAACAACATAGATAAAAAAACACCTAGCTTTCAAATAATATCTAAATAAAATAAATAAATATCTTCACGCAATTCCCAATACAGGGGTAGACAAAGGTCTAATCTAGACAATTAAGTCCCTTTGACGCACCTTCCACCGAAGATATTTTCGGGACAACGTGACAGTTAGCCCGTCGCCGTCTCTATGTGTAAGCCAACAGTATAATTTATACATAAGTTTTTGAAAAACCCATTGGTACGAGCTGACCACCTGGGGATCGAAATCGGGTCTCTTGACTCGAAATTTCGACCACCCAACCACTCGACTATCGTGACTCTTGACTCGGCTATTATGAAAAATAATATTAACTACACACTCAGCATAATTGCAATGAATTTTTTTTGCAAAGGCACTGATTTTCAGTGTGTCCAACCAGTGACTTACGGACATTTCATTCATATGCCCCTTACCAACGAGAGGCGGTTAATAATAACTTCTATAACGGAACAGTGTATGGTTTAATTTATGTCCCATTTCCGACATATCGGCCCTTTTGTAAAGGTCATGGATACATAGTAATACACATTGAATATACGCGTATTGCTCTATATCTATGACCTTTATAATCAATAATACATAGATATTAATCTAGACTTAATAATAGACAATAAATATTAAATGTAGACTTAAGTGATCGATTTTTCAATTTGATAATTTAAAATTTTATTCAATCCGAAATTAAGTTTTGCTTAACTACATTATTCCATTAAATTAAAGAGAAAAAAGTTAAAATTTCAACTGACACGGGCGGGATGACAGTTGCAATTTTAACTTTTTTTTCTCTTTAAATTAATAACATAAAAATTCAGCTAAATATGCTTTAAAAATCAATAAAATTGCATAGTATATTATTCCAGATTTTTACTATTGTAACATAGACGGCATTATGAGCAGTATTTTTTTAAAAGACGGAGAAAATTATTTATTGGCCATATAATAAGTTTCTTTGAAAGATTAAATAAATACCATTAACAGGGTTTATTTAAAATTAAGAAATGGCCGTCTGTTATTTTGGGCCCACTTGCGTGACAGGTATCGCACGCAGCCTTTAATTTTACCCAGTTCTAAATACTAAAATAATTTTATTTTATTAATTATTATTAAAGATATAATCTATATTATTATAAAATTGCAAAAGTCATATCTATACATTGAAGATATTTGAGTGAAAATAACTGGAGAATGTTACCAGAATGCGTAAGATCCCAAAAGAACGTTTTACATAATGTTCTTGACTTAAATAATTATGACATGCCATTCTTATAGTTTTAGAATCTTTTTATAGTTTAAAAATGGTAAAATATGCAGTTTTAAAATAAATATCTTCACGCAATTCCCAATACAGGGGTAGACAAAGGTCTAATCTAGACAATTAAGTCCCTTTGACGCACCTTCCACCGAAGATATTTTCGGGACAACGTGACAGTTAGCCCGTCGCCGTCTCTATGTGTAAGCCAACAGTATAATTTATACATAAGTTTTTGAAAAACCCATTGGTACGAGCTGACCACCTGGGGATCGAAATCGGGTCTCTTGACTCGAAATTTCGACCACCCAACCACTCGACTATCGTGACTCTTGACTCGGCTATTGTGAAAAATAATATTAACTACACACTCAGCATAATTGCAATGAATTTTTTTTGCAAAGGCACTGATTTTCAGTGTGTCCAACCAGTGACTTACGGACATTTCATTCATATGCCCCTTACCAACGAGAGGCGGTTAATAATAACTTCTATAACGGAACAGTGTATGGTTTAATTTATGTCCCATTTCCGACATATCGGCCCTTTTGTAAAAGGTCATGGATACATAGTAATACACATTGAATATACGCGTATTGCTCTATATCTATGACCTTTATAATCAATAATACATAGATATTAATCTAGACTTAATAATAGACAATAAATATTAAATGTAGACTTAAGTGATCGATTTTTCAATTTGATAATTTAAAATTTTATTCAATCCGAAATTAAGTTTTGCTTAACTACATTATTCCATTAAATTAAAGAGAAAAAAGTTAAAATTTCAACTGACACGGGCGGGATGACAGTTGCAATTTTAACTTTTTTTTCTCTTTAAATTAATAACATAAAAATTCAGCTAAATATGCTTTAAAAATCAATAAAATTGCATAGTATATTATTCCAGATTTTTACTATTGTAACATAGACGGCATTATGAGCAGTATTTTTTTAAAAGACGGAGAAAATTATTTATTGGCCATATAATAAGTTTCTTTGAAAGATTAAATAAATACCATTAACAGGGTTTATTTAAAATTAAGAAATGGCCGTCTGTTATTTTGGGCCCACTTGCGTGACAGGTATCGCACGCAGCCTTTAATTTTACCCAGTTCTAAATACTAAAATAATTTTATTTTATTAATTATTATTAAAGATATAATCTATATTATTATAAAATTGCAAAAGTCATATCTATACATTGAAGATATTTGAGTGAAAATAACTGGAGAATGTTACCAGAATGCGTAAGATCCCAAAAGAACGTTTTACATAATGTTCTTGACTTAAATAATTATGACATGCCATTCTTATAGTTTTAGAATCTTTTTATAGTTTAAAAATGGTAAAATATGCAGTTTTTAAAATAAATATCTTCTCGCAATTCCCAATACTGGGGTAGACAGAGGTCTAGTCCTTCCACCGAAGATATTTGCGGGAGAACGTGACTGGTGGTGAGCCCGTCGCTGTCTTTATGTCCAAGCCAACGATGTAATTCGTACATAAGTTTTTGAAAAACTCATTGGTACTGCCACCTGGGGATCGAATTCGGGTCTCTTGCAGTCTTTCTTTCAAATAATTGAGAGAGATTACAGGATAGAAACGTCCAACGCTCAACCCAACCACGAATCACATCGCCGGTTCAGTGCGGCTCCGAGGACGCACATTGAATCTATTTTATTATTATAATTTCACAGATTTAATGATATACAATTATTATCTTATATAAAAAATTCTCGTCTCACAATGTTAGTTAGTTACCTTACTCCTCCGAAACGGCTTTACTGATTTTTACCAAATATTATATTCATATTCAGTAGGTCTGAGAATCGGCTACTATCTATTTTTTATACCCCTAAGTGATAAGGGTTGTTCACCCTGATTTTTTTTTAATATTTTAAATTAATTTTATATTGTTTTATGATACAGCATACAAAAAATACATACAACCCTAAATTTTCACCCCTCTACGATCAACCCCTATTTTTATATGGCAAAACAACGTTTGCGCGTTCAGCTAGTATTATATATTAATTCAATATACAATATAATAACTTAATGAAATCAGCACATAACATTAACAATTACGGGCGGGCTGAAAATAAGAACTGTTTGAGCATCTTCAAGTGGTACACGCTGAACCTGACGCCTTTTGCTGTCAAGTCTATGGATTTGCTACGTACCTATAATGTTGTATTCAACTATCTTCTTATTTGTTATGCGAAGATCATGAAAACTTTGTAATGAAATGATGATGATAAATATGAATTTTAAGGGTGCTGGCCCGAGGATCAAATCGTGATTGTTTTAGTCTTAAAGAATGCCATTCCCAATACCCACCCGCCACACGACCCACCTTCCACCAAAGATATTTTGGGACAACGTGACAGGTGGTGAGCCCGTCGCTGTCTTTATGTCAAGCCAACGATGTAATTCGTACATAAGTTTTGAAAAACTCATTGGTACTGCCACCTGGGGATCGAATTCGGGTCTCTTGCAGTCTTTCTTTCAAATAATTGAGAGAGATTACAGGATAGAAACGTCCAACGCTCAACCCAACCACGAATCACATCGCCGGTTCAGTGCGGCTCCGAGGACGCACATTGAATCTATTTTATTATTATAATTTCACAGATTTAATGATATACAATTATTATCTTATATAAAAAATTCTCGTCTCACAATGTTAGTTAGTTACCTTACTCCTCCGAAACGGCTTTACTGATTTTTACCAAATATTATATTCATATTCAGTAGGTCTGAGAATCGGCTACTATCTATTTTTTATACCCCTAAGTGATAAGGGTTGTTCACCCTGATTTTTTTTTAATATTTTAAATTAATTTTATATTGTTTTATGATACAGCATACAAAAAATACATACAACCCTAAATTTTCACCCCTCTACGATCAACCCCTATTTTTATATGGCAAAACAACGTTTGCGCGTTCAGCTAGTATTATATATTAATTCAATATACAATATAATAACTTAATGAAATCAGCACATAACATTAACAATTACGGGCGGGCTGAAAATAAGAACTGTTTGAGCATCTTCAAGTGGTACACGCTGAACCTGACGCCTTTTGCTGTCAAGTCTATGGATTTGCTACGTACCTATAATGTTGTATTCAACTATCTTCTTATTTGTTATGCGAAGATCATGAAAACTTTGTAATGAAATGATGATGATAAATATGAATTTTAAGGGTGCTGGCCGAGGATCAAATCGTGATTGTTTTAGTCTTAAAGAATGCCATTCCCAATACCCACCCGCCACACGACCCACCTTCCACCAAAGATATTTTTGGGACAACGTGACAGGTGGTGAGCCCGTCGCCGTCTTTATATCCAAGCCAACGATATGAATCGTACATAGGTTTTTGAAAAACCCCTTTGGTACGAGCCGGCCACCTGGCAATGGAACTCGAGTCTCTCAACTCGAATTCCGATCACCCAACCACTCGGCTATAGTGAGCTTTAAATCTAAGAAATTTTAGATCTTAAAGAAAGCGCGCTGATTATTAGGCTGCCACGCTTTTGATTCAAACCAAAAGCACAGCGTACGTTGTACAACACAGATAATTGGTTTTCTGACATAGAATAAGCCAAGTCAGTCATCTACTCACCCACACTCACTGATCACTCTGTGGATTAGCATTTTTAAATTAAATCTAAAGGATGTGAACCAGTTTTGTTTGAGCTAGTTAAACTTTATAATAACTAACTTATTTTAATCCTTTCTTTTAGATACATTACGTTTCTAAAAAGAAACATTGCATTACATTCTAAGATACAAACCATTACATTTTAAATACCAAGGCTGTCTGGAAGAAATTGCTTTTTAGTAATAAGACCGCCTTTTGCTGTCAAGTCTATGGATTTGCTACGTACCTATAATGTTGTATTCAACTATCTTCTTATTTGTTATGCGAAGATCATGAAAACTTTGTAATGAAATGATGATGATAAATATGAATTTTAAGGGTGCTGGCCCGAGGATCAAATCGTGATTGTTTTAGTCTTAAAGAATGCCATTCCCAATACCCACCCGCCACACGACCCACCTTCCACCAAAGATATTTTTGGGACAACGTGACAGGTGGTGAGCCCGTCGCCGTCTTTATATCCAAGCCAACGATATGAATCGTACATAGGTTTTTGAAAAACCCCTTTGGTACGAGCCGGCCACCTGGCAATGGAACTCGAGTCTCTCAACTCGAATTCCGATCACCCAACCACTCGGCTATAGTGAGCTTTAAATCTAAGAAATTTTAGATCTTAAAGAAAGCGCGCTGATTATTAGGCTGCCACGCTTTTGATTCAAACCAAAAGCACAGCGTACGTTGTACAACACAGATAATTGGTTTTCTGACATAGAATAAGCCAAGTCAGTCATCTACTCACCCACACTCACTGATCACTCTGTGGATTAGCATTTTTAAATTAAATCTAAAGGATGTGAACCAGTTTTGTTTGAGCTAGTTAAACTTTATAATAACTAACTTATTTTAATCCTTTCTTTTAGATACATTACGTTTCTAAAAAGAAACATTGCATTACATTCTAAGATACAAACCATTACATTTTAAATACCAAGGCTGTCTGGAAGAAATTGCTTTTTAGTAATAAGACCGCCTTTTGCTGTCAAGTCTATGGATTTGCTACGTACCTATAATGTTGTATTCAACTATCTTCTTATTTGTTATGCGAAGATCATGAAAACTTTGTAATGAAATGATGATGATAAATATGAATTTTAAGGGTGCTGGCCGAGGATCAAATCGTGATTGTTTTAGTCTTAAAGAATGCCATTCCCAATACCCACCCGCCACACGACCCACCTTCCACCAAAGATATTTTTGGGACAACGTGACAGGTGGTGAGCCCGTCGCCGTCTTTATATCCAAGCCAACGATATAATTCGTACATAAGTTTTGAAAAACTCATTGGTACTGCCACCTGGGGATCGAATTCGGGTCTCTTGCAGTCTTTCTTTCAAATAATTGAGAGAGATTACAGGATAGAAACGTCCAACGCTCAACCCAACCACGAATCACATCGCCGGTTCAGTGCGGCTCCGAGGACGCACATTGAATCTATTTTATTATAATAATTTCACAGATTTAATGATATACAATTATTATCTTATATAAAATACCAGAAAATGTTTTTACAATTTTATGAAAATTTATTTTACATATGAAGTGAATTTTATGCAAAAACTTTTTTTGGGCTACTTCATAAACGTAGATAAATATAATATAAAATTTTCCAATGTTACCATTGTTTAACCATTACGTCATTCGCAAATAGTTTTGACGGTCAACAACTCAAATTAAAAAATTTTCTTTCTTTCTATAAGACCTACAAAAGTTAATCGCTAATTAAGTATTTCCCACAATGACAACGCTTGGCAACAGATTAATATATAACAACCATGCGTTAACACCTTTAACGCTGCTGTCTTTGTCTTGTCATTGCTGTTTTTAACCGGTCTTCTTGTGCATAAGTTTCATCTAATATTTATCTAATAGACCATCCCGGCGCATGTCTTTAGCCTCTTTTGCGATATTTAAAGAAGCAAATTAAAAACTTAGTCGGCATAGTCTTGGTCACAATGAAAATTCTCCAAACTTTCTGTAATTCACACCCAACAATAAACCAAATTACTTGATTATTAAATACGAAATGTTAATTATAATTTTAACATCAATCTACAAGTCAGGATGGCCGAGCGGTCTAAGGCGCTGCGTTCAGGTCGCAGTCCACTTCTGTGGGCGTGGGTTCGAATCCCACTTCTGACAAAAATGTTTTGTAATTTTTTTACATTTTATATTGTTTATTAGTATATTGTTCATATTTATTTAATAAAAAAAAAAACAAATAGTTTTAGAAATATATTTTTTTTCGTTTATGACATTTTATTTAAACCGCTAGCAAAATGATAACAGATTTTATTTCCTTTTAGAAATAAAGCTACATGTCATCATGATACTTCGGTTATGTTAAAAGGTGATTGAACCCTTCTCTGCCTTGTAAGCTGTTTAGGACAGTACCATACACTTTTACACTAAATTATCTGTCTCTGATCTCTGTAGCACTTTTGCATTGACATTAATATTTTGAAATTATTTTCTAATTTTTAGTGCAGCTAGTAACCGTGTTTTTTAGTTTTTCATACGTCAGTTTTTTTTTTGTTGCGTAATGTACGAAACTACTCAAGTGTCAGTAGTCATATGGTTTGCTCAAAGAATAAGTCACGTTTGCTTCAGTAAATGCCTTAGTACTTAGTACACTGCCGCGTTTTCAGATATGGTAGAAATCGTTATTACAGAAGATCCTAATCAGGATAATTAGGGGTTTGACAAGTTTGCGAGGAAATTATGTTCAAAGTTTTCCTAATATAGCTGCATACAAACCAATCTAAAAAAAAGCGTGCTTTTTCGCTTTCGAAGAATTTTGCCACCTTTTTGATTCAAACCAAAAAGCACAGCGTACGTTGTACAACACAGATAATTGGTTTCTGACATAGAATAAGCCAAGTCAGTCATCTACTCACCCACACTCACTGATCACTCTGTGGATTAGCATTTTAAATTAAATCTAAAGGATGTGAACCAGTTTTGTTTGAGCTAGTTAAACTTTATAATAACTAACTTATTTTAATCCTTTCTTTTAGATACATTACGTTTCTAAAAAGAAACATTGCATTACATTCTAAGATACAAACCATTACATTTTAAATACCAAGGCTGTCTGGAAGAAATTGCTTTTTAGTAATAAGACCGCCTTTTGTACTATTTTGTTGTTAGTTGCACTATTTCTATCTTAAATTGTGGTGTATAATAAAGAATATACAAATAAAAAAAAATACGTATAATTTCGAAAGGGATATGTTTTTAATGTTTTCCACACGACACGACACAAGGTGGCGGACTCATATCTATGATTTTACCATTAATGACGTAAGAGGCAATTAAGGGAAATTCTTGAAAATGTTATAAATGAATACATACATAGATAGATAGGATCAACGTCACATACATTGTTCTGATCTCAAAGTAAGAAGATTCCACAATACAAGTGCTTACACTTGTATTATGGAGTCAGAAACATTGTAGGTACCACAGACACCCAGACCCTAGAAAACGTAGAAAAAGTGTTTTTTTACATTAATCCGATCATGATTCGAACCCGGAACCTCAGAGCTGGCGACAACTTGAAAAGCGGTGTGTACGCCGCTCGTCTATGGTGGTCGGCAAAAAGGTACAGATAGAAGGAAAGATCGAAAAATAACCTGACCAAATGTCCTGCAGTGAAATTTTATAGGCTGTTATGTGTACATTTATGTGAAAGTCCAATATTGGCTTGGATTTATAACCAATCTCTGTACCAATTCTTTTATTTTATACAAACCATTATAAAGTTTAGCGTGCATTGTACAACACAGATAATTGGTTTCTGACATAGAATAAGCCAAGTCAGTCATCTACTCACCCACACTCACTGATCACTCTGTGGATTAGCATTTTTAAATTAAATCTAAAGGATGTGAACCAGTTTTGTTTGAGCTAGTTAAACTTTATAATAACTAACTTATTTTAATCCTTTCTTTTAGATACATTACGTTTCTAAAAAGAAACATTGCATTACATTCTAAGATACAAACCATTACATTTTAAATACCAAGGCTGTCTGGAAGAAATTGCTTTTTAGTAATAAGACCGCCTTTTGTACTATTTTGTTGTTAGTTGCACTATTTCTATCTTAAATTGTGGTGTATAATAAAGAATATACAAATAAAAAAAAATACGTATAATTTCGAAAGGGATATGTTTTTAATGTTTTCCACACGACACGACACAAGGTGGCGGACTCATATCTATGATTTTACCATTAATGACGTAAGAGGCAATTAAGGGAAATTCTTGAAAATGTTATAAATGAATACATACATAGATAGATAGGATCAACGTCACATACATTGTTCTGATCTCAAAGTAAGAAGATTCCACAATACAAGTGCTTACACTTGTATTGTAAGATCAGAAACATTGTAGGTACCACAGACACCCAGACCCTAGAAAACGTAGAAAAAGTGTTTTTTTACATTAATCCGATCATGATTCGAACCCGGAACCTCAGAGCTGGCGACAACTTGAAAAGCGGTGTGTACGCCGCTCGTCTATGGTGGTCGGCAAAAAGGTACAGATAGAAGGAAAGATCGAAAAATAACCTGACCAAATGTCCTGCAGTGAAATTTTATAGGCTGTTATGTGTACATTTATGTGAAAGTCCAATATTGGCTTGGATTTATAACCAATCTCTGTACCAATTCTTTTATTTTATACAAAACCATTATAAAGTTTAGCGTGCATTAGTTATATAGCGTCATCTATTGCTTCAGGGTTTGAACAGTCAATTAACAAATATGGTTTTGTTTTACCATCTCTGTAGAAGTTTTTTACCATTCTAATATAGATGGCGTTATTTCTGTGTTTTCTATATTTCGTAGGAAATAATAAAACCAGAGTGGATTATACGTTTCTTTTTAAGCCTCTTTCTTTCCCAAGGTGTATAGTGTGGAAAGGGATTCTACAGAGTAAAGTAATACATAATGAAAAAGAATACTGCTATTCTCTAAAGTGGGTGTCGACTGGATTTTGAAAATCACAATGTCTCCCGACAGATGGCGTGGGACTCTTATAAAATACCAGAAAATGTTTTTTTTACAATTTTATGAAAATTTATTTTACATATGTAGTGAATTTTATGCAAAAACTTTTTTGGGCTACTTCATAAACGTAGATAAATATAATATAAAATTTTTCCAATGTTACCATTGTTTAACCATTACGTCATTCGCAAATAGTTTTGACGGTCAACAACTCAAATTAAAAAATTTTCTTTCTTTCTATAAGATCTACAAAAGTTAATCGCTAATTAAGTATTTCCCACAATGACAACGCTTGGCAACAGATTAATATATAACAACCATGCGTTAACACCTTTAACGCTGCTGTCTTTGTCTTGTCATTGCTGTTTTTAACCGGTCTTCTTGTGCATAAGTTTCATCTAATATTTATCTAATAGACCATCCCGGCGAATGTCTTTAGCCTCTTTTGCGATATTTAAAGAAGCAAATTAAAAACTTAGTCGGCATAGTCTTGGTCACAATGAAAATTCTCCAAACTTTCTGTAATTCACACCCAACAATAAACCAAATTACTTGATTATTAAATACGAAATGTTAATTATAATTTTAACATCAATCTACAAGTCAGGATGGCCGAGCGGTCTAAGGCGCTGCGTTCAGGTCGCAGTCCACTTCTGTGGGCGTGGGTTCGAATCCCACTTCTGACAAAAATGTTTTGTAATTTTTTTACATTTTATATTGTTTATTAGTATATTGTTCATATTTATTTAATAAAAAAAAAAACAAATAGTTTTAGAAATATATTTTTTTTCGTTTATGACATTTTATTTAAACCGCTAGCAAAATGATAACAGATTTTATTTCCTTTTAGAAATAAAGCTACATGTCATCATGATACTTCGGTTATGTTAAAAGGTGATTGAACCCTTCTCTGCCTTGTAAGCTGTTTAGGACAGTACCATACACTTTTACACTAAATTATCTGTCTCTGATCTCTGTAGCACTTTTGCATTGACATTAATATTTTGAAATTATTTTCTAATTTTTAGTGCAGCTAGTAACCGTGTTTTAGTTTTCATACGTCAGTTTTTTTGTTGCGTAATGTACGAAACTACTCAAGTGTCAGTAGTCATATGGTTTGCTCAAAGAATAAGTCACGTTTGCTTCAGTAAATGCCTTAGTACTTAGTACACTGCCGCGTTTTCAGATATGGTAGAAATCGTTATTACAGAAGATCCTAATCAGGATAATTAGGGTTTGACAAGTTTGCGAGGAAATTATGTTCAAAGTTTTCCTAATATAGCTGCATACAAACCAATCTAAAAAAGCGTGCTTTTCGCTTTCGAAGAATTTTGCCACCTTTTTATTTTTCGTATTAAATATAACCTAATAAATAAAAATAAAACAAATAGTTTAGAAATATATTTTTTTTCGTTTATGACATTTTATTTAAACCGCTAGCAAAATGATAACAGATTTTATTTCCTTTTAGAAATAAAGCTACATGTCATCATGATACTTCGGTTATGTTAAAGGTGATTGAACCCTTCTCTGCCTTGTAAGCTGTTTAGGACAGTACCATACACTTTTACACTAAATTATCTGTCTCTGATCTCTGTAGCACTTTTGCATTGACATTAATATTTTGAAATTATTTTCTAATTTTTAGTGCAGCTAGTAACCGTGTTTTAGTTTTCATACGTCAGTTTTTTTGTTGCGTAATGTACGAAACTACTCAAGTGTCAGTAGTCATATGGTTTGCTCAAAGAATAAGTCACGTTTGCTTCAGTAAATGCCTTAGTACTTAGTACACTGCCGCGTTTTCAGATATGGTAGAAATCGTTATTACAGAAGATCCTAATCAGGATAATTAGGGTTTGACAAGTTTGCGAGGAAATTATGTTCAAAGTTTTCCTAATATAGCTGCATACAAACCAATCTAAAAAAGCGTGCTTTTCGCTTTCGAAGAATTTTGCCACCTTTTTATTTTTCGTATTAAATATAACCTAATAAATAAAAATAAAACAAATAGTTTAGAAATATATTTTTTTTCGTTTATGACATTTTATTTAAACCGCTAGCAAAATGATAACAGATTTTATTTCCTTTTAGAAATAAAGCTACATGTCATCATGATACTTCGGTTATGTTAAAGGTGATTGAACCCTTCTCTGCCTTGTAAGCTGTTTAGGACAGTACCATACACTTTTACACTAAATTATCTGTCTCTGATCTCTGTAGCACTTTTGCATTGACATTAATATTTTGAAATTATTTTCTAATTTTTAGTGCAGCTAGTAACCGTGTTTTAGTTTTCATACGTCAGTTTTTTTTTCAATAAAACAAAACAAATAGTTTAGAAATATATTTTTTTTCGTTTATGACATTTTATTTAAACCGCTAGCAAAATGATAACAGATTTTATTTCCTTTTAGAAATAAAGCTACATGTCATCATGATACTTCGGTTATGTTAAAGGTGATTGAACCCTTCTCTGCCTTGTAAGCTGTTTAGGACAGTACCATACACTTTTACACTAAATTATCTGTCTCTGATCTCTGTAGCACTTTTGCATTGACATTAATATTTTGAAATTATTTTCTAATTTTTAGTGCAGCTAGTAACCGTGTTTTTTAGTTTTTCATACGTCAGTTTTTTTTTTGTTGCGTAATGTACGAAACTACTCAAGTGTCAGTAGTCATATGGTTTGCTCAAAGAATAAGTCACGTTTGCTTCAGTAAATGCCTTAGTACTTAGTACACTGCCGCGTTTTCAGATATGGTAGAAATCGTTATTACAGAAGATCCTAATCAGGATAATTAGGGGTTTGACAAGTTTGCGAGGAAATTATGTTCAAAGTTTTCCTAATATAGCTGCATACAAACCAATCTAAAAAAAAGCGTGCTTTTTCGCTTTCGAAGAATTTTGCCACCTTTTTTATTTTTCGTATTAAATATAACCCTAATAAATAAAAATAAAATAATAATTGAAATGTCTACCCCAATATTGGGAATGACATGAAGATAGTTTTTTTTTTTTCAATAAAAACAAAGTATGTTTAATTTAAAATACTTACATTTATACTTATACCTAGTCAGGTCATAAATTCTGTCACATGTTCATCCTAAAATAATTAAAACAAGTTTATTCATTATGTAACTATTTATATACCGAAATGAACTTAACAAAACATATATTCTTATGACACTAAAGTTTATTCAAAATGACCTCCGTGATTTTGAATACAAGCCTTCAATCTGTGCGGCCGGTTGTCTATCGCAGCACGAACGAGGTCCATGTCAATTTCGGCGGCTGCCTTAATCAAGGATGTCTTGAGTGACTCCAAATTGGGATGAGGCTTTGAGGACGCCTTTTCCTCCAAGTGTTGCCATATCTTGTAATCTAATGGATTCAAATCTGGACTGGAGGAGGACCAGTCTTCGTGCCCGATGAAGACGATTTCACGCGCCGCCAACCAGTCTTGTGTGCTCTTCGCTCTATGAGCTGGCGCCGAATCTTGTTGGAATACCCAGTGCCTGTTATTGAACATGGTATGAGAAACAGGTTCCACAAGGTTCGTCAGGACTGTATTTTGATACACAACTGCATTCGTTTTTACACCTTTCTCGCAAAAATGTACCTCTGTAAGGCCCCAATAAGAAACTCCCAACCATACCATGAGCGAGGATGGAAAATGACCTCGTTGGACACGCGGAATTCGGTTGCTCGCTACTTCACTACTGTGTGCGTACACCTTATCATTTTGTTCTTTGTAGCTCTCTTTTACGGTAAAAATTTATCATCTGAAAAAAGAATTTCCCGATATTTTTTTCCCGTGTACCGCTTAAACAAAGCGCGGCATCTCTTCAGTCTCAGGTGCATTTCAGACGAGCATTCAAACAATGTCCTGTTTTTCTTCGATATGCCCGAAGCCCTAAGTCTTCATTTAACACCCTTTTCACCGTGGTTCTGCTTAACCCCATCTGAAGGGCCAGTTTCCAGTTTCTGCTTACGTTTGGGGTCTTCTTTAAGCGTCCATTCCATATTTAAAAATGAGTAAAATTCTAAAAAGTATGTAGATTTATTTTCATGAACAATTCGAAATTCGAATTCAAGAAACTTTTTTGTGGCCAGCATTCTAAAAGAAAAGTTTTTACTGTGTGACAATACTTGTGACCTGACTGTGTAAATTGTGCTTTTTTTAATAAAAAAAAAATAAATTAAAATATGAAATAAATATCTTCACGCATTTCCCAATACAGGGGTAGACAGAGGTGTAGTATAATAAAAAATGTAGGCAATTAAGTCCCTTTGAACCATTTTCCACCGGATAATTTTTTTTAATTAAAAAGGTATTTTACGTGTTTCGTCCCATTGTCATCATGTTGGGATTTGATGATGGAATTCAAAGAAAATCAAAAACAGTCCTCAAATTTATCCACAAAGTTGTAAATGGAGGTTACGGTGTTCATGTCTATGAGTAACCATTTAAAAATGCTTAGCTTTTTGTAAAATCCAGTGCAATCCAAAACGTTGCGTTTTGTTTCAAGATTTGTCCGAATTTGTGGTCAGATACTGCTCGGTACGCAGGTATTGGACGACAGGAGTTGAATTGGATGACTAATTAGAAGATTTTCGTATATCGTAGTGATTATCATCGTCAAGACCACCGATTTCACCTACTGTTAAGTAAAGGAGGAAGGCCTTTACTTTGGGAGAATGTAAGAGAAGTTCTAGACTTGGTTAGAGGAAACGAAAGAATTGTTGTATGTGGTGATTTGAATGGATGGGTTGGTACCGCTCGGCCAGGGTACGAGTCGGTGCTTGGAATGTTTGGTGATAAAAGGCTTAACGATGCTGGCAAGCTTATACTGGCTGTATGCAAGGAAAAGGGTCTTCTTGTGACAAACACTATGTTTAGTCACAAGAAAACCTGTGCTGACCTGGGAACGGATCACTATCAAGTGATTACTAGATTTAGGGGTCAGTTCGCGGGTTGGCGCCACCGGATGGCTATACCAGAACCACAATCAGTCGATAGCATCCGAAGCTGGAAGCTTCAGGAAGTGGAAACTAGGGATAAATATCAAGCAAGGGTAGCCGAAAAGCTGGACATCATCGATGTCAGGAAAGAATGTGTGGAAGAAATATGGCAGAGCCTTAGAGATGGAATGGTTAGTGCAGCGGAAGACGTGTGTGGAACTGTGAAAAGAGGTAGTAGTAAAAAGGGTGATGCATGGTGGAATGACGAAGTGAAAGAAGCAGTAAATAAGAAGAAGAAAGCATGGTAAGACTACTTGGCCTCTAGTAATGATAAGGATATGAGAGAGAAGAGGAAAGAAAGATACAAGCTCCAGAAAATTCACACGAAAGCATTGATTGAGGAAGTGCGTGAAAGGAGTAGAATGGAAGCGGACGAAAGGTTGTCGCACAACTTCAAGGAGAACTCCAAACTCTTCTGGAAAGAGGTTGGAAGGACCCGGAGTGGTGCGACAGCCTTATGAATGAATAAAGTCCTTTCTAGAACCAATGACGTCCTCTCAGAAAAATCGGACGTCATGCAGCGAGGGAGCGAATTTTATAGAGAGATGTATGCGTGTGATGATCTTCCGATCCGAGGTTGACGCCTTGACTGGTACGCCAGACTCGGACCTCGATGACACTGAGGTCATCAGAATGAAAGAGATTGAATGTGCAATTAGAAGTTTGAAATGTGGTAAGGCTGCGGGACTAGACAAAGTTACTGCTGAAATGGTCAAGTACGGTGGGCCACGCATCTGGGACAGCTTTCATCTGCTGTGCAATTTGTGCTGACGAACGGGGGCTGTTCCGGATTCGCGGTCATTGTGCCTTTATATAAAGGTAAAGGTTCACATTATGACTGCGGGTGCTATCGGGCGATCAGCTTAACCAGTTTAGCAAGTAAAGTTTACTCGAAGGTTTTGACACGTAGGATGCAAGAGAAATCGGAAAGGTTTCTATGGGAGGCACAATGCGGATTTAGACCTGGAGGAGGATGCACGGATCAAATGTTTTCTCTCCGCATGATCACGGAGAAGCTTCTGGCTGCTAACCAGAAGATTTTCTGTGCTTTTGTGGATCTTGAGAAAGCATTTGATAAGGTTGTAAGGAAGAAAATGTGGGAACTGTTGCCGGGGTATGGTGTGGATGGTCGACTGCTAAGGGCTGTGCAGTCACTTTACTGTAACTGTAAAGCCTGTGTGCGGGTAGGGCATGACCTGTCACCCATGTTTAGCGTCCAAACGGGCGTAAAACAGGGTTGTGTCATGTCTTCGTGGCTGTTCATACTGTATCTCGACAGCTGTTTACAGAAGCTGAAAGATAGCTGTTTGGGTGTGAAATTGGGTGACATAAAAGTAAATTGTCTGCTGTATGCTGATGATGCAGTGCTTATTGCACCATCAGAGGCATATAATTTTTCTACAAAAAAGGTACAAACGCAACGCAAGCCGCGAAAAAAAATTGCCATGTTTATGGACCTAGTGCAGTGTCTATAAGAGTAGCAGAAATTTGGTTTAGGCATTTTCAATCCGGAAATTTTGATTTCAAAGATGCACGTCGCTCTGGTCGCCCTATTATGGATAAAATGGAAGCCATTTTTGAAAAAGTGTAGGAAGATAGGTATATCAGTAGTTACGACGTAGCTGAAGAACTGACTACAAAACAGTTTTGGCGCATTTGAAAAAAAAACTGGGTACACAAAAAAGCTCGATATTAGGGTACCTCGCGAGCTCACTGAAAAAAACCTAATGAACAGTACTCATTTATGATTATTTATTACGACCTAATGAAACCGAACAATTTTTGAAGAAGCTGATAACTGTTGATGAAACACGTACGACAAGAACGTGCGAAAAAGGTCGTAGTCAAAGGCCGGTTAGGCTGCACAAACTGTGGCGAAACCCGGATAAACTGGCAACAAGGTGATGCTGTGTGTGTGATGGGATTGGAAGGGCATTATTCATTATGAGCTGTTACCACCAGGCAGGACCATCGATTCTGAACTCTATTCCGAACAATAGATGAGATTAAAGCAAGAAGTTGAGAGAAAGCGGCCGGAATTAATCAACAGAAGGGGTGTGGTGGACTGCGAAAATCTTTAGCCACTCAACAAAAATTAATAAAGCTTGGCTATTAATGCATCCGCCTGCATATAGTCCTGACCTTGCACCTGTTTCGGTCTCTTCAGAATTCTTTAGGCAATGTCAAGTGAATATCACGACAGGACTGCCAAAACTAATTGTCGCGGTATTTTGATCAGAAGCCCCAAAATTTCTCTAGCAATGGTATCATGTCTCTATTTACAAGATGGCAGATGATATCGAACAAAATGTTACCTACATATTTTAGTTAAATATAAATAAACCATGTTAAAAAAATAACTTCACGCAATTCCCAATACAGGGGTAGACAGAGGTCTAGTCTAGACAATTAACTTCCTTCAACCCACCTTACCCCGAAGATATTTTCGGGACAACGTGATAGGTAGTGAGCCTGTCGCCGTTTTTATGTCCAAGCCAACGATATAATTCGTACATAAGTTTTTTTAAAAAAAAACCCATTGGTACGAGCCTGCCACCTGGGAATCGAACTCGGGGCTCTCGACTAGAAATTCCGACCACCCAACCACTCGGCTATCATGGCTTCAACTGTATATATACTAATATGACTATATTACCTATATTAACTATATTTAACTATATAATTATATTAAAAAATGTTGTGAATTTTCTTAAATGCGAAAAAACTTTTTCCTCAACCTATTATTTCAGTTTTGGAATAGAATGGATTATTTTCTGGCAACACTCGTCAGATCATGTGTCACTGGAAGTAGAGTATATAACGTAGTGATTATATTCTCTTTGGTACACTGTTTCAAATTAGTTTTGTTTATATAAATTTTTATACCTAATCAAAGGTCAAAAAACTTTTATTCGAACTTTACATAATAGTATCATCTGATATAAAATACTGTCGAAGTAGCAGTGTGCTTAGCTTATAAAATTATGACTATAATTAAAGTTACTAACGAACCAGAAATTATTAAAAAACTTTCATCCTACATCGAGAAAATTTCTAACGATGCGATATTCACCAGAGGGAAGTTTTTTATTGGACTTTCAGGTAATAATTATAATTTTTAATGATAATTATAATTTTTAAAGTGGTCGGAATTTCGAGTCAAGAGACCCGAGTTCGACCCCCAGGTGGCAGTACCAATGAGTTTTTCAAAAGCTTATTTACGAATTACATCGTTGGCTTGGACATAAAGACGGCGACGGGCTCACCACCTGTCACGTTGTCCCGAAAATATCTTCTGTATTGTGAATTGCGTGAAGATATTTACTATTATAATGTACCCACCACCTAACCACACGATAACCGAATGGTTGGGTGGTCGGAATTTCGAGTCAGGTCACCTGTGGCAGGCTCGTACCAATGGGTTCTATTTTTTTTTGTACTGAAAAAATACCTCTAATACAAGTGCTATTAAATTACCACTTATTATCACTGGCTTGGATATAAAGATATCCAAGCCAGTAATGTAATTCGTACATAAGTTTTTGAAAAACCCCATTGATACGAGCTTATGTATGTACGTTTTGGCCTCAGAGTCACTACCTGTTACATTGTCTTTAAAAAGGACTTCTATGAAAGTTGGATCAAAGACTTAAATGTCTAGACTTCTGTCTACCTCATTTTTAGGAATGGTATGAAGATATCCAATGATTATACTTTCATTCCTTAACAAAAACCATAATTTCCCATTAACAAGCTTCATTACAAGTATTTTGTTGACCTTATGTATGTATATTTTATTATAGGAGGATCGGTTGTAAAGTACTTATGTGAAGGTATACCACAAATAAGTACGGATTGGTCTAAATGGACTCTAGCATTCTGTGATGAAAGAGTGGTGCCAGAAGATAGTGAAGACTCTACGTTTGGTTGTTATGATAAAATGCTAATACCTAAAACTGAATTGGAAAGAAACCAGTTTATTGTTATCAAGCAAGGAGTTTCAGGTAATTATCATTATTATTCAACCCTGATCCCCAGTTGGCAGGATCATATCAATGGGATTTTTCAAAAAATTTATGTATGATTTATATATTGTTGAACATAAAGACATTGTTCCCAAGAAACATCTTTAATG